>PUFA01000041.1:0-492500 GCA_003508835.1 Eonycteris spelaea | reverse complement strand
CAGTACATATTCTAAAAATATAATTACTTATAACTTTACCTGATTAATTTCCCCCTGTCCCCAACCCCCACGTACACACACACACACACACATTCACACACTCACAAATACACATGTATACATTTGGTTAAATCTATCTTGACTCTGAATTCAAACAGCACACTTTTTCCCTGGCACATATCACTTACTACTTAATATTTGATTTATCCATATATCTTATATACCTCTTTATTAATCCATTTAACGAATATTTGGTTGATTGACAATTCTGTGCCCAACAGTTTCAAGTTTACAATGGTAAGTAAAAACAGACTTGATCCATGCCTTCATGGGGCTTAGTGGGAGAGAAAAAGCAGCTAAATAAATAAATAAATAAATAAATATTGAGATAAAAACCTATAAAAGAGTCAAACAGAATAGGAAGCTAGAGAATACTGAGGTGAGCAGGGAGCACCGAGGATATGATCAACATTGTCAGGATGTCAGGGACATTTACAATGAGATATGAAGGGTGACATGGGAAACTCTTTCCAGGCAGAGGGAACAGCATGCATGGAGACCCTGGGTCGGAAAATTCTTATCCCAATGTGGTTAGAAGGCAATGAGCAAAGGTGGTATGTAGTTGAATCGAGGGCAAGTGCAAGATTATTTGGGGCCTTGAAGCCATGATCTGAGCTGGGGTGGCCACTGAAGTTTCAAGTTTCAAGTGACACAGCTTTTTGTTTTTGTTGTTGTTGTTTGTTTGTTTGTTTTTCTTTTTGCTAAGGTAACTTTGGTTCCTGTGTGGGGAATGGATAAGGCAAGACAAAGATAAAAGTCAGGAGACCAGATAGGAGATCACAGTAGTGGCCCAAGTGAGTCATATTGAGATTGGTAGTGGCAGAAAAGTGGCAATTTTAAGATATAATTTGGAAGTAAATATGACAAATTTGTTGAAGGGACACAGGGAAAGAGAAAGCCCAGAATATTTCCCAGGTTTTAGGCTGGAGCAACTGTGTCTATAATAATTCCATAAATGAAGATAATTCAAAGAAGAAAAAGTTGTTTTCTTTATTTCCTTCTCAGGGGATCAGGAGAGAGTAATGAATCTTCTGGTAAGTGACACATCCTTACTAAACGATGGGCATATTGCAGACCCAAAATCAAATCTCCCATCACCATGCTCTGAGAGCATATGTTGGTGCCCACCACACAGGTAGGCACTGAAAAAAGTTTATAATTGTGTGTGCAAACAAGTAGAACCCAAATAGAGAGAAGCACCTGGAGATTTCTTCAGCACACAGGATTTAAAAAAAAAACAACAATTTAAAATAACTATTGGTTATTTTCATCTATATTATATTTATATATTTAGGGGCTATGCCCTTTTAAAATTTGTAGTAAAATGTGCATAACATAAAATTAACCTATTTAACCATTCTTAAATGGTTCCAAGGCATTGAATACATTCACACTGTTGTGCATTTCAGATCTTTTTCATCTTTTCCAGCTGATACTGTGTACCCATTACACACTAACTCTCAATTCCCCCGACCTCAGAAACTACTATTCCACTTTTTGTCTCTATGCACTTGACCACTCTAGGTACCTTATATAAGTGCAATCATACAATATTTATCTTTTCGTGTCAGGCTAATTTCACTAAGAGTGATGTCTTTAATATTCATCCGTGTTGTAGCATGGGTCAGAATTTCCTTACTTTTGAAGGGCCTCATGCTTTTTACAGAAGCTAAAACAACTATGCTTCATAAGAATGTTTAAATTGAAATGTTTTCCTCAAGTGAATGGCAATGGGCAGTGGAGGGCACTGGTTCAATAATCTGCTCCTTTGAAGAACAGTGCTCACCCTAACAGGGCTGGGCAGTCCCCTAAAGCTTGCTCCATTCTTGCCAAGGTGCTTCTCTGCTAAGGTCCTCCCCACACTAGCATGGTCCCACTAACCTCCAGCCTAGTAATAATACTGCCTCTTCTGTTCATCTCCATTCCTCAGCCCCCACTAAGGATATCCATCCGAAGTGTTCAACCAAGTCCTGCTACTCTGTTCTTTAGTCTATAATGTATTGTTGATGAATAAATGTCTTGGTCTCCTTGGCTCTTGATATTCCAAGTTAACTTATGTCCACTTTTTATGGTGAGTTTCAGACCATCATTCGGAATTTAATTTACTCTGTCTAGTAAATTTGGGTTTTTCCATCTTTATGACAAACAAAAGGCAATGCAACAATAAAGAACAATGTTGACAGTGATGAGGGTAGAAATGGGAAGTCAGCAAGGAAAGACCCAGGTTTGACACATATATCCAAATGTCATCTTCTATAGTCATTTTCTCCAGCTGAGTTTATGGTAAAGTGGAAGAGTGGTAATTATTCTTGACAAATACTGGAATGTAGTTCTTCTGTGCTGATAATTAAGAACTGTACTTGGTTTAAAACCCAAGTATGAGAGTCCTGATGCATAATGGACATACATGCCCAACACAGGTTATCGCTGCATGGGGATAAACAAAAAAGCGGTAAGAGGCAGGGCCAAAATTTCACTCTGCTGATACTTTGTTGTGTTCTATGTTATTCAACATGATTACCATAATTTTAGGAAGGAAACATTTTTAAATGGTTGTTAAAAAATACCTACCATGATAAAAAAAAAAAAAACACAACCCAGCAACATCGATATCAATTCATTGAGGTATCCATAAATATTTTATTTTGTGCAAAGTAACTTCCTAGTGCCAAGTCAGTTTTTCAGACTGCAAATTGAGCTCTTTTAGGAGGAGGTCATGAAATCAATTTAGAAGGACAGCATTTAATTTTTTTTTAATTAAATAAAATAGAAAAATTGGGGGTATATCACAATTACTAAGAATAAGCATTGTTTTGTAGAATTTCAGGTTTGGTAAGGTGTGTGTGTGGTGTGTATTTCATGATGTACTTTTTACTGAGTTTTAATGTATTTCTTACTGAGGGTCTCAGTGAGGGAGATAAACGTTTGCGAAAATTGTCCTAGTTAACTAAATGAATTAACTGATATGTAGGCCTGGTTACTACCCTATGTAAGCAAAATATTATTGAATGTCTACTGAAAATGAGTTTGATTTTGGAGTGGTTGACGATAAATAAATAGCAGGGTTAATTTTACATTTTTAAACATTCATTCATACATGAAATCGTTTTTCTTCTCCAAAAAAATATTTTAAAAAGTTTATAAAAAGTTAAATACAATGTACAATACACACACACACACACACACACACACACACACACTAATAAATAATGAGTGATAAAAATGATCTAAAAGGAGAAGTAGATTTAGAAAGTCAGTTAAACCAGGACTAAAGATAACAGTTTTCAATTAACTCATATACACTACCTAGAAAGTAATAGGATAATGAGAAAGGAAAAAAGTAACCCCTAACATCCAGCACAGATTTGATGTTCACAGCTAAATGTCAATATTCTTACAAACTGGTCTGATGCTCACAGTGTCATTTTGTTCTCCTTTTGTACAGAAACAATCTTACAAAATATCTATATCAAATGAGGTCACTCTCAGACCATGCTCAAGTGAGACAAAAACAAAGTCACTGTGCAACACAAAATACCAAACATTCCCCTTACTCACTGTGTTGGGTGACTGTGATTTCTTCATCAACTACAGCTTCAACTTCCCTCTAGTCTGTCCTCCCTGCAGAGAAGACCTATTACAATGCCCAATCCAGACTAAGACCCTACTTAGAATCTCTCCAAATTTACCCAATGAAAGCCCAAATTTTATTCTTTATTAGCTTCTTTCAAAATGTCTTTTCAAGAGGCTCCATGGTACTTCCACAGAGTGTGTTCCCCTTTCACTGCAACCCTTAGAAAACCCAGCTTGTTCAACTACAGGTGTTCCTGGTGGTCTTTGTCTGAAAAACATTGATAAAAGCAAAGCCAATAGTCTGTTAGTGCTATGTCTTACATGGAACAATGAAGGATGTCTTTAGAAATGTATGTTTCTGCACTTTAGAGAGTGCATATGTGTGTTCCTCTGTGAGGTGGGGAGGGTAGTAGTAGAAAAGGGATAACTTTATGGAGCTTTACTGTCAGTATCTTTCAGAATGGAAATTAGTAGTTACTGACAATTACAAGTGCCCAAGAGCATTTTTAGTCATGATCATGTATTTTAGTTATGTTTTTGTTAAAGTACTCATCTTTTGGACGTAGATACTGAAATCCATGCAGGAGAGAGGGGAAATAGGTGGGGTTGTGGATAGAAAAAGGCTGGTCACGAGTTGATAATAAAGCTGGATAATAAGTATATTTATTATAGTATTTTCTTTATCTTTAAAATTTTTCATAACAAAAAGAAAGAATAAAAAGATTCCTGGAATTTTTTTCTTTTCTTTTCTTTTCTTTTCTTTTCTTTTCTTTTCTTTTCTTTTCTTTTCTTTTCTTTTCTTTTCTTTTCTTGCTTGCTTGCTTTCTTCTTTTCTTTTTCTTTCTTTCTTTCTTTTTTTTTTTTGCTTACCTGTTTCCAGTTTTAGGAGTACCAAAGCTGAAGAGGCTGTGTCTGAATATGTTGAGAATCAGGGTATTATGATTCAGTAGAGGATTCTAGAGTTATGTGGATATAGAGGTAAGGAAGGACAGATCTTTGAAAGATGTTGTCCCAGGGAGTCAGAGAGTTCAAGGAGATTTGAAACCGAATAAATACTGCAACTGTAACAACCATCAGATAGAGTCAGATAATCAGGTTATGTGTCAACTGGGAAGGAATTTGAGATTCTAGAACATGGCAAGAGGGTCTGGAATGTTAAGTAGGAATGAAACATATATATGGATGCCTGAGTTCATATCTGTTGCTGTGGAGGGGTTCTTAAAGATTACTTCGTCTGTACTGCTTGAGTCAGAGAATCCAATAATTTCCCTAAAGTTGAATGTCAAGATATCTCAGGTCTGAAACTTAAAAATCAAACACGATGTTTTTGAAGATAAATCTAAAAAAATTCTTTTCATTTTAATTGAGTTGGCCTTTTTTTTTCAGCCTTAAATATTTTTGGAAAGAAGGAACTATTCATTCATTCAAAGAACACTATTGAGTACCCAGTATATATTAGGCACAAACCTATTCCCTGGATAACTGGTGCTTGACTATATAGAGCTTAGGGTCTAGTAAGAAAGATAAAAATTAATCCAACAATATCATAAAGTTACAAACTAAGGTCAATGCTTTGAAGTGTAAGGCAATATTAAAGCATGCAACTTATTCTAGTTGGAAGAATTACCTGAGTAACTAGAACTCATAATTATTAGAAAAATAGAAGAATATAAGGCAGCATCAAGAGATGGAAGTAATAACAAGCTGTTCTGACTGATCGGAAGCCGTGGCTTTTATTTGAAGACAGAACAATGAGTCTGCAAAGTGACATACTCACATGGAAGATGAAATTTATGGGTAAAAAGTGTCCCAAGGTGACGAAGCCATATTAGCCAACAAGAAAATGTTATGATATAATACATTCACTGAATTTGCCCTTTATTATAGAATATGTTCAGTAGTAGGAACTCAGAAGCCTGAGGCATGTGGTGAATGGTGCTTCTTATATACTTAGATGAAAAACTGTTAGCTAAAAAATATTATACAAGTAAGTATCTTGTGTTTATATCTACATGGAGCTCATATATTGTACCCATTAGTGGTAGCTTGTCTCCAAAGACATCCACCAACAATCAGGTCCTTCCCTTTGTGTACCTATGTGTTGTTCCACCATTGTGAAGTGTAGTCTATCCCTTTTCTTCCTTGAAGCTGAGCTGGCCTGTAGTTGTTTGGTCATTAGAACATGGCAGAAGACCATTCTAAGCTCTGGGCCATTCTAGGTTAAGGCTTTAAGATCACTGGCAGTTTCTGCTTCCTTTTTCTTGGAGCCTTAAGTCACCATATAAAAAGTCTAGACTGCTCTACTGGAGACAAATGCTGTGCGGAGGAGCACTGAGACATCAGATAAATCAGTGAAGAAGCCATCATGGATGTCCAGCCCAGACAAGTCTTCAGATGCCTCAGCTGCTAACTTACTGCTATTGCATGAGAACAAGCCAGCTAGGCCAAGTCAACCCACAGAACCATGAAAGTCAATAATATATTGTTTTAAGATACCACGTTTTGGGATGATTTTGGCAGTAGGTATCCAGAAGTCATCTTTAACTCCCAGTACCTACAAGAAGCATAACTTATGCTCCACAATTTATTCTTGAGCCAAATTTGAGTTGAACTGTCCTTTGCATAATATACTAGATCACTCCAAAATTCACTGTGGTTTTAGTAAGGGACAAGGAAAAAAATGAGCAGAGTGGGATGAATTGACTTGCATACTCCTACGGAAATGTGTATAAAATAACAGTGATCGGTGGAAGGCTAATATTTACTAATGCTTTATTATGAGCCAAGGACAGTAAGATCTACTTAACATATGCTATCTCACTTCATTTTCAAAATAGCCATTGGAAGGAGGTGATAAAATCATTCCCATTTTAGAGATTGGGAAATGGAAGCCACAAAGTTGTTGAATGGCAGAGCCCAGTTGATGGACCTGTTTGATTTCAATATCAAGTACCTTGCTTGAAATGTGCACCTCTGTCAGGAAGCAATTCCACAGAGATCACCTATGGGAGTTACTAAATGTTCCTATGATGCAGTAACAGATTTTTAGGAATTATCCCTCTGAGCTTGACTCTCTGGTGTTTACTTCCTTTGTGTGAGTGTGGGAAAAGAGATATTTAAGGGTGGAGGGAATATGACCATGGCTATATTGGAATTCACCCAGGTTTTCTGGAATAACAGCCAAGTACTGGCTCTTCCTTGATATTCACAGATATACTCCCTGACATTCTGTTTGAACAAGTAAGAGTTGCAGGAGGCTCCAGCAAATTCGGAAAGCTAGAAGATTCCCAGATCTTGGAAGAGGACAAGAGAAACAGTCTTATGGTATTGAGAGGGGAGGAAGCTGGCAGAGAAGTGACCTGTCACATTCCTTTAGACCTCCAACCTGGCAGGAGGCTACAGTCCCTGAACACCATTCCCAAACCTCCCTGTAGAGTGGTCTCCACCCTCCACCCAAAGCTTTCCTTTGGGGTTGGGGTTGGTCAAAGTCACCCTAGGGGAAAAGTTCTGGCTTCATCAATCTGCCCTTAGTTTTAGATACTAAGAGCTTAGTTTTGCAACACCACGGCTTCAGCTTATGAAACCTTGGCATTCATTAATACAGAATTGGCCTTATCATCCTTCTTTAGGGCTTGCAGAGGGGATTGTGTATTGAATATGCCTAAGACATTCTTCAGACATCTCCCTTTTCCCTGGGAAATGTTTTCCTTTCTGAGGGGTTAGCTGCCTGCATCCTGCTTTTAGTTGTCTTTCCTTCTTTGTCCCAACAATTAGGTTCAGGAAAGAAAAGAGCAGAAATACTCTGTCCTACCTGTAGAGTTGAGAATATCCTTGGGGAAAATGTTGAAAAAAGGAAATTAATGTTGTTGACTGAATTAAAGTAATGTTATGCGTCCCTTATGAAAAAGAAGTAACATTATCATCAGGGTGTTTAAAACACTACTGCAGACCAGGGAAACTAGTACAAAGCATCTACTGCATCCCAAGGATTATACTAAGCACATTTATTTCTCACAAAAGTTCTGTGAAGTAAGTGTTATCTAATTTCTATTTTACAAATTAAGAAACTGAGGTTGAAGATATTAAATAATTTCTAAGTAGTCTTCGGTATTCTTTAATAATTATTTTCAACCTATTGTATGATTGCTGTATATTTTGGTTTTCCATTTCTTCTTGGGCCAATTTTGGTTGCTTATATGTGCTAAGAACCTGTTTATTTTGTACCGATTTAAAATATTTGCTGCTGTAGACTTATGCCTTATACTTGCTTTGGGATTTATTTTGTTTTATTTTTCAAATCAATTTAATTGAGGTATAATTTGTATATGCTAAAATATGCCTATATACCTATTTTAAGTACATAGTTCAATGAGTTATGACAAAGATATACACCTTGTGTCTATATCGGCACAATCATCACCTTTCCATCACCCTAGAATTTTCCTTTGCTCCTTTGCTGTCAACCCCCACCTCCTGGATCTGGGCAACCACTGTATGCTTTCTGTCACTATAAATATGTTTTATTTTTTCTAGACTCATACTCTTTCTTTTCAGTTTGTTTTTGATGAGTTTAATTGCTTTTAGATTCACTCATGTTGTTGCACATATCAGAAGTTTGTTTCTTTTTATTGCCAAGTAACGGTCCATTGTATAAACATACTATAATGCTTATCATTCTCCTGCTGTTTTCAGTGTTTGACTACTATGAATGTGTCTTAGTGCTACATTAAAAATTACCAAAAACCTAGTCATTTAAAAAGGAAACATTTATTATATCTTGGTGTCTGTAAGGCAGGAGTTTGTATCTAGCTTAGTTGGTGCTTCTGCTTCAAGGTCTCTCGCAAAGATGTAATCTAGGTGTTGGCCAGGCTACTTGCTCCCAGGATTGAACAGGATTCAGTTCCTTGTAGGCTATTAGACTGAGAGCCTCAGTTCTTCCTTGGCTGTTGGCCAGAGGCCTCCCTCAATTCCTTGTCATAGGGTTTCTTCTAAGGAGGTTAATAACATACTCGCAACGTCATCAGAACAAGTAAAGAAGAGAGTAAGAGAGAGAAAACAATACAAAAACCAGTTTTTTGTAGCCCAGTCTCTGAAGTGATATCTCATCACTTTGCCATATTTTTTTTGTTAGAGGTAAGTCACTAAGTTCAGCCCGTACTCCAAGACAGCGCATTACACACAAACAGGAATTTTGGGAGAATGGGTCATTGGGATCCATGTTGCCTCCCACAGATATCGACTGCCTATGAAAATTTGTGCACAAGTTTTGGGGTGGACATGTTTTTCATTTCCCTTAGATAAATGCCTATGAATGAAATTGCTAGGTCATACTGACACTTTGTAAGAAATTATCAAATTATTTTCTGTACTGGCTGTATCATATTGCACTCCCACCAGCAATGTATGAGAGTTCCAGTTGCTCTACAAGCTAGAGAATGCCTTGTATTATGAGTCTTTTAAATTTCAGCTACTCTAGTGGATATTAAGTGCTATGTTCTTGTGGTTTTAACTTACATTTCTCTGATGGTTAATGATGTTAAGCATCATTTTATGTGTTTATTGACCATTTGTATATATCTTCTTTTTGAAGTACATATTCCAGTATTTTACCCATTTATTATGTAATTATCTTCTTATTACCGAATTGCAAGAATTCTTTACAAATCAAGGCCCAAGTCATACACACACACACACACACACACACACACACACACACACACACACACATTAGAATGCACACACAGTGAAGCCCCAGCATCAATCCTTTTTTCTAAATTCTCCTATATGTGGTGGATTGGAAGTCTTTTAATTACTGATTGCATCAATCATAGTTATCAGCCAAAAGATGCAGTCAAGCCTAACAAGGCCATGCATGTGGGAAAGGCACATTCAGAAAATGTCTAAATAATCTTGGACAAAAAAAAAAAATGAACTGCTTTATTTGTAAGAAACCTCATATATTCTATGTTATGGGAGATTTAGGAGATTTTCAAGGTAAATTTGAATATATGCAACTTTTTTCTAATACACTGACTTTAAAAGTCAATCTGCCCCTCCCCATCTAAACCCCCATCCATCTTTATAATGCCCTTCCTCCATGCCCTACCCCACTGTATCAAAATTCTTTACTAAAGGGACAAGTAAATATCTAAAGGGTATCTCAGAACAGATCTTTTGTGTCTTGTGAAAAATGAGCCCTCCTAGGGCTCTTTAAAGGACTTTGAATGATGAATGTTCTAGGAATCTACCTGTTCTCCCACCTATTTTTCTCTCCCCAGGTTTCTTCCTCAAGCCCACATACAGCTCTTCTTTCAAGCCTCTTATTCTAATAATGCCGCTTTGTTCTTCAAAAATCTTTGTTCTTCAAAAATCTCCACCCTTCTATCTCCCCGCTCCCCAATAATACTTCAATATCTCTCTGAATGCCTGTTGCTCATCTCCAAAGGATAGGGCCTCAGGGCCATGAATGAAGATGAATGCTTGTCCTCTCATTCCACTTCAGACTCCCTTCCAGGTAGAATGTGTCCCCATTGTGCAAAGCATTACCTTTCTGTAAAGTGTTTACTTGCCTTCATGGCATAAGTTTAACTTGGTCCTTCAAGACCTATAGGCACCCCTTTTTCTCATAAGTGGACTGAGAGGCATGGCCTTGCCTGGCCATGTCATAGGAGAAGCCACATGAGCTGAGTGGCTGTTTTCTTTGCCACCCTTTCTGATTGATGTGATCTCCACTGTGCCAACTTCAATTATATGGTTTGGATTCAGAATCCCTTCATAGAACGTGTGTGTGTGTGTGTGTGTGTGTGTGTGTGTGTGTGTGTGTGTGTTCTCAAAGTGGGTATGATATTTACCTTACTCCACATAGTTCATAGCAAAACTCGGCTCCAATTTAGTAGCCCTGAGACCAGCATCTAGGAGTGTCTAACCAAGTCCCCACCTGGGCGTCCCAGAGTCCACTGGGATTCTAGGTGATTCTTTTGACCATTTCATAGATAATTTCTGCTGTCTCTCCCATGGCTGATATGAGACTTTCTCTTTCCGCCCTCTGAAATGTCTTACTCATCTGCTACATAAACTCCAACTTTCCTGAGCCTTCCTGGAACTAAAACCCTGGTTTGAATGCTATCTTTTTGGGATAATGATCTGAATGATTTCCAGAGCACCAGTCATCCCATTGCCCTTCTCACCCTTCGTAACTGGGTCATATTAGTCCTACCCTCCTTGAACCTACAGGCAGTGTCTCTCTTCAGGACCCGATGAGCAAAAAAGGGAGGCCCCAAGGTTAAACAGGAGGGCTGCTCATGCCTAGGAGTCTCTCCCAATAATGATAGGGAGGTCTCCAATCCCTGGAGGAGACACGTTCTACCATCTGTTAGTCACCACCACTCAGTTTTGCTTTGGAGTCTGGCATGCTAATTAAGGGCTTCATATCATACTGCTTCCTTTGTTCCATTCTTGACATTTATAACAGGCTTTCTTTCTTTCGATTCAAATAAGAACTTATAATGTATATTTGTAAGCAAAGTTCTTTTTGAAAAAGAGCATGTGATGACATCAAATAAGAACTCAATCCATGGGAAACCAATTTGAAAAGATAGTTAAAATGTAACAATATTTGTTACCTGTGTTTACAATTTGAACTAGCCATAGCTCCCGGTCAGGCATGCAATCATGCAATCACGAGGGTAAAAAATCGATAGTCTACAGTGTACAGCGCTGCCAACATTTTTTGGATATTGTGTTTGGAACGTGTTTAAGGGAGGCTAGGCTAAGCTATGGTGTTCGTAGGTTAGGTGTACTAAATGCATTTTCAACTTATGATATTTTCAATTTATGATGTGTTTATCTGAATGTAACCTTGTCAAAAGTCAAGAAGTATCCAAATTGTGATCACACAGCTTTTTGGAAGGAAAAACAAACAAACAAATGAACAAACTTCATTTTCCCTTATGTGACTTGAAAACCTTTGACTGCATTATTGTTCTCCAGTGTGGAAAATACTTTAGATACCAGTTAGGCCTATGAATACACAGACAATCTCAATGTAAGTTTCATCGTTGCTAAAAAAAAAAAAAAAGTAGAGCAAGCCTCACCTCAAGATGATTAGGAACCATGGAGTCTAATCATCACAATGTTCTCTAATAAAAGCTAATTATTTCCTTCTCTTTAATTGCTTATTTATTTTTGTTGCCTTTACTTATAATGAAAATTGGATGTAGAAATGTTATGGGGTTTGACTGGCAGAATGTGCCACATGAAATAAGATGATTTGAATAGAAAAACCTTTCTAATTGAGACCTAAGAGAAAAGCATGTCTAAAACATAGGGAAACACAACTTACAGATCACAAACACTGTATATACTAAGATTTTACCTTATTATTGAGTGATTTGATATGTAGTTTTTTTTGACAGGAGGTGGTACCGCTAAAATTTTAAATTATCTTTGATCCTCTTACTTCTGGTTGACAAGTTTGGATGTGATGGTCAACAAAATTAAAGTAGACATATTAAAATGTTAAGATACAAGGTTTTTCTTTTTCTTTTCTTTTTTTTTTTTTTGGTTTTTTAGTTTTAGTTTTTTTACTTTCTATTTTGCAGGGGTGGAGTCTTCTTGTCACATTTATTCTGTGTTGCTTCCAAAGAAACATTTATAAGAAGATAAATATGTGGGAAACCATGGTTACAGTTATCAAAATAGAATTACTACTATTTATTTTCAGTACCTTCAGAAAATTTATTGTGCATGCAGACTTCAATTATATGTGACATAAGGCTACCTACTGTGAGCTAATCATATTCCTTACACCAACTAATATTAAACCATAATTTCTAGAGCTGAAAATCTGGTGCACCAGAGCCAGAACTTTTGTGACTACTACGGCTTCTTATTTTTAAAATACCACAGTTGTGGTCTGCAATGATGGGACTATGTATGACTAATGCACTGGAAAGTAGCTTATTCTTTTATCTAGTGTGGAAGTCCATTACATTTTAAAGTACATATGAAGGACTAGGGAAAATAAGAGGAAAATTAAATAAGTCAACAACATCTTCAAGACAGAGTTTGATCAAAAGTAAATGTACTGTAGATGACTGTTTTGAAAGTTGATATTAACTAATAATTGTTATAAGGATAGAATCTGGGAATTAGCTCCTTAATAACAAACAATTACCTATTTCTTATTTTTTTTTCTGAACCTTTGTGATTCTTGTTTTACTTGTGAGCCATACTCTTCATGTTTTGAAATGAAACATCCTACCCTCTTCTCTAGTTATTTTTAAGGGTGGTAATGACTACCACTATGAATATCATTGAACTTTGAAGTGTTACTGACTTTGTGGAGATGGCTCTGTTGCTAAGGATGCACATGACTTTTAGGAATGATGAGGCCTAGCGATAAGGCCTCAGAAGAACAGCCTTATAAAAAGGAATGCAAAATAGTTATAATACATTGTGTGAGTACTCAGTACCATCTGCTTTTAGTGATCTTTTCGCTTTCCTGCTATCATATCTGTGAACTTCCCCAGTCTTGATTTCCTTGGTTTCCTGTTAAAGCAGTATTAAGGGGGAAAAAATTGAACATATAAAGTATAAGCAGATATCCAACAACAAAAAAGTTCACATTGTGTCATACATGTTTGTCTCTGTTTTGTGAATGAAATAAAACTTTATGAATGAAATTTCAATCTCTTTTTTACCTTTCCCCAGTTCTAATTCTCTTCTTCCCTCTCCAGAATAAATGCTATCACAAATGGTGTGTGTAGCTTTTAAGTCTATGCTTTTACATATTTTTATGTTTTTATGTTATAATAAACTATATGTAATATTCTTCTTGTGATTTTTAAAACTTTTACATAAATATTATACATACCTGTTTTCACCTCACTTTTTCATTTAATATGACTTTTTAAGATCTATTCATGATGATATAGATACAGTTCATTCATTTTAACTGTTGTATGAAATTATCACATCAAACACCTTTTATTAACTCATTTTATGATGCCAACATTACCCTGGTACCAAAACCTGATATACAATAAAAAGAAAACTATAGACCAATATCTCTGATGAACCCAGATGCAAAAGTCTTTTTTTTTAAAAAAAACAGCAAATCAAATACCACACCACATTAAAGAGATTTTCTAACCATAAAAATATAGACTGTTTCTAATTTCTCTCTCTTTTTTAAAATTATGTTTATAAACATCTTTGCCTTGAGTTTTTATCCTTATGTACACATAAAAATTTTTTCTAGAGTATATACCTAGAAATAGATATGTTAAAGAATAAGATATGTGTATTTAAATCTTTATAGAAATTGATAAAGTGCTTTCCAAGTTGGCTGATCTAATATACATGCACATCATAAGTATTCAAACATTCTTATTTATCCACCAATACTCAGATTTTGAGGATTTTTGTCAATTTGATGGATGTAAAATAGATCTCAGAACCTAACTTTATTTTAAAGTGAACACAAAACCATTATTTCGTTAGTAATATTTAAAGTATTATTAAGAGAAATTAGAATTTCAATTTCCTCTTGCTTAGATTTTCCTATGGTATACATTCTGCTGATTTGGGGTAAATTACAAGGAAATATATTAATCTACTGAGAACATCTGTCAGTGACTGTTCATCTACAAGTAGTAGCAGGTAAACAATCTAACATAAAACTTTAGCTTTTTTCAGATGAAATAAAATATGTTCATTGTAGAAATGTTAGAAAATGCAAAAAATCAAGAGAAAAGTGGAAGTCACTTACAATCCCTCATCCAGAATAAGCACTGAGAGCATTGTCTGTTTTTTTTTTTTTCATGCATATACATAAATGGAGGGTTCCTCTCCGCCTCACAAAATTGGTGTCATGAGCATGTTGTTTTTAAATCTACATTTTCAGTTGAACAATGTATTGTGAACATTCCCCATGTGATTAAACACTCTTATAAAACATCGTCTTTAGTGACTGTGTACTTCTCCATCAGATGAAGGTAACATTTTATGTAATGAATCCCCTAGTGTTGGACAGGATTCAAGGGCATGAATGGTTTAAAGGAGGAGTCATTGAACTTTTCCTGTAAAGGGTCAATAAATATTTTAGGCTTTGTGGAAGATATGGTTCATTGTAACACAAAGGCAGCCATAAGTAATATGTAAACAAAGGAGCATGACTGTGTTTCAATAAAACTTTATTTGAGACACTGAAATTTGATGGGTAATTTTCACTTGTCATAAAAAGTTATATTCTTTTGATTTTCCCCCAACCATTTAAAAATGTAGAAACAATTTTTAGCTCATGGGCTGTACAGAAACAGGTGGTGTCTGTGCTTTGCCAGAGATCTTAATCTTAGATTCTAATAGCATATCAGAATGGATGAAACTCTACAAATGAGTTAGTAAAATTTTTTTCCTTTTCAGTATGAGAAAAATAAGGACTAGAGAGTGTAAGTAACTGACTAAATTATCTGCACTATTTATGTACACATCAATAGTGCCATGTAAGAGAAAATAATTTCATCACGTAATTGAAAAGAACAACAATTCTAAAACACTTAAAAAATATTTAAACTGGGTAAAGATATCAAGATTTCTTTGTTATTTCTTATAACTGCATATGAATCTATAACTATTTTAATAGATATGTTTAAGTTAAAGAAAATAAAATTTCCTGGAATCTACATCCTACTTTCAGAGGAAATCAAGAAATAATCTTTCCTTCTAAATAATATTTTTAAATGTTTCATTAACAATTGTTTAATTTCCTGATTTAAAGACCACACAGATGCTGCAATATATCAAAGACCAAATTCACATCCACTTAGAAATAAGTGTGCCATAGAACTTGCAATGACTCAAGTTATCACCCTTTATAAAGTCTGTTTTACAGCCACCCTTGTCATTAAGTATAGATCTGGTCAACAAGGCCACTACCAGGATTCTTGGACCCAACAAGAAAATTTCTATGCTATTTTCACTGTTAACAGTTAAGTCATTTGAACTTTGGGTTCAAACTGCCCTGAACATGAATTCTGTGCTTGAATTTATAGCCAAGTGCAGGAAATAGTGGTGTGTACTAAAGACTATAGATAGATCTTCAACAGGTTCTTAAATTTTAACTTTTATGGACTTCTTGAGTTTAAGTTTTATTATCCTTAAATAAGAATTAATACCTGTCATGTTGTTATTATGAGAATTAAACAAGACAATGTATGTCAAACGCTTAATACACAGTAGTGAATCAAGAAAAAACTAATGTACGTGCTCTCACTTTTCTCTTGTCTCCTGAAAGGAAAACATTGAAGTTTCAGCCAGATGGATAATTATGTTTTGCATTCTGCCTAGGACAGGATTTGGTGGGCCAAGTGGAGGAAGAGGGCTATGGAGTTGGGGGTTTCTTAGTACAGAGTAGCATAGGTTTCATTCTATACCCTTCTTTTCAGTGTGCGCCTCTATCTTCAACTGCACTTGCCATCCCCCAGTACAAACACCTTCTGTTTTATTTTCCCTAAAACAGTACTGTTCAAAAGAACTTTCTACAATGATGGAAATGTTCTACGTCTGTACTTAAATAAGATAGACACTAGCCACATGAGACTTTTGAGCACTTATTTAGCTCGTCGTATAACCAAGGATGTTTAATTTCATTTAATTTTGATTAGTTAAAATTTATATTTAATTGTTCATGTTTAGTAATGGCTACTCCATATTGAACAGCTTAGCTTCAGAGAATTGACCTCCAGTTGGAGTGTTGGTAAATTCAATTTCCTAGAATCTTACCCAGCTTTGATCCCGTCCCGCTTATTCGAGTGTGGACCCTTCACTCTTACCTCCAGAGAGAGCCAGTGACATGTGTTTGTGGGAATTTGGGTGGTTCTGTAACATATTTTGCTTTGGTTCTCAGCTTTCACACTTCAGGCTCAGTAATGGGTTGAATTTTAACCTCCCCCCCCCACCAAATTCAGATGTTGAGGTCTTACCTCAAGTACCTCAGAATGTAACGTAATTTGAAAATAGGGTCTTTGTAGATGTAATTAAAGATGAGTTCATAACTCAAAATGACTGATATTTTTATAAAAAGGAAGTATTGGTACACAGAGACATGCACACTGGGTGAACGTCATGTGAACATGAGAGAACAGATCAGGTGATGCACCTACAAGCCAAGGAACCACACAGATTGACAGCAACCCCCCAGAAGCTAAGCGAGAAGTCCGGAGCAGACTGTCTCTCACAGTCTCAGAAGGAACCAGCCTTGACCATATACGGATATGGACTTCTGGACTCCACAACTGTGTGCAGGCACACTTCTGTTATTTAAGCCACCCAGTTTGTGGTACTTTGTTATGTTACCTGAGGAAATTCATACACTCAGGATTCAGTTTTTTCCTCTCTGCATTCTCAGTTGCTGCTTGTCCTGCTTTAGAGATTTATTTTTATTGCTGTTGTCTCTTCTCCATTCTCCATATCTTTGTGAGTATATGCCTTAAAAAGCAGACAAATAGACAGACAAACAACAAACAAACAAACAAACAGAAAACCCCTTTACTGTCATGTGAGTGATGTTTTGGAGGGGCAAGTCTAACTGTATTCCATTTGCCATCTTTCTTGAAAGTTTTTTTCTTCCAGTTTTGGATTTAAAAATTTTTATTTGTAAACATTAATTCTTTCTTTTCACTTCAATATTTCCTTACAGAAACAAGCTGTCCTGTTGAAAAAACTAATAAAAATTTCTCTCTAGGGGCTGTTACTTGGAGAAAGAAAAGCACACTATTTTTTTTAGGGGAGAGTTGTCTACACTAATATCTTTCTTCTGTTTAAAATAGATGAAGAAAATTAAAACTCTAGATGTGTGGGGGCACAGAGAAGTGAGAATTGGAATATTCATAGTTTTGCCTAGAAAAGATGCTCATATCACATAGGAAAGAGACTTGGATCTATAAATCTGGTAAATGATTGCTGCAATGTCTATTTATTTTATTTAATTAAAAATTTTTTTTCAATCACAGTTGATATTTAATATTATATTAGTTTCATGTGGACAGCATAGTGGTTAGACATTTGTATAATTTATGAAGCGTTTTCCCAATAAGTCTAGCACCACCATGACACCATATACTGCAATATTACTACAATATTATTGACTATATTTCCAATGCTGTACTTTACATTCCCATGACTATTTTGTTACTACCAATTTTTACTTCTTAGTCCCTTTACTTTTTTCACCTAGTCCCTCGACCCCCTTTCCATCTGGCAACCATCAGTTTGTTCTATGTATCTATGAGTCTGTTTCTGTTTTATATGTTTATTTTGCCTTTTAGATTCCACATGTAAATGAAATCATATGGTATTTGTTTTTCTCTGTTTGACTTATTTCACTTAGATACTCTCTAGGTCCATTAATGTTGACACAAATGCTAAGTTTTTATTTTTCTAGTGGTGAAGTAGTATTCCACTATACCACCTCTCCTTTATTCAATCTTCTGTTGACAGACACAGGTTGCTTGCATATCCTGGCTATTGCAAATAATGTTGCAATGAACATAAGGATGCGCATATCTTTTAGATGTCTTCAGATAACTATCCACAAGTATGATTACTAGGTCACATAGTAGTTCTATTTTTAATTTTTCGAGGAATCTTTATATTGTATTCCATAGCGGCTATACCAATATGCAATCCCACCAACAGTACATGAGTGTTCCCTTTTCTCACATCCTCACCAACACTTGTTGTTTGATTTTTTTTTTGATGATCGCCATTCTGACAGATGTGAAGCAATATCTCATTGTGGTTTGAATTTGCATTTCTCTGATAATTGGTGATGTTGAGCATTTTTTCCTATGTCTACTGGCCATCTCTATGTCATCTTTGGAGAAATGTCTATTCAGGTCCTCTGCCCATTTTTTAATTGGCTTGTCTTTTTTTTTTTTTTTTTTTTTGGTGTTGAGTTGTATAAGTTATATATAATCTTTAAATATTAATCCCTTATCAAATATATCATTAATGAATACCTTCACCCATTCAGTAGGTTGCTTCTCATTTTGTTGATAGTTTCCTTTATTGTGTAAAACTTTTATTTTGATGTAGTTTCATTGTTTACTTTTTCTTTTGTTTTTCTTGCCCAAGAAGATATATCCAAAAAATGTTACTAAAAGTAATGTCAGAGAGTTTACTGCCTACGTTTTCTTCTAAGAATTTTGTGGTTTGGGGGTCTTACATTTAAGTCTTTAATTCATTTTGAGTTTATTTTTGTATATGGTGTCAAAAAATGGCCTAGTTTTATTTATTTATTTTTTGCACATATCCGTCCAGTTTTCCCAATACCATTTATTGAAGAGACTGTCTTACCTCCTTTGTCATAGATTAATTGACCATATAGGCATGGGTTTATTTATGAGTTCCCTATTTTGTTCCATTGATTTGTGCTTCTGTTTTTATGCCAGTATTATGCTATTTTGATTACTATAGCATTGTAGTATAGTTTGCTATCAGTATAGTTTGCTAGCATGATACTTCCATCTTCGTTCTTCTCTCTCACTATTACTTTGATTGTTTGGGGTCTTTTGTGATTTCATATATTTTTTCAAATTATTTGTTCTAGTTCTGTGAAAAATGCCATTGGCATTTTGATAGGGATTGAATCAAATCTATAAATTGCTTTGAGTAGTATGGACATTTTAATAATGTTGATTCTTCCTATTCATGAGCATGGTATAACCTTCTATTTATTTGTATCTTCTTTAATTCTTTCTTCAGTGTCTTATAATTTTCTGAGTACAGTTTTACCTCTTTGGTTAAATTTGTTCCTGAGTATTTTATTTATTTTTGTGATGCAGTTTTAAATGAAATACTTTACTAAATTTATCAGTTCTAATAGTTCTTTTTTGTGGACTCTTTAGGGTTCTCTCTATGTAGTGCCATCTATGTCATCCGCAAATAATGACGGTTTTACTTCTTCCTTTCCAGTTTGGATGTCTTTTATTTCTCCTTTGTGTCTGATTGCTGTGGCTAAGACTTCCTGCTTGTTTATGTAGGCAGCAATTACACAAAGCTACAAGTCAAGAAGAAAAGCAAGGATGTGTTTGATGGAAGCAAGATTCCAAGTTGAATAAGAAATAAATGATCGAGTGGCTCTCCTTTTATTTTAGGGGTTTCAACAATCATAACAGTTTGGAATTTTCCAGATTGAAATTAATTGAAGTTCTTATTCTACATGTTAAAAATAGAAATTTATGAAGAGAATGTTATTTAACACTCCATCTTTTTTCCCATTTTCCATGCAGCAAATGTGTTTCTTTTTGGTAATTTGGTCTAAATACCTTATCATTTATTCTGAATACTAGTAATAGTAAAAGATTATATTTATTGAGCATTAATATGCGACAATGTTTTAGTTACCTACTGCTGAGCAACAACCACCCTAAAATGTAGTGACTTAGAACAATATGAATTATTAATTATCAAAACTCTGAATATTAGATGAATTATTAATTATCAAAACTCTGAATATATAGATTAGATTAGTCATTCTGCTGGTTTTGCCCAGAATTTCCCATGTTGTTGCATTCAGCAGGTAGATGGCAGGGGTCTAGGCTCAGCTGAAGCCCTTGGACAGGGCATCTCAGTTCTCCATGTGGCTAACTTGGGCTTCCAAAAAGCATGGAAGTCTCAAACATTCCAGGAGGGATCACTTTAACAGGAAAGAAATCAAAATTGCCAGTCCTTTTAAGACCTGGGCTTACAAGTCTCAGAATATAATTTTCAGTGTATTCTCTCCATTATAAGTAAGACACAATTAAAATTTCCTAGGTGATTTCAATACTTGCTAGAAGCCATCTCTTTAATTAGATTCAGTAGATTCACCATTATAAATTCATATGTCAATACAATGTATTTGTCTTGTTATTTTTAACAGGAGAATAAAGCATTCTGCATTCAGTAATTATGAAGATTATTTAGAAGTATACTTAATAAGTGCATTAGCCAAATGAATAATGTCCACAGCAAAAGCCAAACATACCATTTGTATCCCACCAGAATTTTAAAAATGCCTTCATCAATTGAAGTGTCCTACAATACATGATTGGATAAAGAAGCTGTGGTACATATAGTCAATGGAATATTACTCAGCCATAAGAGGAGATAAAAATATTGCCATTTACAACAACATGGATGGACCTCAAGATAACCATGCTAAGCAAAATAACCCAGACAGAAAAAGTTGAGAATCACATGATATCACTTATATGTGGGATATAAACCTAAAAGCAACAAATGAACAGGACAAACAAACAGAGACTCATGGACATGGACTATAGACTAGTGGTTACCAGTGAGTAGGGAAGTAGGGGGAGGGGGAGATAGATGAGGTTAAGAGGGTCAAATGTGTGGTGACAGAAAGAAATCTAACTATGGGAGGTGAACACAGTGTAAATATATATATATGCCTTACTGTTAAAGTGTACAGATGAAACTTATTGGATTTTGTTAACCAATGTCACCACAAAAAATAATAATAATTAATTTAAAAAATGCCTTCATGAAAATTTTAGAAACTGGAAAAAAAAAAAAGTCACCAGGACCAGCCTAGATTCAAGGGGAGGGAAAAGAGACTGCACTGTTTGAGTGAGGAACAGCTGATGTTTACAGGGATGGAAGAAATTGTTGAGAGGCCATAGTTGGAGACTATCTACTATAGACAAGCACCGTCCATATCGCTTTAAATGTATTATCTTATGCAATTTTTCACAATAAGTCTATCAGGAAATTCTTCTATTTGCCACTCGGTTATGACAGAATGAAACTACTTACCTCTGATTTTAAAGCTCAACAAAAGCCAGGACTTTTCCCATACCAAATAATATCTTGCCCTTTCACTAACTTTCAAAATAGGAAGAATTCCAGATTTAGTGAAGAGAGTTGTAGTTCTGCTTGCTCTAAGTATTTTTTATCTTTCAGTCTAGAGTACTTTATCTGTGAAGTAAGAATTATAATACTTTTTTAAAGGGTTCTGGCAAAGATTAAAATATAGCACATAAACTAAATACGTGAGCTTGGAAAGAGGGCCAGTGGTTTTATAAATCGGTATTAAGTAATCAAGAATACTTTAAATCCTTCCACTAGCATTTGTTAATGAATCATATCCATTGGAAAATAGTTTATAAAGAAGACAAAAATTAAGAGCAATTTAGAGAGCCTGTTCCAGTTATCTGTTTTCATAATTTAAAACAATAATTTATTATTCCTCACAGGTCTTTGGATTTACTGGTGGCAAGAACTCTGTAAGGATTTATTATTGTGGCTATCTTTGGAAAATACAATCTGCCACAAAGTTTTGCCTCATACTTAATATCCCAAGTGGCATTTCCCTCCATGTTTCTCACCTTAGTTATGTTGGCAGATTCTACCACCTGTTATATCTCTGACCAGGAAAACCTTAGACTCAAAAGGTTTTGTGTCCTGTCTCTTTCAGATACCTACAAGACATTAGTAGAGAAGATTGGCTGACTGACTGACTTCTACTTCAGAAATCTCCCTCTAACTCCCTAAGTGTCTTTGTGAAAATCTCTTAGCTTCCCTGAACTTTAGCTTGTTCTGGAAAACTGGGGAGGGAGGGTTGAAGTAGATGGTCTCGAAAGTGCTTTACAATAGCTGACATTCTATGATTTTAAAAAAGTAATTAGACACTCTACAAAGGGAAAACACTTTACAATCCAATTTTTGCAGAATCCTCAAAGGTTAGTAAAATATGTATTGACAATCATACTCTAATACAAACATGCACATAGTGTAAATTGATGACATGGGTTTGTATAACACCCGAACAATTTTGTAATTTGTGCTATCTTAATTTGATAGAAAATATCAGACTAATATATAGTAGGACATAAGATGATTTATAAGGGTACTTTTCTAATTCTAAAAGCTTGATTTCATGTTAAAGTTTGACTTGCATGTAGAGATTATTTTAAAGAATTTTCAAAAGTATCTATAATTGATTTTACAAAGCAGAAGGGCAAGAATTACAGTATTGTCCCTTTTGTACTGTAAGCCATTTTGTAGATGGACAAATAAGGAACCAGAGAGGACTTTTATTAGGAGCATTAGGTTTGGGCATGTCTAGGAGAAAATGGTTAAAATAATTAGGAGCTTAGAAATTACAAGAAATGAGTGGTTGAAGGAACTAGAATGTTGTCTTGGAAAACTTAGGGGATATATTGCCATCTAAGATTTAAAGGGACATTATCTGCTGAGAAAGATATTTTGGGTGGCTCCATCTGATAGAATCTGGTAAGTTATGAAGTTCAATGTAAAGTCTTCAGATCAAAGTAAGGCATTTTTTTTGATAATTACAGCCCATATTCATGGCTGATGCCCCTGAAATTGTGAAGTTTCTAGTAGAAATGTTTAAACAGGAGCCAGATGGTGCCATGGTAGAGATGTTGCTGGAACAATTCATGGAAAATACTGAAGTTCAGGGTAGATATAGGACTGCATGACCCTAGCTTAGGGAAGGGGTTAAACTTAAGATTTCTTTCTTTGTTTCTTTAAATGATATTCTAAGATTCCTGCCAGCACTAAGATTCTACCAAGCAACAAATGGGGGGATATATTTGCCACATTTCTAACAAATTTCATGGAAATCTCTCAGAAAAACATGAAAATTCCAAATGGTGAATATTCAAGTCCAAGAACAGATAGTGCACAAAATAGGAAATGTAAATATTTCATAAGCTTGTGAAAAGTTGCCCACCTACACTAGTAATTATAAAAATGTAAATTTGAATATTAATAAAGTACCATCTTTTATTTATTAAATTGGTGAAAGTAAGAAAATTAATACACAATTTTGATAAAGTTTCAGTGAGTAGTCAGTTTCAAACATGGTTGATGAAAATATAAATTTGCTTATACTCTCCAAAAAGCAGTTTAACAAATATGTAGCCAAAGCTTTAAATAAATTTTTGAACCATCTATATGACTATTTAGCCATATTAAACATTAATATTATTATTAGATATAATTATGGCATTGTAATTAAGGTAAAAAACAAAAAGCTTTTTTATATGTTAGAATATATATTTATAGATAAAGATGCCTAGAATTTGCTTCAAAAGTATCCATTGGAAATTGAAAGTGCCTGCATGGAAGTATGGATGAAAAGTGATTGGTTACATACTGATTATTGTTGAAGCTGGGAAATGGTTACATGGGGATTCATTTTGCTATTCTCTCCATGTTCTATGTGTGCAAAATTTCCATAGTAAAAAGTAAAAACAGCCACGGCAACAAAAATCACATCCTTTCACCTAGATAATTTTCCATTTAGAAATATATCCTGATGAAGTGAATAGCATACAAAGGTTTATGCATAAAGATAATTTCTGAATGTCCTCAAGTTCACTATTCTGCAGCATCACTCACCTGCATAAACCATTCAGCAGCATCCTATTGCTGTCAGAACTAAAACCAAAAGCTTGAACGCATCTGCAAAGCCTTGTATCATCTGACCTCTGTTTGCCTTGACTTTTCAGATATCCCAAAGTCCTCTGTGACCCATCACTTGGACCTTCTCTCAGGAACTACTCTCCCTTGCCCACTCTCCTTCAGATTAGCTCCCACTCCTACTCCAAGACCAGGGTCAGGAGTGCTTCTGCAGGGAGGCATTTCTGCATTTGCCAGGTAAGATTAGGCCCTCAGTCCTGTGCTCTCATAAAACTTCATGCTTCTCTCTTTTAGCCCTTTCCTCAATTCTAATTAAGTAGCTAATTATATAATTATATTTAGTTGTATAATGACTGCCCACCCCATCGATGACCTCCACTCTCCTACTTATAGTTGTGTCTTCTAGAGTTTCCAAATATAGCAGAAATTCAATAAAAATGGGTTGAATTAATTAACTAATAAAATAATCTAAACCTACTTCAGTCAACAAAACTCTGATTAACTAAACTGTCTTCTTTGTTAATATTTCTGAGTGTTAAAAATGGAATGGCAGATTTTTAACCTTCCATGGCCAATGATAGAATGAAAGGCTTAAAAGGAAGGGTGCCTCCTACTCTTTTCTCCACCTTAGACTTCTGACGTTAAATGTATTTTAGAACTAGTGGAAGCCTCCTTTGCCTTATGAGAAAAACGTATCTCAAACCTCTACTAAATGAAAATCACCTTCATTCTATAGACAGGACCATTTTGCACAGTCGTACAATGTGACTCTGGCTTTTATTTTATTAGCTCAGGAATACATGTTCTGGGGACAGCTGCATTCTCTTGGCTTCTGGTCTAAGATAATGAGGTTGATAAAGTTTAATCAAAGAGAGATGTTCTAGGTAATTAGATAATGAATGGGACTTTGCCATGATCTATATTAAATTAGTTTAATTTCCAGAGCAAAAGAGTCTACTTCCTGGCTAGTTCATTTTCATAATCTAGACAATGGAAATAGGACGCAATAGAAAAAAATGTCATCTCTAAATGCTACTGTATTCCTGGTGATTCACATGTGCATGGTTCATTTTTTGAGTCTAGGCCAGAATACTCATCAGCATGAGTTTGTCTGATTGTTTCCCACAATTAGATTCAATGAAACATTTTTTGGTGGAAATTCTATATCAATGATGGTGGCAGGAGACACGTGATGTCATTTTGTTCTCAACCCCTAACCCCCACCCTACTTCACACTCACTTTAAAAGTAGACAAGACTCAAGCATCTCAATAAGGCTAAGCCTTTAGGAATTTGAATAGACAGCTTCTTATTCCTTTATAGTCTGAGTAGGCCACTTACTCAAAGGATTTATTTCTGAATAAACAAAGATCTGGGCTCTCCTTTGACTTAGCTTTTTCAGTTCACTTCCATAAACTTAGGCTAACAACTCTGGACATGCTTTCCACAAAGACTCTAAAACACTTTTAAAGACATCTCTGTACAGGGAGTTGGCCATTTGTTTGGACGAATTGCCTAAGGGTTGCACCTTGGGAAATGTTAGACAAGGAAAGAAAGCTATAAGGAACACAATGGGCATTTTCAATGTACGGCAGCTTTCTTGTTTAGCAGAGCCATTGTCATTTGCTTTCATTCATTCAAACAAAAATTATTGAGTCAAGGGCTATTCTAAGTTCTGGGTTATGGCCGCAGAAATGCTAAATGTTCATGAGCTAAATGAACAAACCATCCTTCTTCTACTGTAACAAAATTTTTTTCTCTTTTGTAAAAAAGTAAATGTTTGTGGAAGATTAAAAGATGTTTCTTTTTGAAAACACATCATCGCTATTTCTGTAGAGATAAATAAGTACCTAAAGAAAAAACCAAAACAAAACTCTGAGAAAATATGCCAGAATGTTGATGCTCACATCTTTTCCTGTGGGAAGTCAGTGATTTCAGTGTTCATATTTGCCTGATTGGCATTTTTCCATGTTTCCCATGCACTACCATGTTTCTGTGTAACTATGAATTTGTGTTAGTTTTATTACCTGGAAAACAAAAATCCCTGCTCTCAAGAACTCCGCCCTAGATAAGGTCTCCAAAGTCAAGTGATACGTTGGCCTGAGCCTGAATGGTATGGACAAAAGGAACCCCCAGTTTCACAGGGGGAGTACCAGGACTGTTTTTGAAGCTCAAAGCTTTCTCTGGAGGTCCTGAGAGGAAGGATGCAGAGAGGGACAAATATCCTCAGGCTTTAGTCTAGGTGAATACCACAAAGATGCCACTTAATTGTTTATTTCAATTTGGCAATGAGATACTATTTTTATCTTTATCTTTCTTGAACAACTAAAGGCATGAAGGTATCCTAGGTTAGCTATGTATTTAGTTATTTTCTGAGCAAAATCTAGTATGGAGTAATCACATAGGGTTCCATTTATTCTCCTCAGGACAGAAAAAGAGCTTATAGGGGCCTAAGCTGAGCATGTCTGGAGAAATTTTAAGTACATGTCTTCAATAAATATAAAGGGGAGTAAGCATGAAAAGAGGAGAGTCTGTATGGAGATGATTGATTTGAACTGCTAGCTTATCACTGAAAGTGTCTCTGCTAACAGGTGTTCCTGGAGGAGATACACTGTGCCTGGCCCCCAGGTGGGTGCTAGGGTGTATGGTGCAGAGGCATGTGCCCTGCCCTCATGGAATACCCATTTCAGGAAAGGGAACATACTGTGGATAGCTATAACACAAACAAACAATTAAGAATGTGTTAAATATTGGAACCAA
The DNA here is from genome assembly GCA_003508835.1 of Eonycteris spelaea. Classification (NCBI taxonomy): domain Eukaryota; kingdom Metazoa; phylum Chordata; class Mammalia; order Chiroptera; family Pteropodidae; genus Eonycteris; species Eonycteris spelaea. Next base: position 465,654 of record PUFA01000041.1, on the reverse strand, counting down.
GCAGAACATGATAGAAAGTAATGGGAAGGAACTACTTAGAACAGTCAGGAAGGTCTCTGAGATGAGACATTTAAGGTGAGATGACAGTTAAAGGATGAGAATGAGGCAGCATTCATACGTGAACCACCAGCAACTACAGTACAGTTTAGAGATGACCTTTGTTTCTTCAGGAAGATCCAGATTTTGCCTCCTATTTCCATTTTCTAGATTCTGAAAATGAGCTTGCCAGGAATTTGAGAAGAGAAAGGCTAAATGTTTTTAACTCAAGTTGGTACCATTATAACTAATTGAAAAAAATTCAAATCAAGCTACTAATCAAAATCTAGTTACTAATTTCTTTATTTTAAGTAACTGCAATGTGCCATGTGATAACAAATGTGTGTGTGTGTGTGTGTGTGTGGTGTGTGTGTGTGTGTGTATTTTCATAGAAACACCTGCTTCTCCATTTATCAACAATTGCTATGAGGATCCCAGACTTATTCCTCACATCATGAACAGGTAAAAGCAACTTTCCCGTTTTATTTTTACTTTCCCATGTCTATTGACACCTAAGCTCCTTCAGTGTCTTTTAATATTTGAAAGTTAATTATGCAAACACTAACTTATTTGATCACAGGAGTACCTTTTTTAAAAAATATATATTGTTGTTAAATGGGTACTTTATCCAGGTCTCTTCTCATAAAAACTGTCACTAGGCTGGTGACCAGAAAATAATTGTCTTTTGCTTTTCTTTGTAATATTTTATCTCAGTTTCACAAAGGGATAAAATTAAGTCTATGCAGAACAGAATTTAAAAGGACTCATAGTTGTAAGAATTTTATAATGATTCTTGTAAAGCAGAATCACATTAAAACAGCAATTGTAGCATGAGGAGATACTCTCTGCAATGACACCCCACCCTCTTCTCCAGCTCAGAACCAGCCTGTGTAATTCCTGCCTCAGAAATTTCAGACAAAGTTATAACTGAAAAACACAAGGGGATAGATTCCATAAGGCCAGTGGTTCTCAAACTCCAATGTGTACTACGATCACCTGCAGGACTTGTTAAAACACAGATTACTGGATTTTAAAAGTGGAGGAGTGAAGAAGACTCATATATGTAGTTCTGTTTATATCTACAAAAATCTGTTAACAGTAATTACCACCAGGGAATGGCCAGAAAAGGTAGGATCAGGACTCAGGTTTTTTATTATCTAACCTTTTTATATTTTAAATATGTACCATGTGAACATATTACTTCAAAAATATAAAATTTTATACATATATAAAATTTAGTAGCCTGAATCTTTAGAAACATAGACTCCAGTAATTTCATCATCTAACATAGTAATATATAGGTTTTTGTTTTTTCTTTCCCAGAAAATAGGTCTGTGATTTTGGCAAACAGCAGATTGCACAGGTAACTGCTGAACTTGGGCAAAAGATGAGTTGAGTCACAAAAAGAGAAGAGTTCACAATTTGTAGCTATAAAAATTAAAACAATGAAGACACACTACAAGCTTCCTGTAAGTAGTTGAGTATTTGAAACATGATAGCATAGGAATTTCTGTCATGAGAATTGATCTCATGGATATAAGAAGGACACAAACTATTTGAAAATTGTATTTTCTTCATGGTGGGAAAACTTTTCTAAGGAAAACTGATTCATAACTGTTAGCATTGTTCTTAATGATCAGATTTACCGAGAATTCAGAATCATGGAGCTTCTCGGTCTCTCCTATTATTTAGTAGCTTATTGTGGTATAATTGCCATACAATAAGCTGCATATATTTAAAGTGTCTTGATGTACGTATACATCCATGTATATGTACCATCACCACAATCAAGGTAACGCACATTTCCATTGCCTCCCCTTCATCCCCCACCAGGCAACCACTAATCTGCTCTCTGTTACCATACACTACACTAGTTTGCATTTTCTAGAATTTTATAAAAATGATTCATACAGTATATATCCTTTTTTTATCTGGCTTCTTTAACTCAGCAATATTATTTTAAGATTTACCCATGTTGTGTATATTAGGTTTATTCCTTTTTGTTGCTGAATAGTATTCCATCGTATGGTAAACCACAATTTGTTTATCCATTCATCTGCTGATAGACATGGCTTGTTTCTGATAAACCACTGATTGTTTTTTTATTTTCTCACAACCATCTCACAAATCATTTTACAGATGAAGAAATGGAGACTCAGAGAGACCAAGTACCTTGTTGAAGGGTCACAGAGAGTAGTTGGACCATCGAACCTTGAATTGTTAGAATGTTAGAGTTGAGAGGGACATCAGGGCACCAATCTTGCTCTGTTTTTAAACTGCTTGGTGTTGAGATTTGAATTGTGAGCAACAAGAATTAAGCATTTCTCTTCACTTAGGGTAAAGTCAGCAGGCCCTTCTTTGCCAGCTAAATGCTGATACTCTTTTATCGTAATTTATTCTTAACATCTTCTATCATAGGGAAATATTCTGAGATGTTCTATCAACCTAAGGAGATCTCTCTTTCCATAGAAGCAGCACTGTGCTGGAACTGACTTGTATAGGCTCATAAGAGCTGATTATTAAAGTTTTAGAAGTTAAGCAGAGTAATTTTAAAAATTAAATAATGTAAACTTTCAATAAATATACAATATTAAAAACAAAGTTAATAAATACTAAAAACTCATTGCTTCCAAATTATTTTACTACATTATACTATTATCTAGGCTCTCAAGGTTATTTACATTTAATATATATCTGTGTGGTGAAAATACTACATAGTGATGTGTTGCCACATGTTTCTTCCCAATTCTGCATTTAGTGATGTAATGTTGGTAGCTTGAAGTCAGCCTTGGTGGGAAACATGAAAATTGGCAAAAGCTATAAATCGGGGTTTGACTTATTATTTTGTAGATTGCTAGACTTAATGTAATGGAGAAAATGATAATTATGCAGATGAATTTTTAAAATGTATCATATCTATAGCCATTACATTGTGACTAGCATAAAAATTGAGAAATTATTATTCTAATATTTGAAAACTATTATATAATTTAGAAAATAAGTTGCTCACATCATTGATGAACAAATCAAATTCTGATATATACATATATATTTATTGTTGTACTTCTATTACTTGTCAACATAAGTAAAAATATTAACCGATATTCATGGTGAAACTGCACTTAGCCAGGACACTACTGCATGAAAGGATCTGGGGTCTTTTAAAACTTTAGGGAATATCATGTCTACAAGACTAGTTAGTTTTTGTCTAGACTACATAGGGGGCCAAAGGAAAACAGAAAAAAAAAAGAGAAGGTAATTAAATTAGAGCCACTGATGGGATTTTAAATTTAACGTTAATTTTAAAAAATAGATACAATAAGATGATTCAGAAAGGTATACAATAAAAATCTTCCTCCCATCTGTATCCCCAAAACCATGTAGTTCCCCTCCCCTGAGGCAACCTCTGTTACCAGTTCTTAATTTCCTTGAGCAGATGGTCTACAAATAAACAAGTAATATCATATATTTCCCCCATCATTTTTATACAAATGAGACTATAAAATAAATGTTATTTTGCACTTTGTTTCCCCCCACTATATCATGAAACTCTATTCATATCAGTGCTATGGCTTCTTAAGTATTATAGAGTATGGATGTAGCATTATTTATTTACCTATTATTTAATTATAATACAGAGGTATTGTAATGGTTGAGTAGGACTTAATTTTACTGCATGTATTTTAATTATACAGTTACCTGCTCTTATATTGTGGCTTTTGTCTCTCTCCTCACAAAGTTATAGAAAGTGAACCCACTCATGTAAATATAGCGTACATTTACTGAACATCTGCTAGGTGACTTGCACCAGGAGGGATACAAAAATAAAATTTTAAGACATAAATTGGTCTTAACATTCTTATCATCTAGCTTGGAAATAAGGAAATAAGAGTTTAATAATGACCCAGATAGCAGACTAGAAGCTGTCGCAAGTCCTCACCATTTAGTTAGATTTGACCTTGGATTAGTTATTTAATCCAGGGGTCTCCAACCCTGAACTGTAGACCAGTATCAGTCTGTGGCCTGTTAGGAGCCAGGTTGCACAGCAGGAAGTGAGCAGCGGGTGAGCAAATGAACCTTCATCTGTATTTGCAGCCGCTCCCCAGCTCCACCTCAGGTCATCAGGTATTAAATTCTCATAGGAGCACCAGTTCCTGGTGCCAAAAGGGTTGGAGACTACTGAATTCCAGTGATTATTTATCCTACTGCACATAAGTTTTTTGTCTTTAAAGTGAGGATTACTATATTTGCCTTGATCATCTCTTTGGGTTGTTTTGAGGCTCTGAGAAGACTGTGTTTGTAAACACTTTTGGGCCACATATGTCTACATAGGCACGTCATCTGTCCAGCCTTGTCTTGTCCACCTTGTGTCCAGCCATATTGAACTCGTGCTGGGGCAGGTCCTCCACATCTAAGCCTCCTCATGTGCTGTGTACCTCTACCTGGGACACATGATTACTCTCCCTCAGCTCCCTGCTTTCCTGACCTCCCAAGTTTGGATCAGTTACCCTTCCTATTGGCACCCTGAATGTCTCCATCATAGTATTGCCATTGCCAGATCATGAGAGAGGAGTCTTGCTCATAATTGTATCCCAAGCCTTGATTTATGTTTGGGAAATGAGTAAATTAAAGAATTACTTCTAAGGTAATAAGGAGGAGAAAAAACAAGCCGAGTGTACTAAGGCCAGGAGGAGCTTTACTGACATTTTTTTTCATTGGTCTTCATCACACTCTATGAGAGAGAAATTATTATTTCCATTTTATGAGTTCAGGGAATTAAATAATGTTGGAACCTAGTGCTGACAGACCCAAAGGACTCTCTCCATAATATCATTCTGTCTCTTCATTATCACTCTTTCTCCCAATGCAATGGCAAACATTGATTGATACTTAGCCACAGTGTGTGTATCATCTTAGTCCTCACAAATCACACTAAGAAGTAGATGGTGTCATCATTTGCAGATAAGAAAATGAGAATGACCAGAGGTAAAGTGATTCATTAAAAAGTGATGTAAATTTCCAAAAAAAAAATATATAAAGTCACTGTGAGCTAGAATAGGTTGAGAAAACTTTGCGGTGGAAGAGAGATTGAAGTTGATACTCAAATAAAGGGTAGAATTAGATAGAACTACAATTTTCAGGAGTAGAGCTTCCAGTTGAGGAAAACAAGATAGTGCATGAATGTTTGAGAAACAGTGAGGAGGCCAGATGATAAGAGTGAAAGTTCATGATTAAGAGTTAGGAGAACATAAAGATGGCAAAGTTAGTTGGGCTATGTTATGAAAAGTCTAGAAAAGAAATGTCACAGAAGTCGTATCCTAAAGCAAATAATGTGTAGAAGCAACATGATGCAGGTATATTCGATATTTCTTTTCCTTTTAAAATGGGATTTATATGTGATTTATATAACCTCCTTGAGTATTTAGCTAGCTTTCACTAATTTTTGTTTTTCTTGACAAGAATCATAACTTATCTATCCTAGAGTTTCCCTGTCTGAGAGACAGAAACCCTGAGAAATAAAAATTGCTAAGAACCTTTAAACTCTACTATTTCAGGGTGGAGCAGGACATGCCATTGTACTCTGTGAAAGTAGACTTCTGTAGTTGAGAAAACATTGAAGTTAAATGTAATTTGTGGAGCAAGACGTTGGAGTAAATCAAATGGCTTATAAGGGAAATTGTGTTTTCCTTACTCTCCTTAATTGACTTCAAACTCAGCTTAAAACCCCTCAGCACTGATTGGCAATCAACTCCCGTGATCAATGTTTTTCTAATATTTGGCCCTCAAGCTCTTTCCTTCAAAATACTTGCTCACCAATGTTTTCAAAGCAAGATTTTCATGGGATTCTTTCTTGCCTGCTTTTCTTTGATATGCTTTCTCCTATTCTCCTTACTTTCCTTGGGGGGACCCAACACATGAAGGGCACAACTGACTAGCACTTGTCCTTTAATTAATGAAGGACTCAGGGGTGTTTGACTTACATCTACTATAGTTCAAGAATCCGGCCCTGGAGAGACAAAGGTTGATCAGTATTTTTCAATCTCCCATGTACCGTGGGAAGCTTTAGTTGGGAACTGTTTTAAATGCAGAAGAACTCAGGGCAGCAAAGAGCTGAGCATTTGCACTCCTGAGGCCTGACTTCCATGGACAAGTTCTCAGTTGGCTTGGATAAACAGGGATTTCAGTCCCTGTGCCTTACACTTATTCCTGCAAGGAGACACTGCCCTAACTTGGGCGATCATATAATTAACTTATCATGAATACTGGGACATTTTTAACATTAAAAAAAAAGTTAAAAATAATTAAAACCATACCGTTTTAAAGGACTACAAAACTCCTATGGCATTCCTGGTAAAAGGATGTCTCAGAAGTTGTATACTAAAGGAAATCAAAATAATTTTGTAGAAGTGACATGATGAAAGGTACATTTGTAGAATGACAAATTAGTTTTATTATGTTATTGAACTTATAAGGTAGTTTTATTCAAAAACTATTTTCAAAAATAAAATTGCTTTCCAAAATAAAAGTAGCATGTCCATGTACATTGAAGTAAAGATTTTTTTAAACTTCTTTATAGTAATTATTTGAATGAAAAAAATAGCATAAGAAGAATAATTATTCTTGATATATAGTAATATACTTTAGTAAGTTTCTTAGGTATAATCTGTCTCTAATACCACATGAAGACTATATTCTTTTTCAATAGGGTCTTTTTATTTTGAAGATTTCATAAAATTACCTGAAACTACCTTCAAATTGGCATTTTATAATTAACTTAAAATTGTTAATACCTATTTTTTTTTGCCTCAGTTATATTCTGAACTTAAAAATTAAAAATGTTAAAGTCTACATAATACCTGGTAAGCTCAGAGTAAAGAGGAAGAGAGTTTCAATTCCAACTTTCTTTTTATACATTAAAATGTATAAATATTTAAATATATTTTTATAAGTACTGTGTTTTTTGCCTCTTTTGAGCATTAATTTTGCACCTTTGACAAATATTTGTTAAAAGGCGAAAATCAAAAAATTCTCTACATTATGATTCTTTTGAGTGTTTTAACAAATATGGATGCTGCAAAAATATAAATCTTATAAATTTTATTTTATTCAAATTTATGCAATTAAAAATAAGAGGCCCATCAAAACATTTATTTCTGTAAGTCAAAATAGTCCAAAGTGCAATTATGGAATTTTAAAATTAAATCTTGTAAACCATTTAAACTCTCATAGATTATTTTGTTCATTTCCCACCTTGCTTTTACATGGCTTAATTTCAATATCTTCCTGTTTGCAAGCTTTACTTTAAATAATCACAATTCGCTAAAATGTAAAAGCTGGTTTTGAGGTGCTCCATTCATTGTCAATTAACTCTTCAAGTAAAGATTTCAAACTGATTTTGAACCAAATGCAACCAAAATTTATGGTACACATTTACAAAATATATTTAATGCCATTATTTTACACTTATGCTGAGTTAGAAATATAATCTTGAAAGACTCTAATGTTTATAAAATCTAATTAATGTTGACTAGCAAAGAGTAAATTCACATACTACCATAATGATTATTTTCTTGCTTCAACATCAATGTCATCATGAAAATATTTGTAAATTTTGACCACATGGCTTCTATTTCGGTTGGTAGAATAACACAGCTTGTTTAATCATAATTATGAATCATGCACATAGCAAGCAATGCCAGTATATTATGCTTCAAAGCTTTAATTTAATAATTATATTGTTTTTTCCACAATTTGTACACCACCAGAATTTGTAAACATATTATGGCTGCAAAAACAAATAATTTAATCCCACTGTTGAAACCTATAACTGAATTTACAATAGTATTTGCAATAATTTCAGATGTTTCATTTTCAACAAAACAAAATCCTAAAACTGTTACTTTGTTTCCATGAAAAATTGGATGAAAACCTTTAACTGATAGAGTTATGATGATTTATATTTCAATCATGTGATGACATTGATATACAATTGGTATCATTTAATTGTTGGGCAAGTTCTTATGCTAAAGGAATCAAAACATTATCAGCTATCACTTTACAGGTGGATATACATAAGGAACCTTGGAATTAATAAAAGGCAAAATTAAAATAGGAAAAGGGCCACTTGCTCTAAATGAAAAGTCTTGCTTCAAAAGGGGGTGTATAAAATGTACCCTCTGAAGGTGCACCTGTTGTACTGAATCCCAATCTTCTTAAATTAACTTTTAACCTTTAAAATACACCTTGATAATTTTTCAGCAGATTTGTATCTCCTCATTTTCAAGTGTCAGTGATATTGCTATGGGTCCCATAGTGGATACTAAGTGTATACATTCTGTGCAAGTTTCACTTTCATGATTAACTCTTTTGAGAAATGGAAATTCTGTACTTAAGTTTTCATTAAGCTCATACTTTTTTTTTCCTTTGAGGTCATTGTTATTGAAAGGGTTTATTATAAAAAAAAATGTCAAACAATAAAAGTCATGGATTTACATCATTCAATAACTAAAAGCATTCATAATGAGTTCTATGGCAGGACTGCTCATGTTCTATTTTATGTACATATTTTATATATATCATTTTGGACTAACCTGGTGACTATGCATCTACAGAGAATGTCACCAGCTGATAGTCCCAGTGGTTGGCAGAGCGAATAACATGAAATATTTCTCCAACCACCACCTGAGACCAGTAGGCATCTGTCCCTAGCAGCTCATGACTGAGTATACATTATTTTTATCAGTGAGGACCCTGTAAGGTAAGTACTAGCTACATTGCTTCCGGAAAGAGTTGAGAAAAGAAAAATGGGTTACTGTTATTGCAGATTTCTTTCAGATTTTACCATGTGTTTAAGTGAAAACTCAACATTGCACAAGCATTTCGCATACTATTCAATGAGACCATAGCAGAAGGTATAAAGTGGCTATCTGTCCAACCAATCTGGCTCATTTTAATTCAACTGCTAATAAAAACACTTCATTAAAACATAAACTATCTGGAATGAGTGCTACACCAAAGGGATGCTGAGAATATAGGTGTAAATTGGGATTCTTCTGAGTAAACTGGTGCCTGGTCCTGATCCAATTTTTCTAGTCGGATTTGGATCCATGACTGTCAGCTCCTGGGTTTTCATTAAATAAACCCTCTCATGTCTTTACTCTTAAAATAAAATAATTTACTGAGTTGTCATTAAATAAATACTCTCATGTCTTTATTTTTAAAATAAAAAAAATTGCCTACTTTTGAGTTCATTTAACTTCTGGAGCAGGACGTAATAAAGCATTATTACAAATATGCTTAGCCTCACAATCCAGAAAAAAAACATCTAGGTTCCTCCCTAAACCACAAGGCCTGTGTAAGGCCCCTCCCTCTCCCATATCTCCTGGGCCTTATCTTATTCCACTCCTCTCACATCACCACTCTCTGCCATGCCTGCCTTCAGCTCTTCCCAAGCTTGGCTCCAGCGCTTCCTGGGATGATCTCAACTTAGTCCTCACCTCCTTAGAGAGTTCCTCCCTGGCTGCCTACAGAGAGGTCTCTCTTGGTTTTTTTTTTTTTTTTTTTTCAATCTCAGCCCATATTTGTTTCTTTCACAGAGCTTATTGCTTTTTGTTGCAATTAGTTTATTTGTTGACTTATTTATTTTATTGACGATCGTTACCATGAGAATCTAAGACCCATGCCCTTTCATCTTTAGATTCCCTAGGCCTGAAAAGGGTGTCTGGCACCAAGCACTGAATAAATATTTGTTAAATGAATGGAAAAATACATTAATATTGTGTTTAAGGTATAAAATACATATCAAAAGATTTAGATCACATTTAATATATTTGAAAACATTGATTATATTATCAAATTCCTAAAAATTAGTTTTATTTTCATAATGATTTTTATTATATTCGCTTAGCAAATTAGCCTAAAGACACCACTCTTCTCACTCTGCACTTCCCAGACCCTACAAGTCTTCAAGCAAAAGGGCAGGGTCAGGGCTACTCATTCCTGCCTGCTGAGATGGCCACATAGACCTCAGACATCGGCATCTCTCAAGCACTTTGGCTTAGATACAGAAGGAAACTGGGAATGTAGGCCTATGAACTTCCCTTTAGCTTTGTACCTATATAAACCTGGCCTTGTGTGGAGCTGTGGTTTTTGAACAGAGAGTTGAAACAGCTTTATTAATATAGGAGAGTTTATTATGTTGTCTTCATAAGCTACAAACCATCTACAACTTTGCATTATTTAATAAACACATTTCATTTCTCCCTGCATTTCTGTTCTGTAAATGTTCTGATTTCTGGACAAGTTTACTTTGTCTTACACTTTCTGTAAAATAAAATAAACATCTCATATTTTCACACTTAAAAGGATAATATCTTCAATTTTGTTTTAAAGCAAGCTAAATTTTTATTTTATTTGTTAGTGTTGTAGAGAATAATAACATGAAAATATTCATGTTAATATATATTGCTAAATGAAGAAAGCAAAAGGATGCGAAAGCTTTTAGTTCCAATTAATGTCACAACTATGAGGAAATGATTTGCAAAATATTTTTAATACATTGAATTTTTGTCAGTTACTCATTGGTAACAAAAAGCTTTTTTATATATAAAATACTCCATCAATGATTTGGCTAAGGACGGTGCCTCAGTTGTGAGAAAGTAGAGAATACTGTGTTAACTGTTTATGAATAAGGTGTGACTGTTGGGGAAAGAAATTACTATCTCAAGTTACACACAAAAAACCAGTTTCATTATTATAGTCCTTATGTTTTCAGCTCTCAACAGTAACTCCACATACCTAAACATCCAACATTAAGTGGTTAATTGGACAAATTATAGTATATCCATGCTCTGGTGTATAATACAGCATTAAACAATATGTTGTGGAAAAATATTTAGTGACATGAACAACTGTGCTATATTAAGAGACAAAAGCAGAAGATACTAGCATATGTGACACATTATACCAGAGTTTTAACTTACAAAGGCAGGAAAATATTACTGCAGAGAAAAAGACTGGATGATAATATCAATATACCAAAATATTAACCCAAAATATTAATGATGATTTTCTCTGGGTGGTAAGAATAAGAGGGATTCTTCCTTCCTTTCTTTCACATTACTATTAATGAAGAAAAGGAAGTAGTATAGGGAACAATTATATTTTCTTTTTTTATTATTATTAAGTATTATTGGGGTGACATTGATCAACAAAGTGCAATAAGTTTCAAATGTACAATTCAACAATATGCATTCATATATTGCATATGTATTGCATTATGTGTTCACCACCATAGTTAGATTTCTTTCTGTCACTACATATTTGGCCCATTTTAGCTCATCTACCTCCCCCATCCTTCCCCACCCTGTCACCTCCTGGTAACCACTAGTCTATTGTCCATGCCCATGGGTCTCTGTTTGTCCTCTTTGTTTCTTTTAGAATTTTATCACACATATAAGTGATATCATGTGGTTTTCAACTTTTTCTGCCTGGCTTATTTCACTTAGCATGATTATCTCAAGGTCTATCCATGTCTCAAATGGCAGTATTTCATCTCTTCTTATGGCTGAGTAATATTCCATTGTATGTATGTGCCACAGCTTCTTTATCCCATCTTCTATCATAGGACACTTCAGTTGCTTCCATGTCCTGGCTGCTATGAACATCCAGGTGCATATATCTTTTCAGATAAATGTTTTCAGGTTTTTGGGGTAAATACCCAGAAGACAGATTGCTGGATCATATGGTAGTTCAATTCTTAGTTTTTTGAGAAACCTCCATACTGTTTTTCATAGCGATAATTTTCTTCATTAAAAAATACGCATTAAAAATTGAAAAGTTAAAGAGAAGGTATGAGTGAGAGAGCATAAATATCCCTTCCACTCAGATCTTCCTGATCTCCAATTTTCTTCCTCAAAGCCAACCTCTGTTAACACCTTTTTGTATTTAAAAACAATTTGTAAGAACAAATATACATGTGTGTTTGTGTATATATGCATTTTCTTCTTTTTTTTACACAAATGTTAGCATAATAAATAATTTTTACCTTTATCAACAATTTATCATGAAGATTTTTCCACATGTATAACTACATACACTATCTTTATAATTAGTTTTGTTTTTTAAAATAAATTTTTATTTTTCATTTACAGTTGGCATATAATATTATAATAGTTTCAGGTGTACAACATTGTGATTAGATATTTACATAGCTTACAAAGTGTTCACCCCAATAAATCTAGTACGCATCTGACACCATGCATAGTTATTGCAATACTATATTCCCTATGCTATACTTTATATCCTCATGACTGTTTTGTAACTACCATTTTGTACTTCTTAATCCCTTTCTCTTTATCACCCATGCCCCCAAAAGTTGCTTGGTATTCCATTGTCTGGAATGTGCTATAATTTACATAATCTTTCTCTTAGTGGTGGGTACTTAGGTTGCTTCTAATTTTTTCTATTCCAAACATTTTTTGCAGTGAGTAGACCTCAACTTACATTTATGCGCACCTGTGAGTACATTTGCGGGTTCCTTTCCTAGAATGCAATTGCTGAGTCTAAGGGCATGGCACTTAAACTCTGGTGTTTTTTATCTTTCAGGGTTGTACCAGTTTGTATATTCACCTAAATATATGTGAAGGCCTTTTTTCCCACAAAATTACCATGCTTTTTTAACATTTGTCAATCCTTAGATAAAAAAGGAGTCCTGTAGTTTTAATTAATTTACTTGCTCTTATTATGAACTAATCATAATGTTCTAGCTGTAATATTTTAAAAGATATCTAGATTATTGTTTTCAAGTTCTCACAATAAGGGAGGGTACTATAAGAAAAAGGTTCTGTTGAGCCCAGATGAATGAATAACCAGGGTACATATGACAGGTAGGTTAGAGATGGCAGACCCAAAGCACGAGTACTGCTCTTCCTCCTTCACGTCAATAATCAATTATGTTTTTTTGTTGTTGTTTCTTTCTAAGCATGGGTGGATCCTCAGAAAGTTTCTCAACACAGCTCTAGGGTGTGTCATCACTCAATTAGAATTGACATCTTTGCTTGTACTATTTGCCATACTTGTTTCAAATAGCTTATAACTAAGTAAAAAAGAGGGACAAAAACCTGAGCTATGGCATCTCACATGACAACAAATTTAAAAGAGAGAATTTCTCTTTCATGAATCTCTATATAAGACCCAGCCTGTGTTAATGGCTAGTTTGATGAACTTTTTTTTTTTCCAGAGAATTATTAGAAATATATTAAGCTCCAGTAATGCACAACAGCAACTGATTTGTTCATACACCTTCAGGGGCTGCTTTCTTTTCTGGCTTTGCTCTCCTCCTCTCTCAGCATTCCTTTTCCCCTCCAAATAAACTACTTGCATCCAAATCCTTGTTTCAGATCCCTTTTGAGAACCCAAATTCATATACAAACTTTATCTTGTTTAACTTAAGAAATGCAAAGCTGGGGGCAGGGCCCTGCTGAAAAGCAAGGCCTAATACTGGTAGTTGGGAGAGCAAACACATACAGTACATAAAGGAGTCACCCTTCTCCATGGTCTCAAGCTCCTGCTTTTACACTCCTTCCTATTTTATCTTTTCATCATTACCTTTGCAAATGTAACACCAAAGTAATTCCTTAAAGACAATAAAACTTTTAAGATATACAACTTTCATTTTAAATAATTTGTTTTTACAATATGTGATTTTTGAAAACTCCATTCAGAGGCAGGTACTGGATGCCTTCCTTTCACATACTTAATCTCCCTCCAAATAAAATAGCCACAACTCTCCCTGCTTTAAGTGAGTGGCTTTTCAGGTCCTCTGAGTGGTCTGCCATCTACTTTCTCTCAGTTCTCAGGGTACTGATGACTGGGGAAAGGCAGGCATCTGCTGATTGATAGAGACCCAAGAACAAAGCATGGAAAAGAAAATTTGACTCCAATAGAGTTTTTCTTCCTTCCTCCTTACACATCCAAAGAACTTTTGCTCTGAAAATCTTCCTATGGTTGAGCATAAGAGTTTGTTGGGTAGATTTTCATGGAGATGTCTCACCAGGGCCTCTCATACCTTCCCACCAAATCCCACCTTATACCTGCATTACACATACCAGAATAACTCCTTCAGATACAGTCAGTAGATATTATAGTGTTTTATTACTTTTTTTTACAGTGGTTAAATTTTATGACTTTAAGAATCTCCTATTCCCAAGAGCCTCCGAACATTGGATATGTCTAAATATGGAGATAAAATTCCCTCACAGCCTTTTACCCACAAAGTATAGTGGAGGCAATATTTTAGGAAAAGTGCCTGAGACACTGAGAAATTGAACAATTTTCTACAATTTCTTCAGTATAAAGTGATTCAAATATTTTGGAATGATAAGCTAATTGGAGGATAATCACACCACTATAATTTAGTGGATTTAAATTTAAACACATTGTGTTTCTACTTACTTTAGCCTCTGTTATCCAATATTGCATGATGTCTCAGAAATATCACACACACACACACACACACACGTACACACACACATCTTAGTGGAAACAGAATCAAAGAATAACAAACATGACTATATATATGCTAAATGATTTGGAAATTGTTATTGTTATCAGTAGACTAAGAAAATAACATTAGCTGATAGCTATTACTCAAGTGTAGGAAATGGTGGTTTGTACTGAACAGGTTCTTAAATTTTAACTTTTATGGAAAAGCCAAAGGAAAAAGACAGAGTCACTTTTACACTGAAAAGACATCAAAGGGAGAAAAGCCAGTTGGTTAATTACTCAGAGTCTTCCAGAATATATACTCATCAGTAGAGCCCCAGGGTAAGTACTTTGATGATCATAAGTATTTCTTGATGACGTGTTAGCATTTTCAAAAACTCCATTAGTTATTTTCATGTTATTTGGGGTAAATCAGACACTGATGGAACTGACTCATACCAACTAAATTCACAAGAGCCTGATTGATATATCTAATTACCAATCAACTAATTTGGAGCAGAAAAAAAGAGCTATTAAGAGATTTGGAATATTCATGTTCTTAGGACAGTATTTTCTCTCACTTGTGGAAAAGTATGGCCTGGGAAGTCAAATTATTATTGACAAGTTGCTTGGTAAAAACAGACTAAAAAGATTTGGATCATCTTAATAAGAAATGTCATTGTAAAGAATCAACTGAAGATTAAATGATTTGGATAAAATGACTATGTATTTTTCAGAGGCTTGGACTGTATATTCTCAGCAAAATTTTTGAACTTCTCTACTTAATACATTTGGTGATAATGCTCAAGTCCCCATAGAAAAACTCACATCTAAATTATGTTTTAAAGTCTACAGCCATGCTATCCTGAGCAAGCCTGATCCTGTCTGATCTCAGAAGCTAATTTAAGCAGGGTCAGGCCTGATTAGTACTTGGGTGGGAGACCACCTAGAAAGACCAAGTGCTATAGGTGTTAAAAATAAATAAATAAATAAAAAGAGATTGTAAACTGACAAGGTCCTTGTAATCTGTGAAGTCAACCAAGGGTTGCCTCGCCTAAAAAATTTATGTTTTAAAGGTCAATTGTTGCTGACTCATTTACTAGAGTCAACTTTTTTGGTCTGAATTTTGGTGTGGCTTGACTACGATTTTTTTATAGTAAAGTCTCAAAGTCCCATCAGTACAATTAAGAGAGGTTTCCTTCATAATATATATTTTTCTATTAGCTTTCACCTCTGTCTTTAAACACCGCTATCTACTTCCCCTGTCAATGACTTTTATCTTTATGTCATTCAAATCATTGTGCCAAAGACTGGGAGCTTTGGAAATGACGCAATACTGCACTCCAATGCAACTACAGTTGGTCTGTCCCATTTTGCTAGCAGTTTTCACTTTAACACTTCACTAGCAAACAAGTTGTGAACCAAGGACAGGATTTCTGCCTTGTGGATCCTCCAATTTTCTTGATTGTAAGAAGCAAGTTAAAGGCAAATATTAAACAAACCAAACTTCCCACATTTTCTATGGATAGAATTTGAGATTGAATTTATGATTGAATTTATTAACAATATTACATTTATCAGGAACAAAATAGCATATTCCCTCTTCTAATCTTTATATCCTTAGCATTTCTCAGTGTCTGGTAAAGAATAAGTGTTGGGAGACAATTCTCTATGGATTTCTCACATTTTACACATCTTCTAAGTAGAGGCATTAACTGCCTTTGTTTTGGACTATTTGTCAAGGATGTTTGTATAGCAAACTGCCTTAGAAGAGTGAAGAAGTGTTTCTTTCAATAGCAATAAGGAGGCACGCTGACTATTTAATATAAAAGATCTAGCTTCCTTATGCTCAGAGTTCTTTTCAAATGCTGATGCTAGCTACTGCTACTGCTGTGAATAATAGTCTTTTGTCTCTGACCCAGGAGTCTCCTGACTTCTGCCAGCTTCTATGAAACTGACAGCTATCTTGTTAAGTTGAACACAGGGTAAAATCTCATACCCTTCACAGTTCTGGAGAGTAAGTGCTCAAAAGAAAAGTCTGTTGAATTAAATAATTTTTAAAATGTTTAAAGAAGTTATTATTCTTCTGACTAATCAACAGTTACCCAGAGAAAAAGCCCAAGAACTTCTCTTGGCTAGGAGATATTTCACAATATATTTTTATTAAAGTACCAGTGTGTGTTAGCCCATGTTTATTTTAGATATCAATGTTGACTTTAAAATGTTGGCAGCAGTGTTGGACTTGGTTAAACATTGAGTTATATATAATAGGAACCAGTTATATATTTAAGCATTACCTAGTCCTATAGGAACTACAGACTTTGTATAGGTTCTATTTGCTTCTGCATCAATGTCCTTAGTAGATGAGCCATAGTTTTTGGTACACAGCTGAAATTTTATTCTCTCTTTCTAAAAATAACAACTAATTATCTTTAATTTCATTTGGAACACAAAATACTGACTTTGGTGTTTATCTTTCCATTTGCTGCAGAGGTGAATTTGTTTTTCTCTTCGTTTTAGAATGTCTGGAAAATCTGAGCCTGGAAACCCTTTACCAGGAGTCTTACTCTTTACGCATGGCAGATGGCCAAGCTGCTACCTGTTCCCCTCCTATTAATCATGACTCTGAGATCCTGGACAGAGGGCTGGTGCCAGGCAGCTGGAGATCCAGAAAGAAAAAGGTTTTCTAAAGATAAACAAGCAATTAAAGCTCAATCATCATTCTTAACTATTTTAGAAGGTATTTGGCATGTCAGGAGGGAAAACTTGCTAGGATCTAGGACACAGACATAGGTTTGTTCTAGACTTGCCTCTTTTTCTATGGTTCTGAAAGAGTCATTTGGCTTCTCTGAGTTTTAGTTTTCCCACTTGTAAAATAGTAACAATAATGCCTGCTCTGCCCATATCTTAACGTTGTTTTGAGCAGCAAATGACATAGCTCAATTCCAATCAGTAATGTAACAATCATTTGGCCCTTTTATCAACATTTTTGCCACAAATTTAGAAGGGCTTTGAAGGCCATAAAGGTTTACATAAATGGAGGTTATTATTAGTAAGCAGTATATTCACCACTTTCCTTTTGAATGTTTGCTTCTTTTTTAGCACTGAAGAAAAACATCACTCTAAAAAATCAAGGAAATACAGCCTTGAATACTATACATACATGATTAAAATATTTAGATCATGGCAATACTGACTTGTTTTTTGGACACTTTTATGTGATAAGCTGGAACACAGCAAGCAAAACCAAATCAAATCAGCATTTGATAAAAAACATAAAAATTGTAATTTCTTTCTGACTCAAATTTTCTTAAAGGAGTTAAAACTTGGGCAACTATGCTTGACCCAATTTGCCCCAATAAAATCACGAATAGGATATAAATGGCTGTCTAACAGCTTGTCAATTCTTTCATGAATCAGCAATCTGGGTGGTACAAAAAGACTTCCCCCAGTTCTCAAAGAAGGACTGATTACACAGGGGGCTAGTCTTTGTGGTAGCAAGTCACTGTTGCTATGATTAAAAGTCATGTGTTTTGACACAGAATGGTGGAAGACTTAACAGTTTTTAGTTTTTATTGTATGGCATAAAAATATAATATTAAGACTAGTCTTATGGAAAGATGAAATAAAATTCATAAATACATGTTCATAGAGATATTAATAAAAGACAGAAGGAATAAATATTCCTTTTTATAACTTAAACAACAACATACAGAAACTAATTTATTTCCTTTTGATTTTAGTAACCACTCCCAAACATGATATATTTGTCCTAATATAAATATTAATGATACTGAGGAAAACAGAGATGGAACAACCTCTAGAGGAGCATTTTTGAAACATCTTCAAATTTCATTTTTAGGGTTACTGCCCTAAAATGGGTTACTGCCATTTTACAGTGTTGTCTTAATAAACTGTAATCACCAGTTTCATGTTCTTATGAGATAATCCTTTTTTATAATGGTTCCACGGCTTAGCTATAAAACAAAGTAATGAATTATTTGTGTAAATATATATTACCTCAAATTGTGATTCAATTGTAACTTGTTTTTAAAAGATATCTTTATAGTACTGAGGCTGCTGTATGTGCTTAATGTACTGAAAAAATAATGACTCCCTAAAATATTCAGTAAATAATAGTGTTCCATTATAAATTTTAAATCTGTTTTAAATATATACTACATATTTTGACACAAGACGTTTACATTGATCATCTTCTTGATCACCCTTATGCTTTTTCAATATAAACAGTTATTCTAGTCTTCTACTATAAAAGATGAAAAATATTTGAACAGATAGAACTGGAGGAACTCCTCATTGGCACTCAGATCAATTGAGCTGAAAAAGGTACAGATAGAGAAAAAAATCATGTTTTTTGTGCTATCTCTAGACTAAAGCTTTTTTAAAAAAAAATTCTGAAATTGTAAAGAATAAAGGAAGGAGTGTGGAATGAGTTTACAGTGAAACATCTCAAAGGGATAAGGCAATAGTAGACCACCTCTTCTTTCTCATATCTCCTAACTGGGAATGAAGATGGCCTTGCCTTCTTCTCATGGAGGGATGGGTCTCGTTACGGTGATCTCATATTAACCGTAGAAATGAAGTCAATGTGTTGATTTCAGACTCTATAAAACAAGGTTCTTTGCCTGGGTTCAAGGATAGAATTCAGCAGCCCCTGGGCTTGATGGATAAAGAATTTCTTTTTTTTTTTTTCTGAACCTCTAGAATTTCTCTCAATTATGAATGTAGATTTTAAACCATAGTAATTATCAACTGTTTCTGTGAGTCTGACACCAAGAGAAATAAAAGACATTTTCTTATCACATTACAATTGTTGCAGATATCTTGAAAATATCCTTTACACTCATCACTACTTCAAAATATGATAGCTCTTAGACTTGCAGCTGGATCTTATTATTAATGTGTTAGTAAAGACATTTATATTATGTTATCATGAGTTTTTAAAGCCATCAGCTATTTGTATCTCTATATAATTGTAAATTTTAATTGTAATCATGTGTATTTTATTTTATGCATTTAAAAACATTACTCTGAGAAGGAGTATAGGTATCACCAGGCTGTCACAGAGGTCCATGATACAAATAAAAATTGTAAAAACATTTACTGAAAATCTTAAATTATCCCCCCTCCAAAAGCAAAATTTCAAAGCCTTTTTTTTTTTAGGAAGGAATTAATTTGAGACAACAATTTCTTAATTTCATCATATCTTCCATCCCTCTACTTAGTCCATTGAATTCCTGACAAACAGCACATACACAATAAACATTTATAGAAAATGATGCTCCTTTTTCTTTTTGAAAAATGAGTAAGCTGCTAAAAACATGCTGAGTTTGGTTCATGGGATACTTCTCAAAAGGAGTGGTGGCTGAAGATAGAGAATTAAGTGGAAAGGAAAGGAATATCTGCATAGAGGAATTAGCCAAGGGTGAGATCTTACCTTGAAAAAGACATTCTGCATTGAGTCTGAAAACATTTGTCTTATGTGGAAAACCATGCCCATGCTAACCTTTCTGTGTCCTCTCAAACACAGGTAATCGCATTATGCACAAAATAACTTATTAATTGTATTTTCAGTTGATAAGCATTAAATTACATGCTAAATCTGTTCACATCAGGGAAGATATTTGTTGTAGTAACATTTGCTAATATGTGCTAGTCTCAGAAAAGCATTATATTACAATTCTTAATCTAGGTACAGAATGAAAAGGTCTAAACATGTGACTAATATATTTGATCCTTCATATATATCTTGAGGAATTCAGAACCTCTACATGATTTGTCTGATAAAACTGTCATAGTAGTCTAGTTTTTCAGTTTGCTGCTAGAAATTGTTTTGTTTGGTTTGCTATTTCTTCTTATATATCCACACTAGGCAGACTCTTTGAGAAATTATATGATTGTCAAGGGCAGTATGTAGAGCATGATGTTTAGAAACAATAACAGGCAGAAAGAATGTGAGGTTATTCCCCTTACATCTTATATTCTTACAATGCCAAGCTCTGTAGTTCATCCAGCAGACCATAGTTTTCATGTCCTGGGTGATACATGTCCCTGGAATGTCTTTCCTGTCCTCATTCACCCTCTGTAATCTTAAGATCTGATGTCACCATTTTCTTGCAAAAACTTAGGCTGATTCCTCCTCTCATTCCAGATTGTACTGATAAAGTCTCTGTTCTACTAGGGTCATAAACTGCTCTCGGTTCTCCTCACTAAGAAACCTCTAATCAATTATTCAACATTATGCTCTAAACTATGAACATTTTGAAACTGGAATTATGTCTTTGAGTTACAGGCAAATATTAGGCCCTCAAGATTTTCTGTACAAATAATTGTATGAATAAATAAATGAAGCCAACAAATAAGGCTAATGTGACAGTGTCATAAGAAAGCTGAAGGGTATATAAGGAAAGGTAGGGAGGCAAGTTGGTCCTGGTCAGTCTCAATTCCAAGACATAATAGAAATGTGTATGTTCGTGCATGTGTGTGTGTGCATGGGAGTAGTGGAGAAGTGAATTTTATGCCTGTGTATAAATAATTTCATTGTCGCTGGGAGGAATGTCACTGCTATTTTTTGATATATAAATGCTACATTTCTTTAAACCAGAGAAATTCATTCTGTACTCTCAACTACAACACTGGAAGAAAATTCAAACTCAGTCATGATTGGCAGGGGGACCTCTCTCGTATCCTCCTATGAGTTTGGAGGTAAGTGTGGAGCCTCTGGTGGGTATCCTGCAATCATTCTTGTTAGACACATCCATGAGAGGAAGCTCAAGCCCCAGACCCTTCCAGAAACCTGCCTGGTTTCTGTGCATATGTCCCATTCCCAGCCTGAGGAAAACCAATCTTCTTCCCCAATTAGGTAGCTTGTGTAACTTCTCCAAAGCCCTAACCTCCATTCTCTCCTCTGGGGAACATAATCCACGGAAATTTTTGTACCAAGGGTGATGGGTAGGAAAAATATCTGGAAACTCCAGTTATTCCTTTCTTTACTACTTACCTTATTACACAGATCTTCAGAAGTAACAGGAAGTTTTATCTTCCTCTTCTCAAAGTCCCCACCTCCTCCAATCCACTGACAGCCCTGAATCTCCTCATAGTTCCAGCCACTATTTCGCTTTGCAGCATGGAAAAGCTTAAAGCATAGAGTCTTGGCAGTTGTCCCGGTTTTCTTCATCCTGTTTATGACTCCAAAGAAAACATTTTTGACTCAAAAACAAGCTGAATGTTTCTGTTGAGACCTCAAATATTTTCCCAGAGTCCACCATAAAAATAATAAGGTCATGTTGCAATTTGAAATGATCTGTTCAAGTTCTTGTGGCAAGAGCCTGTTATAGTTTAGTTTATCATGCAAAGAACCTCAAGTTTGCTTCTAAACAAAATGTTTTCCAAAAAATAAAGCAGGCTTCCCTCTGATGATCCACATCTCAAGAAGAATCAGTATTTGTTATCATAAAACTCCAAACAAATATTTATGTACACTTACCATTGCTTTGCAACTTGCATAATTTGGGCAGTCATTATTTATGCTACCATTGTCATTCAGAACTCAAAATATTTCTTCAAAATATTTTACTTTGGTAGCATAAATGTATGCTATATTGCCAAAGACATATTAGACAAAAATGAGCATCAATATATTGTACTGAAATGGCTTCATTTTGAAACAGTAGGGAATTCATGAGAGGAGTTTTGGGAAGAAAAAATATTTTAGTAATCAATTCCTTAATATTTATGTTCTCTTAGAAATAATAGTAACTAGGTCTCACTTGTAAATAACAAAACTAAAAATCCACACCATTATATAAGTAAGACTTCATTTTAAAATAAACATACTTTAAAAACATGAACAAATAATATTAGAGACCAAACATACTAACTTTTGAATATTCATATTCTCTACTTCACTCTGCCCATTAAGAATTATTCCACCACAGCCAACTTGGTTTATGAACATTTGTGGGGCAAGAAAAGTAGAGATAAGACTGGAGTGTGCTTGCTTTGCATTGGAATAGGTGAGATTTTGCTTCTGGAAGAGAAAATGCTGAAGGTGTATTCCTTATATCTTGGCAAGAGCCAAGGAAGTGTTAGAATGTTTTTTTTTTTTGGGGGGGGGGCTTGGACTGAGTAGGCAATTGAAATGATAGACAGGCCTTTCTGTAGGGCAGGCTGTGGTCCTAAAACAGGATAGGGACTAAACTTGAAGTGCTGCCATGGGCTGTGTACTAATTCCTTTGACAGAGTCTAGTAAGGAGTTTTTAAACATTAAATTTTGTTTAATTTTTGAATAGATTATATATTTGATGCAGGACAGGACAACCCCTCCTGCCCCACTCTTACCTGCCCCAGTGGAGATTCAAATCCTTCACCAATAGAGAAAGGGTTTTTGATGGAGTGCAGGAAAGAATTCAAGTGTACATCAAAGTTATAGTCAAAAAGAAAGTTTATTAGAGAAGGGGTAATGCCTCCATAGACTGAATGTGGTCTCCTCTCAGAGACAATGAGTGAGAGAGACAAGAGGGACAGAGAGAAAAGACAATGAGA
Organism: Eonycteris spelaea; assembly: GCA_003508835.1. Taxonomy (NCBI): domain Eukaryota; kingdom Metazoa; phylum Chordata; class Mammalia; order Chiroptera; family Pteropodidae; genus Eonycteris; species Eonycteris spelaea. The sequence continues at coordinate 442,569 of PUFA01000041.1, read as the reverse complement.
AGGCCAAAGATAAAGACAATAAGAGGGATTGAAAAAAAGACCATGAGAGAGACAGAGACAGGAAGACCAAGGCGGAAAAAGCAAAGACAAAAAGCCTTGGGTGTTCGGGAAATTCAGTTTATATATCATGCTTAGTTTCTATGAATTCCAGTTTAAAGATTTTGTTTCCCTATTTTTCTTTGATGGTATACTGGGTATATATTGTGAAAGTAAAGGTATGTAGCATGAAAGGCATGGATAGTAGCAAGAATGCCTATTGGCAATCTCCAGCCTTTATTCCATAGGTTCCCCATGGTTTTAGCCATAGGAAATGATGTATTGTGCTTATTTTTTGTAGGGTGTGACTTAAAGACTCTGTTTTCCTATTTTCCATTCCAGTGTGGGTAAATGATTTCTTAGCAATATCAGCAGAAATCTTCCTCTGTTCTATAGGTTTTTTGTGGTTTGGCCATAGTGCAGTCTTTGAATATAGCTTGATTTAACATTTAGTTTTGTTTGTCTCCTCCCTACATTACATTCACAAGGCTCAAAATTGTAAATGTATTATGAGGTTTATTGGAAAAATTTTCTCTAACAATCTAGGCTCCAACCTGCAAGTTATCACCCCTGGAGGCCACCAATATTTCTGATTGCTTGTCTTTCTTTCTGAGTTATTTTATGCATATCTGAGCAGACATTTGTATTATATATTCTATCCCCTTGTTTTTTAAAAATAAGTTGTATCATAATACATAAATTTTTCTGTATGCTGTTTTACTACCTTTACAATATCTGGGTTATTGTTTCATCTTATTAGATAGAGAAATTCCTCATTCTTTTTTTTTTTTTTTTTTTTTTTTGGCAGATGCAGAGTATTCTACTGTAGCAGTGCGCAAACATTTTTTTAGCTAATTGGCCCTTTTGGCTGCTTGCAATCATTTACTGTTACATACACATGCTATGAATAACTCTAGTCTTAATTTATTTTGTGCCATGCACCCCTTTGGAAGCCTGGTAAAGCTTATGAATTTCTTCTCAAGATAATGTTTTCAGATATATAAAATAAAATCCTTAGGATTAAAAAAGACCAATTATACTGAAATATAGTTATTAAAATATTTTCATTTAGAAATATATGTGCTTTATTAATGAATTAAAGGAAAAGGTCTAGCAGTGGGTGTAATAACTACTATAATTTCAAAGTACAAATGAACATAAAATAATATTTTAAATTATCTGAAACAACTGTAATATGACATAAAATATCTGATTCTTAATGATAACAAAGGCATAGACACACTACTGTGGTTTCCTGCCTACTTTCATAATTAAAGGAAGTAATAAATTTCAGTTAGAATTTAGTGAAAAATAAAACACAAGTTTTTCCTACGTCCAAGTTGATGAAGCTCCTAATTTTTCTGTGTAGCCCTTGTTAGGAAGCCTTGCCTTATATATACACAATTCCTAAACATTCAAGTATATTTCTAGATATTTGTAAATTCCCCAAAATGTTTTGAATTAGCAAGTGCTAATACATTTCTATTGTCAACCTGCCAGAAATAGTCATTCCACTAGGATTGATTGAATGAGAGAGTGTGTTAGCAAGTGTTTTAATCTCTGTCAATGTAAGAGATGAAGAATAGTATCTATCTGAAAAGCAAAGTTGAACATCTTTTCACATATTTAAGAGTCATTTTCTGTATGTACATGTCCTTTGCTTATTGTCTCAGTGGTTTGTTGCAGGTTTGTTTTGTGCCACAGGGGCATCAATTACAGAGACTAATAGAAACAGCACCCTCTGGAGTTGGTAACAGGGATGCCCTGGCTGTTGGTCTCAGTGAAGGTTTCAATTGCTATTTATTGTATTTTTTACCTCAGATTACTGTTTCTTTGAATCATTCAAGTAGATTAAAATAAAATCTAAAATCCTTAGACAAGTAGTCTTATTTAGGTAACAATATTGTCTAAGACAAAGTCTGGAAGAAATCACAACAAATTGATAACTGAGTTATCTCTAGCAGGGAAAGTGTCACAGAAAGGGTGTGAAAGAATTTTTCCTGTAACTTTTTTCAACTCCACATTTATGTATTATTTGTATGCTATAAATAAATTAAAATAAGGAATACACATGATAAAATTCAAATAATTTTAAATAAATGCGATGTAAAGAGAACAGTAAAAGAATTCTTTTTTTTCAACCTCCTCCCAGCATAGGAATTTTTTTTTCAATTACTGGACATGCCTCCGTGACCCTGTATTGTGGTATTAATACACCTTTCCCACTACAAATAACCAGGGCTTCTTATAGAAATAACTGCTTCCAGGTCTAGAGGACAGGAAATGTGTAAGATGAGCTTGGCATGTCTTGTTATACCAAATGGCAAGGAAGTTACCAAAGACAACTAGGGCCATGACAAAAGGACTCAGAATCTAACTTTAAGAGGGTTCTACTGACCAGAGAGAGAGCATCTTAAGCATTAGTAAGGATAATAACTTCAATGGCATAAAGTACATTATAAACCACAGGGGTTCATAATGATATTAACTAAAATAAAAATTCATTGGTCACACTGGGAGGATAATGGGAAACCAACTCATTAATTTGACCAGTGGGAAGATAATACAAGAAATCTCATATTTATCCTAACATTTTCATTCAAACTATGCCATTGGGTCACAAATAATAGACAAGGGGAAAGTTTTCTTTTTAAAAAGTAGTCCACCAAGGTCAAGATAGCATGGAGTGTAGAGGCTTTGTGCATCTCCCCTTGCAATCACACTAAAATTGTGATGACACCACAGAGCAAACAGCAAGCAGAGTGGCCTGGGGTCTAGATGAACAGAGGCACCACAACCTGGGAGAGGAATAAGGAGGCAATGAAGATGCAAGGCTGCCTGGTCTTGAGCAGGGTGAGTGAGACATAGGCTACAGCAGCTGTAGCCATCGGGTGCAGACGTTCCTCTTCTAGGGACTGTGACCACGTCCAGCGCTTCCCTGTGATGGACATGCTTGCTTTGAGCTACAGTGTGGTGGTGGCTTCTCAGGGGGTGCCAGGGACATATAGGAGGACACTGTCAGGCTTCAGGGTAAGGGCCAGAGGGAAGACTTTCTCCTGGACAGAAGTGCTGGCAGTATCTATTGTTCCCTCTGTTGAGCTATCCCCACTCCCAGTGTGTGTGTGTGTGTGTGTGTGTGTGTGTGTGTGTGTGTGTGTGTGTGTGTGTAGGGGCGGGGCGGGGGGGGGACACAGTGCCACCATAGCTGAGACATCATAAAATTTGATAATAGAGGTCGCTCTGCCCAGAGGATTCCCTGAAACTCCACCCCTCTCAACTTATGACCCAGCACAAGAGACATCCATTGGTGTCTTCAGCAGGCTCTGTGTGCCTTGCTGAGCAGCTCCAAGCTCCAAACTGTTAGCAGCTGGCCTCAGTTCGTGGCATGGTGTCTTGAGGCAACTATAAGGATAGCATGGTGGTAGCCCTCTGAGAATAGCTTGCTGACTTTACCAGGTGGCTCTGGAGGGGCTCAGGCTGGGGTTAAACTTGGTCTGAAGCTGGACCCCTATCAGGAAAGTGCCAAGAGGCTCCACAGGACAACTATTAGTAGCCATGCTACTAAGACCAGAAGACTTAGGAGCTTTACTTGGTATATAGAAATAGACACAGAAAGGCAGCCAAAATGGGGAGACAAAGAAGCATGTCTCACAGGAAAGAACAGAATAGAGTTCCAGAAAAAGATCTAAACAAAGTGGAGTTAAGCAATCTTACAGATTCAGAGTTTGAAATACTGGTTATAATGATGCTCAATGAACTTAGGGGAAGAGTAGAGAAACTCAGTGAGAATTTTAACAAAAAAAAAATAGAAAACATAAAAATGGAGATGGAAAACATAAGAGGGAACCAGTCAGAAATGAAGAAGACAGGATCTGAGAGGAAGAGTATACAAAAGGGAATCAATAGAAAGAATGATGCGAAGAATCGAATCGCCAATATAGAAATGGGGCAGTGGAAAACACCCAATCAGAATGGCAATGAGAAAAAAGAATCCAAAAAATAAAGATTTAAGATTTAAATTTAAGGAGCCTATGAGACAACATCAAGTATGACAACAATTGAATCATAGGGGCACTGGAAAAAGAGCTAGAAGAAGGAGTTGAAAACCTATTTGAAGAAATAATTATGGAAAACTTCCCTAACCTAGTGAAGAAAATAGATGTACAACCCCAGGAAACACAGAGAGTCCCCCAAAAAGATGAACCCAAAGAGGCCCACACCAACTCACATCATAATTCAAATGCCAAAGGTTAAAGACAAAGAGGGAATTTTATAAGCAGAAAGAGAAAAGCAGCTATAAGGGAGCTCCCATAAGACTGGCCTGTGATTTCTCAAAAGAAATTTTGCAGGACAGACGGACTTGGCACTTAATATTCAAAGTGACAAAAACCCAGGATCTACAACCAAGACTACTTTATCTAGAGAAGCTATCATTCAGAGTAGAAGGATAAGGAGCTTCCCAGACAAGAAAAAGCTAAAGGAGTTCATCACCACCAAGCCAGTATTACAGGAAATGTTGGTGGGACTTCTTTAAAAAGAAGAAGAAATATGTATCAAAAATATGAATGAAAAATGGCAATAACTACATATCTATCAACGAGTACTTCAAATGAAAAAGAATTAAGTTTTCCAATCATAAGATAGGGTGGCTGAATGGTTAAGAAAACAAACCCTGACATACGCTGCTTATAAGAGACTCATTTCAGATTAAAAGACTCACATAGACTCAAAGTAAAGGGATGGAAAAAAAATATTACATGATGGAACTAGAAGGTATTGTGCTGAATTAAGTAAGTCAGATAGAGAAAGACAAATGCCATATGATTTCACATACATGAGGAATCTAAAGAACAAAATAAACATCAATAATAACAATGACAATGAAATGGAAACAAACTCATAGATACAGAGAATATTTTGAGGGTCACGAGACTGGGTGGGGGGATAGGTTAGGAGGGTTGGTGAAAAAGGGCAAAGGGATTAAGAAGTAACAAATGTATAGTTACAAAATAGTCATGGAGATATAAAGTATAGCATAAGGAATATAGTCAATAATATTGTAATGAATATGTATGGGGCAGAAGGGTACTAGATTTACTGAGATCACTCTGAGAGTTATATAGATCTCTAATCATTATGCTGTACACCTGAAACTAATATAATATTGTATGCCAACTATAATTGAAACATTAAAAATATTATATAAAATGTAGCTCAGTTACTAAGTAAAGGTGTAATAATGGAATATACTATTTTGTAACTCCTAATAAATTATTTATCTAGGCATTGATGATTAATAGCTGTAAGCATCACCAGAAGCGAAACAACCAGACCTTAGCCCCAAATGAAAGAACACTGTCCCATGTAAAAAAAAAAAAAAAAAGTGTCTTTCCCTAAAAAACTTAATCTAATATGAAAGACCTGAATCTCATAAGGTCCCCAAGTCCAACTATGGAAATATAGATGAACATGTTAAACAATATGGGTTTCCAGACTGTGGAAAACTTCCTTCAACAAAAGAAAACAGTAAAGGAGAAAAATAGAGGAGGGGAACCTTCAGAAACTTATTAACCAATAACATGTAAACCTTATTTGGATCTAGATTCAAATATACACACCATATAAACAAAGCAAAACAACTTTATGATATTTATAAGACAGTTGGAAATTTGAACATTGGAAACATATGTAATGCTATTAAGAAATAATTGCTACTAATTTATAATATTTTACATAATGTAACAATGCTTATGTTTTTAGAAGAAGCATTGTCTTTTAAAGATACTGAAAACTTACAGATAAAATAATATAATGTTTGGAATATTCTTCAAATATATTGAAGAGGGAGAGTAGTTAAGGTTTCCATGTAGCAAGATTGGCCATGGATAATAGGTGGAGCTGAGTAAGGGGATATGTGGGGACTAATATATTATACCATTCTGTCTAATTTTGTATGTTTAAAAAATTCAAAACGAACAAAATTACTAAAGATAATTTTTTTCCCCAAAGGAAGGCAATGTAGCATGAAAGGGGCTGAGAAATATCTCATTGCTGTTAGGGTCTGTATTATTTTTTTAAAAAAATCATAATTGTAATATTTCTGTCTGTATTACATAGAAATGAACAGCTATGTAGTCAGGCAGGCTAGTGTTCAGGAATAGGCCGAAGGGTTTGGAGAAAGTATATACTGAAGATCAGCTTACCTAGGAAATAGATTCAGGGTAGAGATTAGCTTACAGATGGTTTCTTAGGGAGTGCTCTTAAGATTATCACCTATGAGGTGAGAGGAATGAGAAAAACAGGACTGGGCAAGAGAAGTTGGCCTAAGATGCAGTTATAGCGGGCACCTCAGCCAATCCCACAAGGAGCTCTGGAGCTAGGGTGACCCTTTCGCATTGTCCCAGTTGAAGCAAGGCAGCTTATTTCTCCTCATCAGTCATTAGACATGGGCTGTCTTCAGGAAGGGCCATTCCTGGTGTAATGCAGCTTCCAATAGCTGAGAGTGATTCCCAGAGTGAACCTACGCTGTGGATGGCTAATGTGCCCAGCACACTGTCAGCAAATGGGAGACTGCAGGCCTCAGACCGAAGGGGATCGGGGCAGTGCCCCACAGAGTCCACCATATGCCACCATACCAATGTTACTGCATACCAATCCAGAGATTATTCCTCCTAGATAAATAATGTGTAAGAATTAGCCCCAAAAGGCAATTCTTTACAACAAAATTCCTGACAACACACTAAACCCATATAAAGTGATAAAGATTTTGTATCTTCCACACTCTTTATACCTACTGTTAGTATCTTATATAACAGTGGTCCCCAAGTCCCTCGAGGTTTCCAAAAAGGCAATAGTACTCTTTGAATGATTTCTAGTACAATTTTAAGGTGAACTCTAACATTAAAATTTTTATTTTTATTTTGAAATAATTTCAAATTTACTGGAAAGTTGCAAGAATAGTGCCAAATACTCCTATATAATCTTCATCTAGATTCACCAATTGTTAACATTTTGACATAGACACTTTATTATTTTCTTGTATAACCACCACAAAATGATTAAGATCAAGAAATTCAATATTTCTACAATGTTATGATCTAATCCATAGTTCATATTCAAATTTCACCAACTATTCCTACACTGTCCTTAATAACAATGTTTTTCCCTTTGATCCAGGCTCCAATCCAAGATCATACCTTACATTTAGTTGAAATGTGTCCTTAGTCACCTTCAATCAAGACTATTACTCCAGTCTTCCCTTACTTTCATCACTTCGACAAACTTGAAAATTGCAGGCATCTTTGGCAGAAATATTATAGAAGTGATGGTATTCATTTTCTATACTGCACAATAAATTAACACAAATTTAGTAGCTTAAAACAACACATATTCATTATCTCATAGTTTCTGAGGGTCAGGACTTTGGGCATGGTTTAGCTGAGTGCTCTATGAGGCTGCAATCAGGGTGCAAACAAGGACCGAGATCTCATCGCATAGCTTTACTGAGGAAAGAACTGCTTCTGAACTCAGTCAGTTATTGGCAGGGTTTTTTTCCTTGTGGTTGTAGAACTCATGCTTCTTCAAAGCCATCAAAGAGAGCAAGACTCTAGAGTGAATCTGGTAGCAAGATGGAGCCTTATATAATGTAAGATAATCACAGAATGGCATCCCAGCACATTTGCCATATTGTATTGTTTAGAAGAAAGTCACAGGTCCTGCTCACACTCATGATGAGGAGGTTATTCAAAGACATGAAGAGCAGGAGGCAAGACTATGGGGAAGGGACATATTAAAAACAATGATGTTGTGTCCTCCTTGCATCCTATCAGGTGGTTCACAATATCCATCTTTCTCACTACTGGTGATGTTAGCTTGGATCACTTGATTAAAGTGGTGTCCACCAGTCTTCTCCAGTTATTCTTCTCTCCTTTGTAAATAGTAAGAATAAGTAGGAGGTATGTACTTTCAGTAATGTCATATTCCATTTTCATCAAACTTTTAATTAATAGCTCTAGGAACTTATGAATTCCTATTTATTCAACAAGTTATAATCCATTGCTAATGCTCAAATTATTCCAGATTTGGCCTGTTAAAAGCCCTTTTAGGCTGACCCTTGTGTCCTTTTAATAGGGGCCCATCATTCCCTAAACACTCCTTTCTGGATATACTTTCTGGATATACTATATATATGTGTGTACACACACACACACACACACACATCTGTAATTATGATGTTTTGACATTTTAAAAACTTTTCTGGCTGGAGAGAGACAACTTACTCATCCTAGGCTGGCTAGCCAGTTCTTTGAGTTAGCAAAGCCCCAGCCAGGAGCATGCCTTTGAGATGCAGACTAATCAATCCAGATCCTCCTCTCTATCTGGCTCAGGACCCCAGGAGGCAATATTCCTGTTTTTATGATCCCAGGGCCAGGTGACTGGGGATCATCCCTATAATTTAGAGTTCTCTGAAATTATCTGAACTAGCCAATCCTAAATTATTTACCTTGCCTTGCCTTGCCTGTCCCTTAAAACTCCTGTAAAAGTGGTCTAGGCTCCCCTCACTCCTGCCCTTTCTGCTCCTGACCACTCTGATGTCTTTTTCCTGTGGCCCTGCATGGCATGCTGTGCCTCTGTTTCTAGGTCTATAAGTATAATACATTTTGTTTTATATTTGAGCTTCTCTTGTGTCACCTTTTGTGGCCAGACTGATTGACCATCACCTAAAAGGACACAAAACACTGTCACAAAATATTCCAGAACTATGTTGTATTTTTCATGCTTCAGTCCTAGAGAATCAGCCATTTCTCGTGAGAGTTTTGGTTCCTTTCATTGGAGAAAAATATTTAGAATCCAATATTTGTGTATTTTACTTATAACAGTATTAACACTTATGGCAATAACCCATTCTCATCTGATCAAGCCCCCTGGGTTGGAAGCAATATGATTGTAGTGATTGAGAAGGTGGGCTCTGGATCCAGACTGCCTGAATTCAAATCCTGACCACTGTGAACAAGCTGTCAGGCCTTGGGAGAGTCACTTATAACTTAATCACCTGTGTGATGCTATTTAGTAGTAGTGCCTACCTTAAAAAGTGGTTGTGAGAATTTAGTAGGATTTACATGTAAAGTTTTTAGACTAATGCCTGGCACACAGTAATTGCTCAGTAAATATTTTAATGAATGAATCTCATATTGATCAGAAGCTCTAACCAGAAGAATGAAAATGAGAGAGAAACCCTGACCCACATTCTTTTCAGAAAATAAATAAAAAATGAATTTGTCAGAGATCTTCATCCTCTTGTGAGAATATTTTTCTTTAAGAATTTTCTATAATAATTTTTAAATTGTCTTTAATATACTGTAACAAGCTGTAAGACATCCCTATAAAATGTCATATATGTGATTCCAGGAAAAACAAATACTCCCTACTCATTTATATTCACATTCTTCCTTCATCATCACAAAAAAAGAAAAAAGAAAGAAAGAAAGAAAGAAAGAAAGAAAGAAAGAAAGAACAAAAGAAAGAAAGAACGAAAGAAAGAAAGACAAAGAAAAGAAGAAAGAAAGAAAGGAACCCACATAAACCTGGTACCAAATCAGAGTCACAGATTTGACTCTGTGGGATTCTGATTCCTAAAAACATCAAGTCATCACAGAAGACACCAAGACCATTGAGAAGACAGTCAGAAAATTGAAAGAAGTCAAGAAGAACAAGGCCCTGAGATCATTCTCCACAGTGTTCTCATTAGGGGGTGTGAGAACTGCCAGAAACTGCATCTGCAAAAGAAGATGCAACACAAAGCAGAGAGTCCAATTCTAAACATGTTTCTAATAATATCTTCTCAGCAACTGACATCTCTATCTTAATCCTGATTTAATTACTTGTAGGAACAGCTATCCTGAACAGTCTCACTGGAGAGGCTAATTTGGTTCATATAGAGCAAGGAATAAATGCATTAGAAATATTCTCAATAATTTTTATATTTCAAGTTGGTATTTCAGTCCCTTTGTAATTCCTGCTCAAGTTTTCCTCACTTTCTAGATCTGAAAAAGTATTTTTCAAATCACTGTGAGGGCATTGTTGTAAAATCATGTTTCTGTAGAATCTTTTAGTCATTTGAAACAAGGCAGGCTAATGTTTCAACTTGAAAATGGAATGGATTTCCCATCAAGGTTCACATTGTACGTGACTATGTTTTGTTACCTAACACAATAAAGGGAGTTGTCACTAAATGATTCAGTAAGTTAGAATATCAACTCCCTCTCTGGAGAGGAAATCTGGAGAGGCATGGTGTTTATATTAGATGCTAGGATAATGCTTACTTGCAGATTTACAGTTCTCTGGCATCAATGTCAGACAGAAACTATGAACAGGAAGGTAAGAAGTAGGGTCAATCGTCCACCTTGGTCAGAACCAAGCCTTGTAGCAACCCAAATTTGTCATATTTCCTTGTGCTCATTCTTCTCTCTCTCTCTCTCTCTCTCTCTCTCTCTCTCTCTCTCTCTCTCTCTCTCTCTCTCTCTCTGACACACACACACACACACACACACACACACACACACACACACACCCTAAGTCTCAACTGCTCCACTGCTATAATGCCATTCTTTGTAAAATTCCCTGGGGCAAAATCAACAGCAACCGTTTAGCTCTTTCAGTATCAGTGGAAAATTTGCCATGTTGGAGTTAGACTGATAGCCGCAAAAACCAGTTTGACTGAGAGTAGTGAGACCCTGAGGTCTAGGTGGAATATTAACTCACCAACTTGGAATGATTACTTGGAGAATGTTCACATTGTCTCTTATTTATGATTCAATCTAAGTCTCTGAGAGTGCTGCAGTCATAGAAATGACTAAACAAATGTACAGGAAAAATTTTTATTCAAAACTCAACTACCAATAAAAACCTCTGCCACCAAGGATCCCTGGAAAGTGGTTCCTAAAAATCAGCTCTGAGCCAGCTGCACTCATTTCTCACCCTTTCGTTATCTTCAATTGCCAACTAATAGAGCTCCACTGGGCTGAATTTTAAATGGCATGAAAGTAGGAGGGGAAGAGTTTCACCCCAACCTCCCTGGAAAAAAGGTAAGCATGTTTTTTTATAATCAAAGGCCAGGTGGAGAATCCTTTTACACAACAGACAGGGTAAAGCAAATGAAAATAGGCTTTATGATTTCTCTTCTACAATGAATCTAGGAAAAAATAAATTTTTAAAATAACTTTTAATAGTGCACATATCTTCACTGTTGTCAGTTCTATTTTGTTGCAATAAACCAAGTTTATAGACTGTTCAATTAGTTATAATCTGAGTATTGTGCTGTCCACCAGAGTTCTGGCCATTTAACCTATCATATTGGTGGAATGTTTTCTCATTTGAAAACAGTAGGTTAACTTTAAAATCATTTATCTAATTAAAGTAGAACTCAAATGATTAATGTCTTGGAATTATGTTATTCAGAAACACCAAATAAAAAGTCCTTAAATCTGTTCAATGTTTTTCACTGGAGAGGGTGTTAAGAAGTGTTACAAACAAACCAGCATGTGAAGTAAAGAGCATGAGCAACTGAGACAGCAAGAGACCTGAGTAGGAGGAATCCACAGTATGTCATTCACCAGCCTTGTGACTTTAGCCTGCATGCTTAACCCATAAAAGCCTTTTTCCTCACTGGGAAACAGCTCCATACAGTAGGGGTGTAAATTTTAATTGCAACAAGGGAGGGACTGACACATGTCTGTTGTGCACATTACTTCATTGACCTTCCATTTATTCCCTAAATGTACAGAAACTAGGTAACAACTTTTATTACCCTTTGCAAAGGCAGCTGGTATCTGGGGAAGTAAAAGAGAATCACAAAGAAAATCACATGGTTGACTAGGTTCAAAATACACAAACAATGAATTCACCACTTTTAATTTTTTAGGGTTTGTTTTGTTTTAAATTAATTTGCGGCTTTTCTTCTGAACTGAAATCAACTTCTCCAGATTTTGGTGGCCTCAAATACAAAACTAGAATGTTGGACCACATCCATCAGTGGCTTTCAACTCTGGATATGTATAAAACCACTTGGAGAGTTTCTTAAAATGCACATTCCTGGCCCCAACTGTCTTTCTTGGGCTGAATCAGTGTGTGTGGTTTTAGAAACCCACAGGTCATTCTCTGTTGAAACTCAGATGGCGTTTGGAGCCGTCCACATCCCATGCGAGTCTATCACAAAGCACAAGGAAATGATACTTAGACAAAAAACAAGAGTCCTTCTCTCTTAAAGTATTTGTGCATTGGTTGTCATAGGCATGTTCTGGAAGCCCTCAGCTCACTCATCTCACAAAAGGGCATGTCAGGCCTTCCAAGTAGCCAGCTTCCAGGATAGGACAGCCAGTCACCCACCGTGAGCTTCAGACCATGGAGCAGGAGTCCCAGGAGCTGCCTTCTCTGATAATGTCAATAAGGTCTGGAAGATACTCTGCCTGCAGGTAAGATGGCTTACCTCTTCTCCCTCTGCCTACCTTTTACTGTGGTTGTATGCTATGATTATAGTTTCAAATGAAGGATAGCTCCTGGCTTCTCTGCCTGATCCTACACTCACCTTTTCTTGAAAATGACTGCTCCTCCATCCACACGGTTGCAGAGATGGCTTCCGGAAACCAGGTTTATTCAGGCCCCACAGGAATGGGTACATGTCTCTCTTGTTCAATGTAACTCTTTTCCCTCAGAATCTGAGTTTAGCATGAGTCTCTTGAACAGATAAAATGTAAACTTGGGAAGTGTCAGTAGCAATATTTTTGTGTGTGTATTCTGCATTAAGAAAAACAAAGCTATAGATAGAAGAGTCAAAGAAGCAAGATGGAGAGTGTGGAGGACATTCTGGTTCCCCTCCTCCATGAGTCCCATTAGTCCATCTGCATCCCTACATTTGGTGTTCATAATTAATGCTACTTTTGTTAAGGGGCAACTGGCTTCTGTTACTTATAATCAAAGAAGCTCTAATGAGAATGGTAACTATGTATGAATCATTATATTTTTCAGTGTTCAAATGAACGAGAAATCAGTGCTTTCCCAAGAAAGAAGGCAAAATAGATGTGGAAGAAAGCAACCAGGAAGCAGAAGATCTGAGTTCAAAGCCTTCTGTTGGAACCCCACAACCACATACAGAGACTGGTGATATTAGTTCCTAAAGGTAACTAAATTCTACTGCTCACTAGCTAGATGATATTGGGAAGAGTTTTTAACCCTATGGGTTTAATTATAAAATGACCATAAAAATTCAGTGAAGGGATGGAAGCCAGACTATTCATTCTTTTGAAATTCCTTCCGACATATAGCCTAAACTTATATGTCACTCAAATGATTTCCCTTGAAATTATTCTTGAAGCCACATTCTGTACAGCGCATGATAGGAAAGTGAACCATAAGAAGCACATACCAACTGCTAATGTAAATGATAGGTAAAGCTGAACATTTTCAAATTTTGCCTAACTTTTCACAAGACATTTTAGCTTTTCTTAAAAGCAAATAACCTTGAAACTGAACATACTCAGCTCTCCAATTATTTGAAGAAAATTTAGCAAATATTTATTGAGAGGCAAATATATGCTTGGCACCATGCTAGCTATTGTGTCCTCACAGATAACCTGCTCTGTGGGATTTCAGTGGATCTGGACAGTGGATGAGGTTGCACATTAGTGCCTCACGGTCTGGTTGGTGCTTGATGGGGGTGTGTTCAAGGACAAAGTGGGGGTGATAAGCAGGCATGGGAGGCAGGCAAGGGTGTGATGGAAGGTGTGATGGAAAAAGTGATGAGTTTAGCCAAGGAAACAAAAGCTGAATGGGGTGGACCAAGGTAGGAAGGAAGAACAGGGCCTTCTAGCAGTGGGATGGCATGCCCAAAACATAAGTTTGAGAACCAGTGTCCAGGGTCTTGCCATTCTGTACTAAAGTAAAAACCACTTTTTCCAAAGATATTCATGAATGAAGGCTGATTCAGAGGGAATAAGAGAAATAAAAGTGAACTCTTACACAACTGTGGGAACTCCGGTATTTAAAAATTTGTTACAAAAGATAATAAAGGGATCCAATGTATATTGGAGCAATGGAATCCCAGAGAAGTAGATATAATGAATCATAAACGGAAGAGACAACTTACCTGGGAGAGTGGATTGATAAAAATAGTAAGTAATTATAAGTAACATTTATCAAGTGATTGCTAAATGTCAGACACTTCATGCTTTATGCACGTTGACTCATTTAACCCATCACAACTCTGCATAGGTTCTATTATTAACCAGTCACAGGAGGCCTTTTCTCTCACTTGCTTATTCCCTTTTCCTGTACTGATCACCATCTAAAACACAATGGATTTTTTTTTAATTTAATATTATTTTTTTCTTGTCTTGCTGCTTCTGATAGAATGGATTCTCTTTAAGGGCAGGGATTTTTGTTTCTTTTGTATCCCTAGCACTTGGAACATATAGTAAGAGCTCAATAAATATTGGTGAACAAATGAAAGATGGAAACTGAGGTACAGAATGGTTTATAACTTGCCCCAACCAAATATCCAGGCAGTGGAAGGACCTGGGAGCAATCATGGGAACAGCTAAGAGGGCTTTTAGTGAGATGGTGGTCTCACAGAGAGCCATAATAGAACTGAGGGTGGAGGGGCTGGAGCATCAGCTTCCTAAGAATAGGCTTAAAAATTAATTGACTCATTTACTTACTCATTAAACTAGTCAGCAAACATTTATTTAGCACCTACTATGTGCCAAGCATTGTTCCAGGTACTGGAGAGACAATGGTGGAAAAGGCAGAAAGGGTCCCACATGCAGAAGGGAGGGGAGGGGAGACAGATACCAGAAAAGGAAACAAATGAATACACAAAATTATTCCAGGGATGATGAATTCCAGATGATAATAGAACAGGGTGATATGATGAAGAGTGACTGCAGAGGAGGGTGTGTAGTGTTGTTAGATGTGGCCCTTGGAAAGGGCTTCTTTGAGGAGATGGATAAGCAGATTCCTGCGGTATGAAGCAAAAGAAGAATATAAGGCTCAGAACAAAGAAGATGGGAAGGCCAAAACAGGGGGAAGGCCAAGGGTGGGTATTGGATTGTGGAATTAAATTTGGAAAGTGTCTATGGAGATGGCAGCTCTGCACAGGAAACTGAGAGTTCACAGCCAGGGCCATCTGTTGGACAAAGTCTGGCCAGGACCAGAGTCAACTGACTACAGAAATTATTCAGGAAATGATTACTGGTCTGAAACCAGGATCTCAAACCAAAAAAAGACACTGCTTTAGGTGACCAGCTAAGGGGTAGAAGCAGAGCGTACCATATAGAATAACAGGAGGGTGGGCCAAGTCATACTACAAGTGAATTCAGGCTCAAGCCTGAAAGTGCCTTACACTGAATTGCAATGTGTCCCCCACAATTTGTGCACACAAAATGTATGTCTGGCTAGAGCTGAGGAGATGTTGGGCTTCACTGGGTTGTGAACCAGGCCAGTGATCCCCAAGCCTGAATTAACATAAGACTCATTGGAGTGTTTGTGAAAAATGCAGATGACTGGGCCTCACCTCCCCTCCCCCCAAATTCCCATTCATGATGTTGAAAATGGGAACAGGAATTTATATCCGCGATGCAAGTGGTTTCCAGCAGGCCACATCTTGAGAAATGTGGAAATGGATCCTCCAATGGGCTATAGGAAGTGCGTGAACTCCCGGGAATGGAATAAAAAAGTATGAGTGCTTGCATATGTGTACTTTTTTCCTAGGAAGAGGGCCCATATCATTACAAGACTCTCAACAACTTGAGAACCACTGATCTAGGCCTGCCTCTTGTCTTACAGAGTAGGAAACAGAGACCCAGGAATGTAATTGACTTGACAGATCCACACACTAGGAGACGGCAGAATTGGGCTATCTCTCCAGGCTTTCCTCTTGTCAAGCCCCTCACTCTCTTCTCCCACTGTACTGACTATAGGGGTGGAGGAGAGAAGGAGGAAGGGAATTGAGTACTTTGGGGAAAAGTCATCAAAGGCTCACTCTCCCCATTTTGGCCCTAGGTGAGATAGATCAGCAGAGTGGAGGATTAGGATGAGGACCCAGTCATTCACCTGTACTGTCACCCCAAGCCGTGACACCTGTGGAATCCTGCCTCCAGTAGGACTTCTAGCCAGGACAGAGGGGACACATGTCCTTTTGTCAGATGTGGTGGTGATGGAGTGGTGCACTTGTGAAGATCTGCCTCCTTATGCCTGAGCAGGTGTGCATTCCAGGCTTTCCTGCTTACACTCAGTTTCCCACCTGTCTATCTCCTCGGGCCAGTCTGGATCATGGCCTCTCTTCTGGTAGTATGCTCAGATCATGCTACCTCTTGGGTCTTCCTTTCAGTCTGGATTCTATGTCACTAACCCCAGAGGGCTTCTCAAATTTAGTATGTGTCCTGCTCTTTAGTTTTGGCCTGAATTCTTCAGACTCTGGCCTCAGCCTGAAATTCTGAATTTACTAGCCTTGCTCCTCTTCATCTTCTGAACTAACAACTCTCAGACTTGGCCTTTGGCCTCTTTTCTGTCTTCACTATTCTGTCCTGGTGACAGGTCCATTCAGTCCTGGCCCCACCTGGCCATCTTGTCCTCTTATCACCTTCTATTCAAGTCTAAACTTTCAGAATTCGACCTTTCATTCTGTAAGATAACCACATAAGAAAGTTGGTCTAATACCTTTTCTCTACCTTTATGTCCTTGTCCCCTGATCAATGACTTGTGACTCTCCCAAACATTCAATGTTCTCTTAATCTTGTTTCCTGACTTTGCTTGCCAAGTCTCTTTCTTTCCTATTTCTTTCTCTTTTCTTCCAGTTGTTTCAATCCTTCCCCTGTACTTTAGACTTCCCTTGGTCCTCCCTGGCACCACTTTGCTTGACAGCAGAACTCAGGAATAAAAAGGTGCCTGAGTCCTTTCTGTTGACTAATGCCACCTTTGTTTTGGTGCCAGATTTGTTTTTGAGGCAGATGTCCAGGAAGGCTGGACAGCAGGCTCAGTCCTGCAGAGCACACCATAGGCAGAGGAAAGAAATCTCCTTTATAATTTTCCCAACAGCCTTCTCAAATCTGTGGGCGATGGCTCAGATACCTTGCCCTTAACAGACAAGGAAATGAGCTCAGAGCTCAGGAGATTGGCCCCAGGTCCTAAATTAAGTCAGTGCAGAGTGGAAATGAGCACAGATCCCTCAAAGTGAAAGCTGTCCAAACAGCCGCATGGAGCAGGATCACAACTCACCATCTTTCAGAGCCTCAATTAGGGCTGTCGCTCTGGACACTTGATAGTTACTGGTAAGTTGTTTTAGACTTTCCTGATGATTCTTTATCCTGTAAAGGAGTTGCACGGTGAATTCCTTGTTGAAGACTAATCAATTTCTCTCTTGCCTATGACTGAGGCTGTTTCTCACGTCCTGGTTTCACTTGTCCCAAAGATTTCATTTGAAGGGCGGGACATTCCCCCTTACTTCCCCCACCCCATCTGGAGCCTGCAATCAGGACCAATGAAAGCAAAGTACCTCATCCACCCAGTGACTAAGACCTCAGAGTATTTAAAAGGTTGCAGGAATGGGCTGAAAATTGCTTTTGCTTTTTGGCAGACAGGCATACTCTCATCTGATTTGGGCCATCGCTGAACTGCAGATTGAAGGGTGGAAAAATAAGCTCCCAGACTCCCTGCTACCATGTGCTACGACAAATGTGCACGAGGCATCGGGCATTCCTTGGTGTGGCTCGCCGTCCTCTGCATTGTAGCTAACATTTTGCTTTATTTTCCCAATGGAGAAACAAGGTATGCCTCTGAAGACCACCTCAGCCAGTTTGTGTGGTTCTTTTCTGGCATTGTAGGAGGGGGCTTGCTGGTAAGTTGTTTAAAATTATTACAACCTTAAAAAATTTTCTTCTGATAAATGTGATGTTTTATGGAAAGTTTTCTATAATGCATATTTCCAGATCCAGTGATTTTTTGTTCATTCTTCTTTTGAAAGCAGATTATACAAAAGTTGAGATAGGTATAGGGTATTAATTTTATTAGATGTCGTTTTACAAAATCCTCTTTCAGTTAAAAATGAGCTACCTTTTTACTAAACTCTCTTATTTTGCAACTAGAAACAGACACTAGTTTTTAAATCAGAGTTGAGAGACTGGCATTTCTAGTCCTGGAGCCAGCAACCATTTAACGTTTGCTCTGGGGAACTGAGAGGAATCGGCTGGGTCTCAGACTAGATTAACAGAATTTTGGATTCAAAATTTCTGCTCTTTGTTTTCAGCCATCTGCAACAGAAAAAAAATTATGAATGCATTACTATTTAGAAAGAACTATAAATTTTCTCCTTTATATAATCCTGGGGTGTGGTGTCTAGGAAAACCCCTACAGTTAGCAGCAGACCAGTGTATGAAGCTAGTAGTGGAATGTGTTGTTTTTTCCAAGGTTTGTTTTTAATTGAAGTGAGAGAAATTTGCCTGCCAACTTTGGAGCTGAAAATATTAGCTTTAACCACAGCCTGGAAAGAATGTGGACAAACTTGGGTTTGCTACTTTAATTTGCTGAGATTGAGAATTTTAAAGAGAAGTTTCTTGAATTGCTAATAATGTACAAAATAGTTTTTTTAGTCAAATAAAGGATATTAAAACATCCAAACCTTGATACAATAATTGTGGTTCATTAAATCTGCTTTGAATTTAAGTATTACCATCATGTGAAAATAATAATTTGTCCTTAATATAATTTTGCACTGTTTAAACTTTTGATCTCAAACTCAAAGTATTTCGTACTTATTTAAAGAGCTCTATTATGAAGCTACAACCATACAATCGTATCTTCAAATAAGCAGTTCACATTTATTATACAGAACTTTCATCTTTCCCATTTACAAAAAAAGTTTCAGTTATTCTATTAAAGAGTGTTGGTATCTTCAGTTTTATAATGAAAAACAAATGAGATTTTAAGGTCTAACAGTTTCAAAACAGCATTTGTAGCTAGGACTATGTTAGGAATTCTTGAGGTATAAACGAATACATTCATAGGTTACTATTTTAGCCCTCCCATACTACAGCTTCACCCTAAAAAATGTTTTGACACTTTACATGAAAATAAGTAGACGTTGCATTTAGATATTTTTTCTTCATAGTTTTACACTATTTGAGATACTTTATTAGCATAATCCAAAACCAGTCAACACTGTCAGAAAGAAATATATTTTATCAAGGATGCTTAACCTGACCCTTATGGACTTTGGGAAAGACAATGACTTTAATTTGCTTGTTTTCTAACCAGATATTCCTGCCAGCATTTGTCTTCATCGGGCTGGAACAGGGAGACTGCTGTGGCTACGAAAACTGTGGCAAAAGACGTGTGGTAGGTCTTCCCGTTCTGGTGGTGAAAACGGTTTCTGCGACATCAGCACCACACTCTGCAGCTCACTTCTGGTGTTTCTCCTTTTCCTAGATGCTTTCTTCTGTGCTGGCTGCTCTCACTGGAATTGCAGGATCTGGCTACTGTGTCATCGTGGCAGCCCTGGGCTTAGTGAAAGGACCAATATGTCTGGATTCCTCCAACCAATGGAACTATACCTTTGCCAACACGCAGGGGCAGTGAGTAATTGTTCCTTAACAGATCACACATTTTTAACCACAAATGTAATGGCAAACCTATCAAACTAAAAAGGCATCGGTCATCTGTTCTTCCATCCACTCTGCCAGGTTTATTGGTATGGGCTCTGGCACCACTCAAGCAATAAGTGTCTGAGGATAATGCTCAGTCTCTGAACTGGAGAAGCTCTAAGGACTATTTAATGGAGCCACTAATTGAGTCTTACAGTTCCACTATTGCTTCTATTCTAAAGATGAGGAAAAAAGACACCGAGAGATGAAGTAACTTATTCAAATTCACAGTGTCAGGACATGCAGTCAGGATTTGGACCCAAGCAGCCTAGCTGTAGAATTTGTGCTCACATATAATATGTATACTATTTCTGAACAATGTGCTGATTTTACTATTTTGAGACAATAATATGGAATCTTTATATGTATGATAACTTTGTGAATTTAATCAAAGTCTAGGGAACATACTACCCCCCCCCACACACACTTACATATAACATAATAACTATGTACAATGCACCCTTTATATATAGCACCCAGTGCTACATAAGACAGTTTAATTCAAGACTTTAATATCAGGATAATTTTAAACATTCCATTGTTTTATATTGATATTGATACTTGTTTCTTATCTGTATTGAGAAAAGAAGTAGATAATAGAAACTGATGTACGTAATAAGAAATAAAATGACATCTTTCTTTAAATTTCGAAAGGTTTAGTTATAAGATTCATGAGTATACATAATATGAATAATGAATTTGAATCGCCCTTATATTATGAGGAATTTTTGTCTCCCATGAATTTTTGTATAGCATATAGTGAGGTTATAGGTTGAGTATGAAATTAGATAACCCTGAGTTTGATCCTATCTCTGCATGTAGTCTCTGAGAAACCAGGAAAATGTAAACTGAATTTTCTGCAGTTTTCAGTTACTTCATTTGTAAAATAAAGCCAACAGCAGTTGTCAGGAGGATTAATGAGATACCACAAGTAAAATATTTGTCACAGAAGCTGACACATTGTGAGCACTGCCACTGTTAGCTGTTAATATGATGTGCTTACTAGCTTACAATGAATACAGCCCAATGGTAGCCTCCATAGTTGAAACTGGTTATTCATGTATGCATAGACATACAAAACTGCTGCACAAAACTATCTCTTAAAAAAAGCCATGACTAATGTATCTGAAATTCAAGGAGAGGTGATAGTATCACTAAATGTTTTTTATAGCTGTTTGATTATACACCCCTTCCATGATCCAACCCAGCTTCTACAAGAAACCTTCCTCTGTCATTCCTCATTTCAAGCTGTCCAGGGATTGCAATAAGGTGACTAACTAATGGTCACAAGCTAGTAATTAGTTGTTCAACCAAGCGAGCCAATGAATTTTTCTACATTGTGTTCTGAAATTACAGAATTTTTTAAAGTGACATACAAAAATACAGGGCCAGAAGGACAGAATTTTTTGTAACTAAATTTAACTTCTGATTGGCTCCATGAAGCATTCCAAAGTTATTTCTCTAATTCCCTTTTGTTCTGTTGTGGTAGGAAGAAGTGATAAGGAAAGAATTATACCATACCTATTTATGGAATTAAGTTAATCCTAGATTTTCCACATGATTAAATACTATTTCATTAAGAATTCAAATACTGTATGATGCAGCAAAGGTTGAAACTCTAGGAGAGGAGTGAGAGAATTTTTCAGATGGTAAGAATATCCAGATATTTAGAAAATCTGCTAAGTCATTTCACAAAGTGATTTTGGATTATATGTATCATTCAATTACTTTTAAAATGTGCCATATACTGGTCTAGGTGTTGGATATATAATGATGAAAGGTCTGGTAGTTATTTCATGGAGTTCATTCAGACTTGTGGAAATGATACAAAAATAGGTATTCTCCCTGGACTACATTAGATGGTCTTCTTCTGTGGCCCTTTCACACTTAGTCTACTTGATTAGTATACTTGTTGTATTGAGATGGCCAATTGTCTCCCCTCTTAAGCTGTGCTTTCTAAGACAGGGCTCATTCCTGTGTTCATTATTGTATCCCTGGCCCTGGCTGGATGTCTAACTCACACTGAGTGCTCAACACTCTTTGCTGAATTTTATGTTTACCATTGCAACAAGATTTGAGCTAAATTCTCATTTTGTGGAATGACTTGGATTGGAAGAATTTGATATAGGTCACTGAATTGATTCATTCCTTTTTTTCCTAAATGGCAAAAGCACTACACAAAAAGTAGCTTATGAGACATCCCATTAGATATGGTTGTGTGTGAGAAGTTTCTCTTTGTATCCACAGATACCTTCTGGATAAATCCACATGGTCCCAGTGCGTTGAACCCAAGCATGTTGTGGAATGGAATGTCTCTCTGTTTTCTATCCTCTTAGCACTTGGTGGAATCGAATTCATCTTGTGTCTTATTCAAGTAATAAACGGAGTGCTTGGAGGCATATGTGGCTACTGCTGTACTCATCATCAGGTAAGAACCTCTAATGAAAATGTCTTAGTTTGGCCTTCGTGTATTCAATTATCATAATGCACCATTGTTTTCACCATAGAGAAAGAAGCAAAATCAAACATTGCTCAGTCTACCAAAATTCATTTTACATGGTCTTTGTGGCAAAGCATTTAATGCATTCAGCTTTGTTCTCAATAATAAATTTCCTCGAATGTCACAGTTACTGAATTATCTTGGTTCTTTGTTGTTGGCTCTGTGAACATAGGAAACTGCCATCCACAAAGTGCCCCATTCAGGAGCTAACCTACTGCTCCTTTCATTACCCTTGCTCTGGCTGCAAACACAAAAGAAATGTCCTCTCTTTGCTTCTCTCATGTTCCCAACTTGTATTCACAAATAATAGCCAACATTCATTGCACTAGGTACTGTGCGAAACCCATATTTCAGATGAGACTATGACTCAGAGGTTAAGCAATAAGAAATGTGTCTAAAATCACCTCATCAGGAAGTAACAGGCTTCAAATCCTGGGTCATTTTATGCCACAGCACTGCTCTTAACTTGTATGCAACACTCCCTATTCTGTTGGATTTTCTACAATTTCTTCCTAATAAGGAGTCAAAAATACCCAAATAGCTAAACGTAGAGATTCACTAGTAGCCTTTCAATAGCAGCTTATGAAAAGCCTTTCACTGTGAAAGAAAACCAGGAAGCACTTGTTTCCTGGGGATATGATTTCAGAGAGAAATATGCATTTGTTAGTAGTGGGGAAAGTTTTTGTTTCTAAAACCTTCTAAAAAATATATATTATTGAATTGATGGAAGTCCAGCTTTGGTCCAATTTTGGGGGGTTTGTTTTATGTCTTATTCTGTAAAACAAGATTAGGAAACAGAAACTAAGTTAATTTATATTTTCCTAACCATTTACTTCTCTGGTCTAAGATTTCTTAACTTTCTTTTAAAATTAGACAAAACCTAATGAACATTAAAAGTCCATTGTTATCATAAAAAAAAAACTTTTCTAAATAACTGGAAACTTTCTATAATTTTTGAGGGGAAGTTAAATAAAAACTTAGTTGTTCTTATCAGGCAAGTACAACAAGATTAATAATTTCCTTGGGAACTCGCCAAATTAAAAAAAAAAAAAAAAACAAAGGAGTGGGAAACCTTTAATATGAAGTTGTTTCCAGGCAGTACGGGTGGGGAGAGGCAGAGAAGAATCCTCTTAGGATTACTATAATATAACCTATCTTTAACCTTGAACTTCATATAAGGCAGAGTTTAAATTAAATGAGGCCTGACTGGACTTTAGCGTGCGTATATTTTGGGGACAGGCAAAACATGTAATGACCAAAGTTGTAGTGGTTTAGCAGAGGGACAATCTCCTCTCGGAGAGTAAATAGTCTCACTGGATTTGCCATCTGAGTCACAGTAGGGATGGCTTCTTCTCAAACACTGCAGTACAGATCCATTAACTTTGTTTATAAGACAAAAATGACTTTTGAAAGGCAAGGTTTTTAGTATAGATGAGTCCAGTGTGTAACTTGGTAGCATTTAATTGGAATGCCCACTTCTATGTGAAACTCCCACAGCATTATCTCTTAAATCTCTAAGATTAAATACCTACCCCAAACATGTTCAAAGCCAACCCAGCATTGCTAAGCTACAGTTTCCGTGGCCCCTTTCTGCAGCTTTTACTCAGAGAAGACAACGGGTCTGTCTGGTTTGTTTAGGCAACATTTTGTGAGCATTGTCTAAACTCTCAGTGTTATTGGCCAAAGCTCTGCTGAAGTTGAGATCAGTTATGTTTGCTTAAAACAGGAATTTAAAAAGACTGAAAATGTCATCGTTGTTTGTTTAGCCTGATAGTAACCTAATGCATATTTCATTTTCTTTACAGCAATATGACTGTTAAAATCAACCACCCCAAGACAGAACCACAACCTTCCTTTATTTCATTGTAATTTATATATTTTACTTATATTAATTTGTAAAACTTTATACTAGTGTATTATATATCTTTTATTCCACTTGTATAAATGTGCATAAAGACGGGCATCTTCACATTATTTCAGTGTTTAAACTTAGTAAACATTTTTTAAGGAAAGAGTAAATAAACTACTGTGGAGATAATTTACAGATTGAGTAAAGTTCCTCAGTATACCTGGGGTAAACTCTAGCTTGAAGTGATGTTTTTGAGAAACATTACAGAGATAAATATTACTTTTCGATTACTATTATATATACATATACTTGCATTTATTAAACAAAATAATTTCTAGTTGCTTTTGCTTTTTTAATACCACAAAGGAGAAAATCCTACAACTTGAAAAGATGTTCTTTTCCCCGTTTATATGGTGTTTCCCATTTATATGCTTGCAAAATCTCTAACATGCAGCCTCTTTGAACCATTTCACATTCTAAGAGACAGAGCCTTGCCTAGAGCAAGGACCAGCTAAGAATGCTCCAAACTAAATGAGTGAATCAAAAAATTCAGTGCTGCTCATTCTTAATATGTGGAAAGCTTTGTGCCCTTCAAAGACAAGCTTTAAGAATCATGTATTTAAAAATAAAAAGGCCTGGACAATTTGACAGAAAGAATGATGGGAACGGAATAAAGCAGTTGATCAACAACATAAGAAAATGGGGGAAGGGTAAGAAGATGAGGCAGGAAAACCAAAAGGAAATCCCCCGACACTTGCTTGTTTAAATACAACAAAATAAAATATTCATTACCATTTTTTTCTATTGTTTAGCCTCATTATCCTTTGTTTAAAATACCTTCTTTTTCCTCCTTATTTTTTTTTCCAGCCTGCAAGTTGTGCAGCCCCTGTCTTCTGGTTTCTTTATCCTCCTTTTTTCTTCCTTCTCTTCTACCTTCTTCTGCTATCCGTGCATTGTCATTGCTATGCCATTCCTTAGGGTCATCATCCCAATTAGGTATCTTTCTTTTCTACTGGGTGCCGCAGGCATAAGGCTCCTGGTGAGGGTAACAGACATTTTCTTTCTTGTTTTTTATATCTGTTGTACAGAGTTGGGCTCTTTCAGATGACAAGATTCCCTGATCTATTGCAAATTGTCTTCGGAAATTTTCTTGCTTTTAAACTTATCTGACGGTGACCACCATAATGAGAAGGTATTTATTTCTAGGTGTCATGCCTTCCTAACAAAAATATTTATGGGTGAATTTTAAGCAACACAGATGATCCTTAACTAGAAGCTTTGATATGCTTGCTAAGTACAATAAGGTTGGTCAAAAGTCACAACATGAAGCAAAAAAAAAAAAAAAAAAAAGAAATGAAATCCAGGACAGAGAGATGGAGTTGATTTTGTTCATATCTACATCTGTACAGGTGTTTATTTGCCTGGCCAACAGACAAGTTAATAAAGAAGCTTCTTGGCTGTTAGACAGCTAAGCTCCTCCTTTCCTGAAGAGCCCTATAGTGGTTTCTTGACTGGAGGGTTCGAATCTTTTCTGTGCCTCCATCCCTCTGGCACTCTGGTGAAGCCTACAGACACCTTTTAAGAATACTATTTAAAAGCACATAAAAGAAAGTACATAGGATTACAAAGTAAATCAACATATTGAAATATTTTATTAAAATATTTTTGAAAATTATAAGATGGTTGTCTTGATAGCCAGCTCCATCACATCAGCCTGTGTAGTTAGGAAAACAGAGATCACATGGGATCTAGCAGTGGTCTAGTGAGTGGGTCTAAGAACTACTGTACTTTTGCAACATGGTTACAATTGAAATGAAATTTTGAGTACTTGCAACAATTTTAATATGATATGAAAATAATATGTAATTTTGTATTATTGTTCAAAGAATGATAAATATTGTTGATACTACTGTGATTTGTTGCATGCAATCACAATAAAGGAAATACTA
The DNA here is from genome assembly GCA_003508835.1 of Eonycteris spelaea. Taxonomy (NCBI): domain Eukaryota; kingdom Metazoa; phylum Chordata; class Mammalia; order Chiroptera; family Pteropodidae; genus Eonycteris; species Eonycteris spelaea. Next base: position 416,547 of record PUFA01000041.1, on the reverse strand, counting down.
AATTTTCATTAGAGGGTAATAAAAATAATGACTTTTTTTTTCCATTCAAATTTAACACCCAGTTCTCACAAATTTCTATCTGTGGACCTCTTGGGAGTTCTTGGGTACCAGGTTTTTAACACCTGCAATAGAGGATCCCAAAAAAGAGGCATACTGATCAGTTATAAGCACCTCGTTTTCCTAAATGTATCCTCAAAGGAAATGGCAATAATAATTATTAACCATAATAGTAATAACGGCAACCATTTATTAAGTTCCTTCAATGTGTCAGTTACTGTACTTAGTTTCTACACATATTATTTCACTGACACCTCTCAACAGTCCTAGAAGGTGGTGTTTTTCTCCATTTTATAGTCAAAGCTAGGAGAAGTGAAGTAGTCTGCCCAAGGCCTCACCTTTACCAAGTGAGATAACTATAATTCAAATCCAGGTCAGTCTTACATGAAAACCCAGACTTTTCCAGCTCCTCTCCTTGGCCCCTGTTACCTCCTCTGTCATCCTGCCAGGTACTGAGATCTTATCTGTTCCAACCCTGAGTCAGCCTCTCCACTTAAGGGGCTTTGACAGGCTCCTGTGACTCCCAGCCATCCTCACCCCAGAGCCTAAATTTGAGTGACTCAGAGTTTCCCCTGGCTTGTAAATTCTTTAATAATAGACATTGCTGTTACCCAGAGGAATTTGCTTATACAATTAACATTTATTTTAGTTTATATTTATGGATCATACTCTGGGTCTGTAATATTCTAAACCCATCAATTTGGCTGTAAATCCCCTCGGGAATACTAAAATAGCTCATTATCATTTGGCAACATAGAAACAAAAAAAATCTGTAGAATCTGAATTGCACACACACGAACTCAACTTTAATAGTTCCCTCTGAGTGCCAATTTACCAGAGTGACCGAATTGCAAATAACCAACCGCATAAAGGAAATTGCATGAATTCAAATCTAAGAACATTGATGGAATGTTACTTTCACTACAATTTGTTTCTTATTTGTGTGTGAGACTGCATTGATTACATTCTCTCTGATGGGAACAGGTATGGGATTTGGTGCAACTTTTCAGAAAAGCAACCATCTCTAAAGTCTGCACATCCTTTTTAAGCCAATAATTTTACTTTTAGAAATTTATTTTAAGAGAATCATCAAGGATGTTCAGGTTCCAGGAATAATTTTGGGAGTTTTGTTTATACCAAGAAAAATTACAAGAGCCTAAATGACAAAGAATGAATATCTCTGTATCTATCTCTGTATCTATCTACCTCTATATCTATCTATCTATCTATCTATCTATCTATCTATCTATCTATCTATCATCTATCTCTGTATCATCTATCTATCTATCTATCTATCTATCTATCTATCTATCTATCTATGAACTAAAATGTAGTTTCAATCAAATTCTGAGTGGTTTTTGTCTTGATTAATTTTGCTTATCTAGTCTACTAAAGCTTCTATAATAAACACAGATTATTTTTGGAAAGAAGAAAAATGAGAAAAGAAAGATATAGTGCTAAAATCATTCAGGAAGTAGTCCATAGTCTTTAAGAGAAAACCATTGTTATTTTGTGCCAACAAAGGAGTAATTCTACAGTCAACATGGGAGAATAAATGTGCCTGCAGTTAAGTAGAGGGATGGATCAAGTGAGGAAGGCAGTAACCACAGGCTAAAAAATATTATGAGGAAGCCAGAATTCCCATTCTGTTCAAGAAATATAAGTTCATAAAACCTACTTAGTTCAGCTACTAAATAAGATTTTATAAATATCAACTACATATGTTTTCCTATTTTAAAATAAAAGTAATGAAATTCCTTTACGGTGAGCATTGGCCCTTATCAGGGTTTTTTGTAGCACAGCCTGAACTTTCCTCATTTTACTTTTCTGAGACGAGAGGAGCATTGACAATGACAGGGTACTTGGCCAAGTTTGTGAAGATGATCCAATGCATCTTAACAAGTCCAGAAATTGAGTCGCCCATCCCAGGCTAGTACGAAGTGTTCTTTCATCCCTTTTAACATGAAATATTTATGTGTGTACATGTCTTTGTCAATATGTATACTTATTTTAATTAGTGCAGTTAAATAATCTTGTTAGGCCTTTTTGGAGGAAGATTTCATGTTAATTCCTGGACTCAATCGAGCAATCAATTAATTCTCTCTCTTTCAGGCCCACATACATACACATAGAATGGACACACGTATACAACACATATACACATTTTTCTCTACTATATAGCAATTTAAAAGAATAAACTATTGCTATATGAGGTAATTTTGGTGAATTTCACAAATAACAAGGATCGTAACCATCTACACTGTCTCCTCCCCCAATTTTGGCACAATTCTAAATGTAATCTCAACTAACGTAGTTAAATCCTTAAAACAGAGAAAGGGGTGGTGAGTCTCTTAATGTACATTTCACATACTAGGTTTTTATAGGAGCGACACTGTAACAGTTCCCCAATAGAGACAGTTTCAAGGTGCATCCTGCAAGAAGACTGCGTCAAGCATTCCACTTGTTAATTTTCATCACACTTCTCTCTGTCATATGTGTACAAATATCACTGATTCATGTGCAACCAAGATAGCCAGATGGCCTCCAAATACCTAACTCCATATTATTTAAGAGAACCTCTTGACTAGAGCAGTGGTTCTAAAATTACAGTCAGCACTCCAAATAATATGACACTTATTATATTTTACCTTTAAAAAATATAAACCTTTTATTTAAATCACTTTTTTTTAACATCAGTAAAATGTGCACAAAAATGTATGGCTCAGTGAATTTTTACATATGTTTATACTCATGTAACCACCATCTAGATCAAGATATAGGCCATTTCTAGCACTCAGAAAACTCTCTCACATCTGCTCCCAGGCAATACACACTATATTACCACCACCACACATGCCCGGAATAACTATGGTTCTGATTTGCTTGTTCTTGAACTTTATATAAATTGATTCATGAAGTCATTTTCTCTTTTGCATCTGGTTTTTCTCACTAAACATTGTGTTGTTGAATGCTGGCTCCCAAAATATCACTAGAACCGTCTGTTCATAAGAGAAAGCCGAATGTATTGCTACTGCCATCAAGGAGGACACCACCTTGAAAGAGCTTTGGTAGTATGTTGGGGGAGGAAGGAATAAATTGAATTTGAGATTTTGTTTCTAGTTTAAGGTGAGTGTTTTAATGTGAAGGTTTGAATAAGGTTGGTAAGTATTATGATATCATTTAACATTGGATGAAAACAGCAAGGCAAGGATTTTGAGGTGAGAGGTTCAAAGACTCTTGAGATGTAACCTGTTGATGGTCTCTAAAGAAGAGATGATGGGTCTTTCAGGAGATTCCTAAAATGAATGATAAAGTCATTTGCCTGGGCAAGAGTATTCTGGAAAAACAAAACTTTGCTAATGAAGACTGGAATAATAACATTGTGATAATATAAACAATAAGCTGTGGAATGGTTTATGATTTCAGTCCTTGGTGTCCAAGTTGGGGGTGCGGGTGGTTGGTTTCAGTTTGCAACGTTTTTGGGATTCATCTGTGTTGCCTCATGTAGAAATAGTTTGTTCTTTTCCTTTGTTGTACACTATCTGTTGTTTGATTATACTAGTTTATTTACCCATTATTCTATTAATGGATATTTTGGTTGTTTCTAGTTTTTGCATCATAGGAAATATGTTGCTGTGATCACTCTTGTACATTCTTTTTAATGATTTAAGAACTCATTGGTGTTGATTTGTTTGTTCGTATTTTTTTTGCTATTGAGGAATCAACTGCCAATGGGAAATTTTTTGTTGTACTTTATTTAGCATCCCAGGGGTTCAGAGTTTCCTCTTGGCTTAATTCCTGAAAAGCTTGGCTCATCTCTTCCTGCCCCAGAGACTATCAATCACTCACTGGTTCAGTATTTCTAAATTGCCTATTGTGTGCTCTGCACGGCAAAAGGTGCTGAGGACACAGCTGTAAACAAGATTTTCTAAGCTCCATGAGGCAGAGTTCTTGAATATATTGTACACTATGGTATCCCCAACTCCCAGAACAGTGCTTGGCATGCAGTAAATGCTCAACAAACTGTGGCCCATGAGCCAAATCTGGTCTGCTGCCTATTTTTGTAAATAAAGTTTTATTGGAATATAGCACACTCATTTGTCTACATATTATTTGTGGTTGCTTTCCTGTTACAATTGCAAAATTGAGTAGTCATAACAGTAAGCACACAAGGCATAAAATATTTACTATCTGGACTTTTATGGAAAGAGTTTACTGATCTCTAGTTGAGCTGGTCATTTGTTAGCTAAAAATTGATACATTATTACAATGCAAGAGAAAAAGAATGGGTGTTTCTGTTATTTTTAAGACTATTATAAAAATGTTAAGATGTATTTTTTGAGAAGTAGAGAGAGAAAATAAATAAATAAACAAACAAACACACAAATAAATAAATAAACGATCCTGATTTACCTCTGACCAAGCTAGAAAAATGGATATTGGGGACTATATTAGTCTCAAAGTACTACAAAATGGGTATATTAGAGCAACAGAAGTTTATTGTCTCACGGTTCTGAAGGTCAGAAGTTCAATATCAAGGGGTCTGCAGTGCTATTAAGATGCCAGAGAAAGAATCTCTTCCAGGCTTCTATCCTTGTTTCTGGTAATCTCAGGCATTCCTCGGCTTGAAGAAAGCCATCTTCTTCCTGTGTCTCTCCACATCATCTTTCTCTGCATATCTGTCTGAATTTTCATTTTTTTATGAGAATACTGCAGTAGGGTCCATCCTAATGACCTCATTTTAACTTGATTATCCCTATAAAGACCATATTTCCAAATAAGGTCACATTCTGAGGTACTGGATGTTAGGATTTCAACATATATTTTTTGAGGGGACCCAATTTAACCCATAACAGAGTAAGAGATAGAAGTCTCTCTCTGAGACTTAATCATCATCTTCTAAACTAAACAGATGTTCTATAAGATGCTCTTGAAAAATTCTGGAGAATAGTGCACACAATACTGTCTTCCTGAAGATTCACCACACACATTAACATTGCATAAACTCTGTAAAACCTTGTAAAAACCTGTTTAACTCAAAACTTCCCAAATTATTTAACTATTAGACCCTAGTGCTGCATTTTTGTAAGAGAGTAAACAACAAATGAGAAGAAAAGCACAGAGCTGGAGAAATATGGTAAACTCATTAAATGACAATAAAGAATAAATGTCAGAGGAGTCCTTCAATGACAATCAGGAGTTCAGGATGAAGGAAGAAAATTCTCAATATAATTAGTTGCTGCCTGTTTAATGAGTATGAAATCAGATGTGTTTTGTCCATATTTTCTGCTCTCCTGGTTTCTAATGTCAAAATTCTGGAGGAAAAAAAAAATCTATTGCAGCTCTCTTGGTCTCCAGGTGGGGTGCTTTTTTGGATGGAAGAGATGATAGAATTTCAGAGATATACTACCCAATTATGACATTTTATTACTCCATAATTTAGTGTCAAGCCAGTTCTTCCAGCAAGTCCATTTCTGAGTCCCAATGTGTTTATCATGAAGTGTACTTGTATGTGAGTATGAGTGGTAGTATATGTAACCTAAAAACTGCAAAGGTTGAGAAGCAACTTCCATCTGCATTTGCCTATGCATCCTCTTGTGTATGGATGTAGAGGTATGAGAGGTAAGGGTATGACATAATTGTAGGGCAGGCAAAGCTTGAGTTTGGAAAGAGGCAGAAATGAAATGACATATTGGAAACTAGTTTCTGCAAAGGCAAGCTGGGTGATTCAGTCTTTAGCATCCTTGACTAGAGGGTCAGGGTGCCCTGTGGGTCAGGTAATCTGTTAGTGATTGGGTGTTTCTTTGGCCCAGAGAAACTTAACACTAGAGGCCATCATGAGTCTCAACTTGTATAATGAGAAAAGTATTCATGTCCATATCATTAGTGCTCCATATGTAAATGAAGGCATCAGAGTTTGATGGTTTGTGGAGTTGTGCCAGATGGGAGAATAATGCTCAGATATAAAGAGAAAGAATGAGATGGGCTGCAGAGGCTCCTTGAGCATCACATATCTTATGGTTCCATACCTCTCATTACTTCTACTTCTGAAGATAAAGCAAACTAAACAGCTTCCATAGACTAGAGCAAGGTGATTCTCTTCATTTGCCTTTTTGAAGAATCCTTTTTTTCCCTCTTTGGGAGTCATTCCTCTTTAATATAATAGGGAATTAAATAACTACTGGACTCTTATTTGATAAATAACTAAAGAATGCTAAAAATGTGAGAAGCTAAAAAGAATTCTGAGTTTCACTCAAGAGCCCTGGATTTAGGCTATGCCTATTGATCTTGGACTGGTCAGTTTTTTATTCTGAGCCTCAATTTCTTAACTTGTAAAGTAGAAATAATAATATTATCTCTAATGGACTACCATGATTATAATAATTCAATTAAATCCTATATGACAATTCACTGTAAGTATAAAGTTTTGTGTCAGATATATTATTTTGTCCATGAATAAAAATATTAGAACAGTAGTTCTATTATATTCTCACTTTCATTAATTTTTGCTCATCTTCCTTTTCCTCACCCAAGTCATGAAATCTGAGATTCAGTAGCCACCTAACATATAAGGACTTTATTTTTCCTTTTGACTTTTAGAATGGGAATTCTTAACCCTGTTGTCACATCCAAATCATCTGGTAACTATAAACTAATATCTCTCGTAAACATAGATGCAAAAATTCTCAATAATATATTAGCAAGTCAAACCCAACAATATATAAAAAATACTATACATCATAACAAAGTGGGATTTATACCATGTGTGCAAGACTGGTTTAACATTTAAAAATCAATTAATGTAATCCATAACATCAACAGACTAAAATAGAAAAAAGTCACATAATCATATCAATAGATAGACAAAATCCAACACCCATTCACGAACAAAAAACAAAACAAAACAAAACAAAAACTTATCAAACTAGGAATTGAAAGAGAACTTCTTCAACTCAATTAAGAACATTTACAAAAACAATCTACAGCTAATATCATTTCTTTATGATAGTAACTAGAAGCTTTCCAGCTAAGATCAAGAAAAAGGCAAGTATACCCTTTCTGGGATACCTTTTCTGGGATATGAAAAGATTATACTCTTTTTCAATATAGTACCAGCAGTCCTAGCTAATGCAATAAGACAAGAAAAGATATAAAATGTATACAGATTGGAAAGGAATATAAAATGCCTTTGTTCACAGATGACATGGTTGTCTCTGTAAAAAATCCAAAAGATCAGCAAAAAACTTCTAGAACTAATAATTGATTATAGTAAGTTTGAAGTATACAAAGTTAACATACAAAAGCCAATTGTTTTCTTGTATACCAGCAATAAACAAGTGGAATTTGAAATTAAAGAACACCACTACCATTTACATTAGCACCTAAAAAAATAAAATATTTAGGTGTAAATCCAACAAAATATGTATAAAATTTATATGAGGAAAGCTATGTAATACTGATGAAAGAAATCAAAGAAAACTAATTAAATGGAGAGATAGTTCATGTACATGTATAGAAAGACTCAGTAATGTCAGGATGTTAATTCTTTCCAATATGATCTATAGAGCCAATCCAATCCCAATCAAAATTATAGCAAGTTATTTTGTAAATAACAACAGTTTTCTATAGCTTATATGGAGATCAAAAGACCCAGAATAGCAATACAGTATTGATGAGGAAAAACAAAATTGGAACGTTGATGCTACTGACTTCAAGACTCACTATAAAGCTACAGTAACCAAGACAGTGTAATATTAGAAAAAGACTGGATCAATAAATCAATGGAAGATAATAGAAATCCCCAAAATAAACCCACATAAATATAGTCAACTGACCTCTGACAAAGGAGCAAAGACAATACAATAGAGCAACGATAATCTTTTCAACAAACGGTATTAGAACAATTGTACATCCACAAGCCAAAAAAAAAAAAAAAAGGAAAAAAAAGAAAAAAAATCCAGACATAGACTTTACATCCTTCATCAAGATTAACTCAAAATGGATCACAGACCTAAATGTAAAATGCCAAACTATAAAAATCCTAGAAGACAACATAAGAGAAAACCTAGATGACCTTGGGTATAGCAATGACTTTTTAGATACAACACCAAAGGCATAATTTATGAAAGAAATAATTGACAAGCTGGACTTCATTAAAATTTAAAACATCTGTCTTTGTGAAAGACTTTGTCAAGATAATGAGAAGACAAGTCACAGACTGAGGGCAAGTATTTTCAAAAGATACACCTGATAAAGGGCTGTTACTCCAAAAATATATAAGAAAAAAAGCTCTTAAATCTTAACAATAAGAAACACCGTGATTTTAAAATGAGCAAAAGAGCTGAACAGACTCTTCACCAAAGAAGATATATAAGTAGCAAACAAGCATATGAAAAGATGCTCAACACCAGATGTCATTAGGGAATTGGAAATGAAAAGGAGATACCACTACAAATTTATTAGAATGGCCAAAATCCAAAACACATACAACACCAAACAATCATGAGAATACAGAGCAACAGGAACTCTATTCATTGCTCGTGGAAATGCAACTTTGAAAGACAGTTTAGCTGTTTCTTGGAAAACTATTACCATGCAATCCAGCAATTGTGCTCCTTGATATTTACCCAAATGAATTGAAAACTTAAATTGTCACAAAAACTTACACATAGATGTTTATAATAGCTTTATTCATAATTGACAAAACTTGGAAGCAACTAAGATGTCCTTCAGCGGTGGATGGATAAATAAACCTTGGTATATCCAAACATGGAATATTGTCAGTGCTAAAAAGAAATGAGCTATCAAGCCACGAAAAGACACAGAAATATCTTAAATGCATATTAATATAGGAAAGAAGCCAATTCAAAAAGACTATATTGTATGAGTCCAACTATATGACATTCTGGAAAAGGTAGAACTATGGAGACAGTAGAAATATCAGTGTTCTTAGAGTTGGGTGGGGTGAATAGGCAGAAAACAGAGGATGCTTACGATGGTGAAACTACTCTGTATAATCTGATAATGGTGAATACAAGTCATTATACAGTTATCTAAATCCATGGAGTTTACAACACCAGAGTGAACCCTAATGTAAACTATGGATTTGGGATGATTATGATGTGTCAGTGTAGGTTCATTAATTGTAACAAATGTACTACTTTGAAGAGATGTTGATAATGGGGGAGGCTGTGCATGTGTGGGGGCAGAGGGGGAACTGAATTCTCTCTACCTTCTGTTGAAGTATGCTGTGAAACTAAAACTGCTCTAAAAAAAGAAAGCCTATAAAAATAAAATTACCTGATAGATTTTGAAATTCCCAATGCCTAGGGCACAACCCAGATCAACTAAATAAGGACATTTGGAGATGCAACCTAGACATTAATAAAATTTTAATACAAACCATATAATCCTAATGTACAGTTAAGTCTGAGGACCACTGCCATAGAAGGTGATAATCTTACAGCAGTGGATTTTAGAACTGAATACCAATTAGAATCACCTGGCATTTAAAATATATAGATGACCAGGCCCCACTACCAATTCTGATTCAATTTGTTTAGGGTGAGATCTGGGCACCAGAATTTTTAAAAAGCTCTTCAGGTGGTTCTAATATGCAGCCAGGGTTGAGAATCACTTATCTGTAGCAAGAGGGGCAAACTCATGAACATGCGTTCTAAACTCTTCAGCCCTGCACCTACTGCGTACATCACTAACCATGCTTAGACCTCTTTCCCAATGGCTCAGACATGGCCTTAGGGCTTCTCCACTCAGTGTATCTGGCAGACATCAATAATTGATCAGAGTTTGCTAATGGAATTCCCTACGCTTTATAGGTTTACTTTATCTCCAAACCAGGATGGTTTTGTTGGACCTACCGCCTCCAATTTCTGTTTCTACCTCCATGACTTGGAAAGTCCCTAAGGCTGTGACTCTGTGACAGCTTTTCAGGCTTTAGGACAATGCTCTACCTTCATACTGTGCCTACAGTCTTTTCAAATATCAAGGAATTTCTGCAAACATTAACTCATTTGTTTGAAAATGCCTGGTGCTATGAGGACTAGTGAGTTAATGTTTTTTGAAACACTCGGTTCCCAATATGAAAGACAGTTACTCATGTAAAAGGCCTATTCAGATGCCACTGAAAAACTCTCACAGGAGGGCTAGAGAGGGCTGTAGCCTCATAGAGGTGGGGATGTCTGTCTTATATCTGTATTCTGATAAGTGATTACAAGGATTGTGTTAGCTGATTGATGTGTGAGGTCATTTTGATTGACAGTTGGCTATTATATAACCTATTGTCAACTGTGCATGTACCTTCCCAGAACTCAGTCTGTTATAATTAAATTTGTGAACTTCTGGGTACATGTATGACATTATAGGGATGGAATAATGAGGCTGAAGTGAAAAAAAGGTCAGAGTACTTCTTACTGCGCAAGCGTTTGTGGCTGGTATATACTGGTTGCTATGCTATTTCCTTGTACTCCAGGATGTAGGGGTATTACTATTTTAAAACTGAGTTTTTTTCTGGGAGTCCTAGAGGTGGCCTTTGGATTGGGCTTTCAGTGTTGTCATTCCTATGGTTACAGAGCTGGACCTTTGCTCCTGTCACACATGGCTACCTAACTGCCTAAGAGTATCTCCAGAAAAAAAGATGCAGAAGAGTGTTGCTGAACTGGAGGGCCCTCAGTCTCAGCTTTGCCCTGACTTGATCAAGTTCACTCCCTTCCCAATTAACATGGCATTAGACCAGACAATATTTAAGCAGAGTATGGTAAAAACATGAGCAGGGCTGGGGGTGGAGAGAAATGAAAAGACAGAATACCTCCAAAGAGGCTGGATTTATTTATTATCACAAGTTATATTACAGATATGTAACTTCATTGAAAAATAAAAGGACAGAATGAAAATATGCTTGGTATTATTTTATCTTGGCCCTATAAGAGGAGTTAACCTTTTCTTGTGTCTCTTCACTTCTTTAGTGAGAGAAGTGCAAGCTACTTTTCCTTATGGGCCAGGATGAAAAATAGCTTTGGGGTGGAGACAGTTGAGGTCCCTTAAGAGGACACATATCATTTAAACCAAAGAAAGACATGTAAGTAAAGCATGAATAATCTAGATCATCTATGCAAAGGTGACATAGAGATACCCTTTATATTTTGGGAGTTGGATGTTGGGGTGGGAGGATGGGTGGAAATAATGCTGCTGCCCTGCCCTTTGGTGATCACTGGTGAGAAAGGACAGGATGGAAGTTCTCTAAACAGTGGTATCTATTCTGATTCAGAGCTTCAGGAGCCAGCTCTGGGGGCACAGAAACTAAAAGAACTGGCTTAAAAGGGCAGCCACGTGGGGAGCCCTGGCAGAGCTGAGTGCAGAGGGAGGGCACAGCCTTGGGTGAGGAGTCCCTGTGGCCCCCGGGGTGGATTAGCAGGCATCTTGAGGGCTCCTCACAGTGTACAGGAAGCATTTTAAGATGGGCCAACTGTTCTTCAACAGTGACACTGTGTGGCAGAGAGAAGTAAAGACAGCACTGGAACAATAGTCTCCTATTGGGCTGAAGCCTGGTCAGCCAACAAAACTTGAACAACTTGAGAGGGTGTACCTCAGAGGAAGACTGACCTTTGTTGTTACTAGGCTAGGCTGGGACTATATTGATGTATAAGGATATTGAAGGGGAGCAGAGTTTGCCACCCCAAAATATGTCTTTTGGGGGATATTGATTATTTTAAGCTGGTTATTTTTAAGAAACAAAAGACTCAGCAAGAACATTTGATCTCTTCCATCTAAAAAGATGTAGATAGAGGACCTGCTTCAGGAAGGGAACTATTATCATAGATAACTATAGTTTAATCTGAACTAGATGTAATAGACAAGGCAGCGGAACCAGCAAGGCCCATTTTATTAGTGTCCCACTGTTCATGATGGCACAGCAAACATTTGTTCACTAAACGTTTGTTTTCCCATTTCCATGTGAATTGCCTCTCTCCTCTTTGAAGTCCAAACTATTACACACACACATAAACACACAAACTGCCCATTTTCTCCTTAGCTCAAGATAGCATTTAAGCCTCAACTATCCAATATGTCCACAAGTTCTTATGGAACTCTTGTATGTACATATGTAATTAAATTTGGTTATTTTTTTCTCTTATTCATAACTCTCATGTCAATGTGTTTATTAGACCAGCCAGAAGAACTAAGAGGAAAAAGAAGAGGAAATTTTCCCTTCCCTACCTTACTTTGAGTTGTTGGAGCAGTTCATAATGGTTAAATGCACTCTAAAATAAAGGTTATAAATAGACCTAACTTATATTTTTGAGAATCTATAACGACGTCATTTTAACTTATAGGTTTCGCTGGAGCCCCTGAGCCTTGTACTGTAAAATCAACTGAACATGAGTGAGTGCTACTGTTGGATGATATAAAATTTGATGTCACTCCAACATCATGGCAAGGGTCCTCAGTAAGGGTCTTTCAGATGCAGTAAAGAATTACAGGTCAGCAAGATTTAGAAAAAGTAAGATTTTTTGAAAGTACATTTAAGAAGGAGATGGCTCATGCCAAGGAAGGCTGCCGCTTTGTGGAATTTAGGAGGTGAAAAAAAATAAAGTATGCTCCAATTCAGGTGTGGGTTACCAGTGAAGAGCTGTAACCATGCAGAAGTGGGAAGGTCTGTTTATATTTGGGCCGTCTTGGGGGATACAAGGCAGTAGTAGAGATTATCAGCACAACATGAAGTCACTTTGACTGACAGTTGGCTGCTTAATATGCATTCAGTCTATTATAATTAGATTTATGAACTTTGGGGCATATGTATGATATTATAATGATGGTATAATGAGGCTGAGGTTTGGGCAAGTGATGGTAGTACTTTCTGTACATGTGTTTGTGGCTGGTTTAAGTCAGCAGCTTCTATGGCCTTTGTGCTATGGGATGAGGAGTAATTCAAAACTATAAAATGGGTGCTTCTGAGAGGTCTTTAAAGGAAGTTTGTATGATTACAAAGTTGGGCCTTTACTCCTGTCACTCGTGCCTGCCTTACTACATAACACAAGTATTGTTTCATTTTTCTTTCTTTGCATGGTGTACCAACCTGCTCTTTGAAAAGAAGGAAGAGAAAAGGGTGGAGGACCCAATTTATTATTTCAAATGAGACTACACTAGGGTCATTTTCCTCTAAGGTATATTTCAGCTCAAATATCTACAATTTTACATGGACTATTTAATGTTTTAAGAATATCCTGGAAAAGTTATTCATGCTGTTATGAGAGGAAAAAATTTCCTCTACCTTTTTAGTTTTTTTCAGTTGGTCTTGAATTAACAAATCGACATGAGACAGATTAACAAGAGAAAATAACCAAATTTAATTACATACATATATGTGGGAACCCCACATACATGAGAGAGTCAGAGACCCCATATATGATAGGTTCAGAGACAGAAAGATACAATGAGGTATATATGACATCCTGAGCTAAGGAATGAGATTAGCACCAGAGGCCTCAAAGGGAGGAGGGTTGTTTTGCAGATTGACAAGAACAGACACTCAGTAATCAAATGTTTGCTCTGCTTTATAAGTGTATCTCTGATAATAATTGTTATTATGGGCAAGGACCCTAATTTAAATTCTTTTAGGTTGTTGAGGGGTGGGGCAGAAATTTCTCTTAGCTCACAGGGAAGTGATTGACTTTAACTTAAAATAAGCTACATACTACAGAGGCACATCTGAAGGTGATTCATTCAGAACCCCCATATTCAGTATGGACTTTTGGTTGATTGAATGTTTCATCTTATTTTTAGCAGGACACTATAGTATCAGATTCTCAAAGCGCTTATAGATTTATTAGGAATACCACTGTATAAACTAGTTAAATGGGTACAGTTCATGTGGCTTAAGGTGTTATTCTTTCAAACAATGGTAGCATGAGCCCCACTATGTGCCAAGCATTGGTCTGAGAATGGAAGAGAGAGTGGTATAAAACAGAATATGGCCTCTGCCTCAAAGAGCCTGATTACCTAGAGAGAATTACAAGACACTAAAAGAATAGAGAAGAGGAAAATCTGAGCCAGTCTTAGTTGTCACCACTGATTTTGAAAGGCATAAAAGCATAGATGAATGCCAACAACTAAACATAAAACCAGCCCATGAAATCAATAAATGATATGTGGTCAGTGATGCTTAGACGGTAAGTGTATTGAGTTTTGGACTCTACATTACTTGGGTTTGAATCCAATTCTGCCACTGAGCAGCCATGTGTGATCTTGTATATGTCATTAAGCTCCAAGTGCCTCAGCTTCCTCACCTGTGAATTGGAAAGAATACCTACCTCAGAGAGGTTTAAACTAGATAGTACTGGCAAAGTGTAATCCTAAACAAAATTGCTTAATAATTTGAGCTTTATTATAATAATGTTAATGAGTCAAAAATTTGTAGACCAATAAGATGATGGATTGGTCATTTAATAAGGAGTTTGCAGGTTTAAAAACAGATGAGATTACCATATTTCTCGAATTCTCTAGATCATGGCTGCATATCAGAGTCACCCAGGGAGTTTTAAAATGGATGTCCAGACTCTAGTCTCAGAGTTTGAGGCAGTCAGTCTGGAGTGTGGCTTGAGCTTCAGGATTTTTAACCATAAGCTAATGTGCAGCCAGGGTTGAGACCCACCGTTCATACTAAATATGGAGAGTGAGCTGATCTGTTTTTGGGTCACAGGTAACCAAGGCAGTTGCTTATGACTTTCCCCTGCTACAGAACATGGCCTCTCCTCAAGGAGACTGCCTGGCTAGAGAGAATTACAAGACATTATGAGCTAGATGTCTTAAAGACAACACAGTGGGAGAGGGAGTCACCTCCACCAACTGGTGCTAAAAAAAAAATGACTGAGGAATCTATAATTCTAACTGCATAAAGCATTTGTGAGTCTTTGTAGAAGTAGGGCATGTTCCTCAGCTAGCAGCTGTGGGATGCTTGGAACAGCTGTGGTTAGAAAGGCGGATTCCAGAGATGGTTCTGCCATAGCCCATCCAAGACTCTGGACAAGTCAGTCTGCCTGTCCATCTGGGTTTGTTTTCCATGTGAGTTTATGGAGATGAGGATGTTTTCCCTGCATGGCCCACAGAGCTGTTCTCATGTCAATGAGATCATGTCTGTCACAAACTTGTGTAAACCATAAAATAATATGTGAATGAAATAAGATACCCAGCAGAAATTAGATATTTGGGCTTTGTGAAACTGTAAAAGCTGTTGTTTTGTAAATTACAGCTTCTGCTGTACAGAGCTAAGTTTTCCACCACCTTGCAATAAAGCTATGATGATTGAGACCATTTTCTATAGCAATTCTATATACTAAGATTCACAAAGGCAATACTTCGGTGAACTCTATTTCTTATCCTAATCTGTAATTTATGATAAACCCTTTGCAAAACACCATCTAGGGTGTGGACCTGCAGGGTAAAATGGTCATTTTTGTGGAGAAATAATTACTGTAATGAGTTTTTGTAATGCAAATATAAGGCACGGGGTCTATACAATTTTACTGAGTAAAAAGTAACAGGAATTCAAATTAAGGCTTCCAATTACTAATTAAATTGAGTGGTTTATTTGTTCTGGTTTCTTTTTTTTGTTGCTGTTGTTTGTTTGTTTGTTTGTTTTTAGTAGAATTTTTTCCCTCCTCGTTATGGTATTTTTAGAGAATTATTTCTTTTGTTAAAGAACAAAATTCAACTGAGTAAACTTTAAAGTTCTTATTGGCTTTATTCAGGGATTCATGAATCTGGCAGAATCTAATCTAGCAGACAGAAAGGAGCTCCAAATAGTTACACAATTCAAAAGTATTTTATAGACCAAAGTGAGCAGGAACAAGGATGTGATATGGGGTGGAAGCTGATTGGTTATTGCAAAGTTACTTTCCTTATATGTAACCAATGGAAATCTTGGAGCTGGGTCAGGTAATTTGTGCCAAGCAGGTAAGCACTGGTTTGTTGACTTACGCCTTCCTTTTATGGGAGAGCTGAGCATAGAAACTTAGTTAAAAGGTAAAAGTTTTGGTTTGCTGAGGTGCAGCTTAGCCTGAGTAACTCCAACTTGGGCCCAATCTGGTTACTTTAACCCTTTCCTAAATATGATTTGGACTGCTTAGTACATGTGCATTATTGTGTGTTCTTTTGGATTATGTGTGAACAGCTGGATATAGATGTGGAGCTTGTAGCAGGGACCATGAGAGAAACCTGCAGGCTGATCTCTTCATCTCACACTGCAAAAGAAAAAAAAAAGTTATATGAGAAAGGCAACTGTTGATCTAAGGAAAGGTTAAGCGTATATTGAGGGGGAGCCTAGAGCACAGACTTCACCTAGATCACAATGCCAGTTTAAACCTCAGCTTCAATTCTTACCAGTTGTAAGACTTCATGCAAGTAATTTAACCTCTCTGTGCCTCAGTTTCCTCTTCTGACAAATGGAGGTAATAGTAAGACCTACTTCATTAGGTTTTTATGAAGATTAAATGAGCTAATATTGGTAAAAAGCTTAAAACAGTGGCTGTAAAGTAGTAAGCACCACATAACTGTTTAAAATATATTTTTTTAATTCAAGGTTATATCATCAGTAATTTGCTATAAGATGTATTGGTTTAGACTATAGGGGTGTAAATTAACTTTAATCTACATCTTAATGGTGAGAAATCAACAATGAAATGCTGTATCTGAGAGACTACACCCTAAGCAGAGCTTCTAATATTGCTAAGTAAATCTGAACTAGAAGATAAGCTATTTGATTTATCATTACGAAGAAAAAAATAGCAAGTGATGGTAACAACAAAAAAGCAATTTGTCAAATAATATGTTTCCTACAATGTCATTATTATAAAGTACATTCATTCATTCATTCAACAAACATTATTAAGAATCTCCTACGTGCCAAACACAGTGAGAGGCACTGATTTACATCTTTCTAAGGTGGATGCAAAGCCTGCCCTGTGGGGCTCCAAGATGAGACCTAAAAGATTATATGGCACCTGCCAGCCAAGACAGGTGGAGATACAGTTTCAGGTAGTTGGAACAGCAAGGACAGGGCCTAGGGCAGAACATATTCTACAACTGATAGACAGCTTGGATGGTTGGATAGTGAAAGCAAGAGGAGAACAACCACAGAATGATTCTCTGGGCAGGTTTCACTTGATCTCTCTGAGGCACTGAACCTGCTGAACCTTGAAATTGCTTCCCTTGATTTTCATGTTGCTTCTACCCTTGGTTTTCTTCCACCTTATACTAGGTTGAATAGTGTTCTCCCTCCCTAAATTTATATCCACCTAGAACTCAGAATATGACTTAATTTGAAAATAGGGTCTTTGCAGGAGTAATTAGTTGATTATAGTAGTTAGATGGATTAAGGTAGGCCCTAAATCCAACAATTAATATTCTTATAAGAAGCCCATGTGAAAACAGAGACGAAGTCCACATGAGGACAGAAGCAGAGATTGGAGTGATCCAGCTCAAGCTGAGGAATGCCAAGGATGCTGGCAACCACTGAAGCTGGAAGATAGGTGTGGGACAGATTTCCCTCAGAACCTCCAAGGAACCAAACATGCTGGCACCTTGATTTCAGACCTTTATTCTCCTAAACTGTGAGAAAATTTCTGTTGTTTTAAGCCACCCAGTTTGTAGTCTTTTTCCTAGTTTTCTCTTCTGATCATACCTTAGCATGATCTAAGCTTTCCATTCTTTGTTAATACTCTCTCCTTATACCCTCTCCCTGGCATCTATTGGAAAACAGCCTTATTCTCCACCCAAGCCAATTGGAGAGAAGTGTGGGAGTTAACTAGAACACTTTCCTCCTTTTCAGCTTCCACATTTAATTAGGTACTAAGTCAGTCCTATGGATACTGCACTCTTTTATAAAATTATCATTTTATAAAAAAATGAGGAAATAATACACGCATATGATTTTAAAAGCTATAGCATGCATAGATAGATATACAGACCAATGGAACAGATGATACATTTCAAAATAGACCCAACTATACATGAAAATTTAGTAAGTTATAAACATGGTCACTAGAGAAATTATTAACTTAAAAAATGGTGTAGAGACAACTGAATATCCATTCCCAAAATATAAAATTAGATCCCTATCTCATACCATAGACAGAGAGAATTCCAAATGGATCCGTAATCTGAATGTAAAGAAAGTAAGGTGTAAAACTACTAGAAGAAAATATAACTGGGTTTGGAAAGAACTTCTCAAAGCTATAAAATAAGATCCCATGTGATAAATTTGACTTCAGAAAAATAAAGGTGTTTCTCTTTGGCAAGATATTAAACATCATAAGCAAAGTCAAAAGGCAAATGACAAATAAATGAAAAATATTTGCAACTCATGTTTCAGACAAAGACTAACTTCTTTAATATACTGAGTGCCTAAAAATCAAAAAGAATAAAATGCAAAACCTGATAGTAAAATGGATAAAATCACAAATAGATGATTCACAGAAAGAAATATAGAGATGATTCTTAAAGATGTTGAAATGCACTCAGAAAAGATGAATGCAAATTAAAACTGTACAGAATGTTATTTCTCACCTATTGGATTGGCAATAATTCAAAAGCTTGGTACACACTGTTGACAAGACTTTGGGAAAACAAGTATGGTCATGCAATGCTAGTGATACAGCAAATGATACAGTCCCTGGTGAAGAGAACTAGGCAATATCTAATAATAATAATTACGTGTTTACTCAGGAAAACTCCTTCTAGAAAACTGCCTTGAAAGTAAATTGTCACAAATATGAAGGAATGCATGTACAATGTTGTTCATTACAATGTTACTTATAATAATAACATAATGGAAACAATTCAAATAGCCAATAATAAGTCAAACTGTAGTATAGCTACTTGATGGAGTACCATGCAGTGATAACAAAATATAAAAGATTGCTATAAACCAATATGGAGTGATTTTTCAGAATGTATTATTAAGTGAAAAAATATGGTAGATTACCATGTAAGAAATAAGAGGATATAAGAATATGTATATATATTTGCTTTTTTTTACAAAAAAAAAAAAAAAGTAACTCAGGGAGGATAAAACAGAGACTAATGAAAATATCTGCTTATAGAGATTGTAGGAACACAATGGAGGAAAGGAATGAGAGAATGGCATTTCTTTGAATATACCTTTTTATATTATTGTTCTGACTTTCAAACCAAAAAAAAAAGTGATCCATTAAAAAAAAAAGTAATAAGCAGATTTTAAAATCATACCCTAAATCGAATATAAAAAGCAATTGAATCTCTGTATCAAATTATTATCAAGATTTCTTTGCAGTCTCTTTTGACCTTAGACTACATCTCACTATGAATGTATTGAGGACCCTGTTCAAAGTTACTTGAGTTACTCTGTTCCATACTAAACACAGTGCCCTGATTGCATGTCCTGTGTCCTTATAGTCTAAAGAAAAAAGGGACTGCAAAAAATCTAAACTCTACTTCATAGATTTATGATAGTAATATTAGAGTTGTAATTCTAAAGCTATTTTATGTATGCTCTAGAGTAAAGCAAAAAAAGTAAATATGCTAATGTGATTAGGAGCCAAGATTTTTGGTGTGGTCATGTAGCATGTTCTTGGTTTTAGAAGCTGCTATTGAAGTTTTTCTAGTGAACTTTCATGATGTCTGAAACTTTCTTTTAAATGTTTCAGAAAGAAAAGCATTTGAGAACCATAAAGCAAAGGGAGAAAAACATGAGCAAGCAATGAATCCAGTTGAAGGGTGAACAGTGATCACAATATAATTTTATTTTCATTTTTTCTAAATTCAAAATTTTTCAAGATAAAAAATTTTGGAATAAGTAATATATTATTTAGCATTTTATAAAATATTTTTTTATTTAACTCTAATTAGAATATACTATATCAGTAAAAATAAGCTAGATTTTGCTTCAGTAAGAAGCAGCATCAAAATATTAAGGGTTTAGAAAATCAAAGATTTGTTTCTTTTTTTATCTCTAAGATTTTAATGCTCAGTTTTGATAGACAATTATGTTTCCATCCAATTTTCTTATGTGTAGTAAAATGTATTAGCTTAAAAATATGCATTCTTCAGCTTTCTTCTACATTTTTTTGCCTTCAAAACTGTGCTCTGGGTATTTTTGATGTAAGTAATATATGTACATTTTAATTATATGTATAGGAATAAACTAAAACCATGATGTTTTGGTAACTCGTAGGTTATTTATAAAATGAAAAGTTCTCTATCAAAATACACTCTTCACTGGGAAAAATAAATAAGAGAGACAAATGGGTCTATACAAAGTAATAATTAACTTTGGTAGATTTAAGTGTAGGGCAGTCCAAAGCAAACATATTTGCCTTATTCTCCCAGAGCTGCTCATCTTCCGAGTTAAGATTTTAAAAATATTTTCAATTGAGATTATTATATTAACATTTGCTTCTCATTCTGTGTCAGAAGCATCTGGACCATTGGTGGTAGATGAGTTTGCCATAACACTTGCAGTGACTGCTATGACTGTCCACACATGTCAGCTGTGTTTGTCACATGGTTTACACTCTTCTCAGATTCACTTGGGCTAGTAACTCTTCACCAAGTTGTATTTCTTCAGGGAAGGATTCCTGAACAGCTTTAGCATTTTTAAGATCAGGTAACTTGGAAAGTCCAGCTCTCTCCTTGGCAAGCTTTTTTTTTCTTTCTTTGTTCTCTGTGTTTGCACCCTGTTTGAAGCTGGAGTCACTCATCTTTTATAATTCCAGATGAAGAAGATCCCACATACAACTGTGGTGATGGTGCTGTTCAGGCTCACCAAACTTCTCCACTGAGAAGAGGAGCAGGATTGGTAGGCTGAGGGGCCCCAGAAGAAGCTGTTGGTTGCGAAACAACATAATCAAACAGAGTCCATGCAAGAGGAGAAAGCGAGCTATGAAGGATCTCTCACAAATAATGAAGTAAAATGCTTGCCTGGAAATGACAGACACAACTAATTAATCATATGATTAGTCCCAACTCATCCCTAAGGAGAATCAGAGATTGAGAAGTATCTGATGAGTAGTATTAACAGCTATCACCTCGTTCATATGTTTTATACCACAGTAACATTGGTAGATACGGGATGTAATATAGTGTAGTGGTTAAGAGCACAGATTCTGCAGCCAGATTACCAGCTAATCTTGAGCAAATTACTTAATTGCTTTGTGCCTCAGTTTCATCTGGTGTTAAAAATTGAATCTAAAATAGTAACTGGAAAAAGATTAGGTGATTCGATAGTTAAAACACTTAGAACAGTGGCTGGCATATTACTATCATCCACAGCTGTTAGTTTATAGTATGGAATTCAGTATAATGTACTAAAGAAATTTTCTCAATGTCCCTCCTTCAAATCAAACAGTATAAAGATTTACAGTGAAGTTTTTTATCTCACATCTGAGACTCATAAACCAGTTTTCTCCCCAGATAATTGTTACCAGCTGTGGCATTAATGAATTTATTGCCTTTTAGCCCTTCATTTCTCTACTTAAAATAAACATTTCTTCTTTCAGCTAACATGATGTTAAACCTTTCTAGTAGAGGATGCTGGAGGGGACTCTGGAGGAAAAAATGGTCTTCTCTTCCTGGTTCTCTTTGGCTTTCTGTTCTTGCATGTGTAGTGCTGGATCAGTGTGTGGGAGAGCCAATGATGGAGTTCACCCCGGCAAGTTTTGTGAGTGCCCCCACTGGCTTCCCCAGGCTTGCTTAGCGACACTCCTATAAAGCAGCTTCCTGCCAGCTTTCCAATGACTCCTATCGGTGGCCCAGGCAGCTTCCCATCGAGTTCAACAGCACTCTCCACTTCCAGTGAATTTATTAGCACCATGCAGTAAGTTATTTCTTTCTGCTAGCCTCAGACTCCCAGTTTTCCTCTGTGGAGAAATTTCCAGCTTGACATCCTTAGCCATGGCTTCCAGCTATCAACTGTGGACCAAGTGTAACCCTTAGGCAACCCAGCAAAATAATATACCATCCAGGGGTCTGCCCCTCTCTAAGGAGGTCTGGGTCCAGTCTTGAGGAGCTCTGCCTTCCAAGTTCATTCCTCCTTGGATATTCTTTCTCAATCCTAGGGCATTCATCAGAGTCCTCTTATTCCCATTTAGTAAATAATTATGCTTCAGATTAAACCTTCACTATGCAGATTTTTATGTCTCCTGAATGGACCCTGACAGAAAGAACAGCTTCTTGTCGTAATCTTCCAAAGATATTCTATGCCTGTGAAATGTGTGTATACCTCTTTTGTTACATAGTGATATTATGTACAGTGTTTTTTGAACTCAACTATCAATGTATATCAGCACACATAGATTTACTTCATTTTAAACAGCTGCACAGTATTCCATGAATAGTAATGCCATACTTTAATTTAACCAGTTTCCTATTAATGGAGAGTTAGATTATTTCCAATCTTTTCTTTCCACAAATACTAGTGTTCTTATTTTGTCAGCCCACATGCCCATGTATGAGCATATCTTTATCTGAAAATTCATTTCCTGGAAAAGAGTCTATCTTCTTAAATTCTCTCCAAACCATCTACCATTTTGTATTCCCACCAGCAATGAATGAGAATTCTGTTGCTCTGCATCCTCACCAGCATTTGGCTGTGTTTTTTCTGATGAAATGACTGCTATGTCTGTGATCTCTTAGTTCCATACCTTTCAAACTCTGATTCATCCTTCAAACTGAAACCAGAATGAGCCTTAAAAGGACTTCCATTCTTAAGTGCCTCTGACTTCCTCAGGATAAACTCTTCAGCCTGACTCACATATGACCTTTTATGTAAGCTCTGAGCTCCTTCTTCAACCACTCATCCAATCACATCCCTGTATCCCACCTGGGTAGCCAGACACAGCCAGTATCTACTCTCTCCAAGCTATAGCCACTTTTCCCTCACTCAATGCTTCTGTGCAGCTTAATGCAGTTGTTTGGGTGGGCATTTATTTTTCACTTTGAATACCTAAGATGAAAGTACCCTCTGAATTGTGAGTACTGTTGGCCTGCATGTGACTGAATGTCTATTAAGGTAATTATTTTTCAAGTATTTTTTATGAAAAGTTTCAAAAATTCAGAAAAAGTAGAAAAACTAGTGCAACGAACACCCAGATTCAATTAAACAATGGTTAATGTATTGTCATATTTGCTTCATTTATTAGTCTACATTCATTCTTCTTCTCCTGCTTTGTCACCCCCTCTTCCTCCTCCACCACCTCCTTTTTCTCCTTCTCTTTCTTTTGCTAAACCATGTCAGATTTCAGATTTTTGCTAAAACATTTGCTAAAACAATTTCAGGTATATGTGGCTCCTAAAAATTAGAGCATGCTTCTTCATAACTATACCATAACTACACCTAAAATAAATTAAAAACAGCTTTCTAACGTCTAATACTATCTGTACTCTTATTTTTCCAATTGTTCTCAAAATGTATTTCACGTATTGTTTTCCAAACAAGATCCAATCAAGCTTCATTCATTGCATTTATCTACCAGTGAACATTTAACTTTGTTTGAGTCTCAGTTTGCCCAGCTACCTGCTTCTATTTACTCAGATGACTGAGTTCTGTCCCCACCGTTTCAAGGTATCTTCCATAAACCCCCAGCTCCATTCAAGTTCCCTGTGCCTTGCTGTGCTTTCAAGACATCTATGCTTAAGTCTATTGGTGATTAATATTTTGTATCACAAACTTTTAGTCTAACTTTTCTATTTTTACAACTAGATGCTAAGCAGAGTGTCTTGAGGGCAAGGAATGGGTGTCCTTTGCCTCCCTCCCTGGTAATTACTAAAAACACATTTAAAAAGTAAATGATAGAATACAGTTCCTTGGTCCTTCCCTGTGAAGAGCTGAATTAAATAAATGGACTCTGGAGGGCTTGGTAGGTAGGTGAAAGAAGTAAAAGGCAGGTAAGACAAGGGGCTGAGAAGCCATTCTAAATACAGAGTATCGTTTAGGGAGCTTTAGATATGAATTACATACGTTTTTCCCTATCTCAAGAGGCAAAATTCTAGATGTTTACCATCAGTTGTAGATGAACCTAGAGAGTCTAGTAACACTATAGACATTTTTGGCCAGATAATTCTAGAGAAAGAATTATAAACAAAATCAAGTATACTGCATCCCAATGGCCATTTCTGTTTACACAGCTGCACTCCTGATGCTTTTCTAATGTGTTTTTAAAGGAACTATCCACTACCAGTGGGTGCCTAGATTGAACCATGACCAGAACTTTATGCCCATGGCCAGTGAAATAAATCCACAATTCATTCACTGAACTCTCTGGATGCAATTTCTCTCTGAATATTAGCTTTTGCTGCAGTTGAATTTTTATCTTTGTGGCAAAGTTTTCGATAAACATCTTTTAGAAACTTCTTTCTTCCACTTCCCATCACCCGTGGGCTAATTCCAGATCATATATTAACTCGGATTTCAAAGTAACTCAGAGACTGCACACGAAGACTATTTTAGGTGGAGTGCTTCCTCCTGAGTCAACTTGTCCCCTAGTAGCAGGCATCCTGCGGATTTCCTCAGCACCACTGTTGAGAATGGGAAGCTGAGGCCAGAAGCAGCCATAAACACAGAAGCCCAGTGACTCTTTCCGCTTCCTGGAGGATCAGCAAGAAAATCCTGATTTAGTAAGAATTCCTTGGCAAGAAAATTGGGAATTTACTGGACACAGATGGCTTCAGAAATGTTTTTTTATGAGCACACATTTTTTTTTTTTTTTAGGAGGCAGGTTGAAAAAGAGGTTTTTTTAGGAATGAAATTAGGTAAAATTTTTAGTTGTCCAGGGAGACTTTGTTAGATGTTTTTTATTAATGGGATAACTAAAGGCAAGGAAATTGCTCGCTTACACTTTTGACAATTTTATCAAGTTTTACAGACAGTCATTTCCTCTTCATTCACTTCTGTCACCTTTACTGAAGAGTCTTCCAAATGGCAATTGGTCCTGTATGTCTTCCACCCAAGTCTTCATAACCACTGTGACATGAAAGCATCAGTAGAGACATCTTTTGGGGCTTGACCAAGACTGGGAAATACTAGTTCAGGCATGTTGCCCTTTCCTGACCTTGTCTTCACAGCAGACAGTAATATATCAGTAATATATCTAGCTAAACTAGCCAAACTCTATATCTCTCCCACTAAAACCAGTGTGTCTTCAAAATAACACTGTAGGCAGTCACTACTGAGGAATCAGAATATCCAATTTTAAAACCTATTTGCAATGGTTAATGCATAGAAATGTATCAGGCAAGGGTGAACATGGTGGAAGGGTCCGAAAAGTGTGAAAGTCTTTGGGCTTAACTTCTAGTTCCTAGGTTTAAAATTTTTTCTTGGATCCATTTTTTTTCCACATGCAAAATGAGGTTAATAATAGCTTCACCTTACTGTAGTTCTGGAATTCATTTTTGTTTGTTTATTTTTAACATATCTTTTGTGCCAACACTAAGATATCAATGTATCATAATTATTTTGAGGGAGGCCCTGATTGGGAATGACAGCTCACCTCTCTGACACTGAAAATTCTGGAAGCTACAACTTAATGCATTAATCACTAATATAAGGTGGGAAATGCTAAATAATTTCACATCCCATGAACTTTAACAAAGGTATTCTTAGTCACTGCTTCCAAAGTATAAAATATTGGCAATATAAAACTTTCATGAAATCTCAACTAATGCCTCTTACAACCTTGCAAATATGTCTGGTAAAACACACTGCTTCTGGATTTCTTTAGTAGCCAATTACCCTCTTCAGAGATTATTCTATTTTTCCTTTTTCCTCATTTTAGCTCCTTTTAGAACTTCTGTGATCTGAAGTTTCAAGGTGAGAAAAACTGAAAGCCAAATCAATCATTTTTAGTTTTCTACATAGCTCTGCTTAAAAGTTTAAGGGAGTGGGAGTGGTTGAGTATTGGCTGAAGAGATTGTAAATTTCACTGCTGGATGATAATGCTGTCATCTCCCTACCTCAGTTTACTCCATCTCAAGGTTACTTCCTTTCATTCTTTGAATATTTCAGTACCTGGCTCTCTAAATGTAGTCATTCTCTCCCAACTTAACATTGTCATAATTGTTGGTTTTAATATTCATTCTAAGCAATCATCCCAATACCCAGCCCAGTCAGTCCCTTTCTTTCAATCCTCTTGTGTTGCATCCTATATCAGCCAATCACACCTGTGGTCACATCTTGTATTGGTCACCTAGGGCTGCCATAATGAAATACCACAGAGTAGATGGCTTAAACAATGAAAATCTATTCTCTCACATTAAAGGAAGCTATAAGTCCAAGATCAAGATGTCAGCAGGTTTTGCTTATCTTGAGACCTCTCTCCTTGACTTTCAGATGGCTGCCTTCTGTGTTCTCTATGGTCTTTTTTTCTGTGCAAAGGCATCCCTGAATCTCTCTGTGTGTTCAAATTTTCTCTTCTTATAAGGCACCACTCAGATTGGGATTAGAGCAAACATTACCACTTTATTTAAATTTAATCATCTCTTTCAAGGCCTGTCTTCAAATATAGTCACATTTTGAGGTTATGGGGTTAGGGCTTTCAATATATGAATTTCAAGGACACAGTTTTAGCCCATAACACAACTTTAGGTTTTGTCCTCTTCAATTCCTAATACATCTTAATCTCAAATTCCTGGATTCTACTTTTAATTAATGAATTCTATCTTTCCAGCTATTCCACTCTCTGCTACTTGAAATGAAATAATTCTTCAACCACAATGGGACACACAATCTACAAATACAATCCCCTTTTTTATTATTCCTCACATTTTATCATGCCCTTCCTTGCCCCTTACTCAGATTAAGTTCCACAGTCTATCATTATAATCACTCTCTACATATACTTTGGATTCTTTTGCCCCTCTCTTTCATGGTATTTGCCTGGCAAAGTCCCAATTCTCATTGATTCCAGCTTCCTTACTACTCACCTCACACTCTCCACAGCTGAACTTCACTAGAGAGAACACTCAACCATGCTACCCAGTCACCCTATAGATTCAACCATGCTACCCAATCACCCTATAGATTCATGGCCTCTAGTAGGCCCTAAGTGGCTGCTGGTGATCCTTCCACATTTTTTGTAGACCATTCACCATCCGACTTTCTTAGACAACTGTTTCATGCCTTCTCTCCTCTCTCTCCAGACTTTTAATACTTTCTCACTTTCTCTGCTGATAACCCTGCTTTCTATTTCACTGAGAAAGCAGAAGTAATCGGAAGTGCCTCTATCTAGCCTCTATCTAAGGCCAGCTCCTCTATTTGTGCATGTGTACCTTCTCACCCCTCATTTACTCAAGGACACTGCACCAGTGATTCTCCTCTTTCCCTCTTGCATTGTCGATCTCCACCTCTCTGCTCTAACCCCAACAAAAACATTCCTATCAATATACAAACATGCTATAATTTTTTCCATTTTTTTTTTCACTCCTACTTTCCCTCCAGCTACTATTCTATTTCTCCATTCTCCTTTACAGCAACTCTCCAAAAGTTACTTCTTTCTGTTTCCAATTTCTCTCTTCCTGTTTTCTCATGAACCCATTCTATTTGACTCTTTTTTTTCTATTTCACCACTAAAGCTTCTCTTATCAAGGTCATTGGTGACATTCACATTGCTAAAATTCAATAGCCAGTTCTTAATTCTTCCATATTACTTGCTCTGTGGGCAGCATTTGACTTAGTAGATCACTTCCTCTTCAACTAGAAATACAACTTTCAGGATAAACTCTTGGTTTTTCTTCTAATTCACTGACTACTTTTCAGTCTCTTTGGCTGACTTCCCCTAATTTCCCACAACTCAATTCATTGGATTGCTCAGGATTTAGTCTTTGGGCTTCTTTTCTATGTATATTCATTCATAGTATCTCCTGGCTTTAAATACCATTTATAGGCTGACAACTCTCATACACTCCATTCCAGACTTCTTCCCTGAACTTCATATTTGTATACTCAACTGCTTAAATTGGCATCTCCATTTGGATTTCTAATAGGTTATCTCAAAACTTAGGGTGCCTGCAACTGGACTACCCTCATCTCTCCTCTCCCAGACCTGCTCAACCTGCTTGTTTTGCTCATTTCAGCTAATGACAATTCTTCATTTTTCCAGTTGCTCAGGCTCCAAACTAATGGTCATCTTTGACTGCTCTCTGCTCCTTACATTCAATCCAATCTGTCTCCAAATATTGTTGGCTTTATATTCAAAATATATACAGAATCCAGACTTTTTTCACAATCTCTGCTACTATTGTCATGGTTTAAATTCATTATCATTCATGGAAAGGCTAGATTGTTGCAATGGCTTCAGAATTTGTCTCTTCTCTTCACCCATACCTTTTACAACCTATTCACAAAACAGAAGCCAGAGTGAGCCTTTTAACATATCACATCATTTTTCTACTAAAAATTAATCTCAGATATTACTACTCTTCCTCTCCTCATTTGAATCTAGCTTTAGTGGTTTCCTCACTGTGGCTCACTTACCTCAGAACTTTAGCACACTGGATGTTCTCTCTGCCTATAAAGGATTTCTCCCAAGTTCTCTGCATGGCTCACAACCTCTATTTCCTTCAAATTTTTGCTCAAATGTCACCTTCTCAGTAAGTCTTCCTTGAACTCTCTTTGAAATAACATCTTTATCTTTATCTCTGGCACTCCTAGTAGTCTTTTTCTGATTTATTTTAACTGCACTTTGCCTCATAAGCTATATATTTCACTTACCCATTTTTTTTTTTTTTATTGTTAGTCTTCCTTGTAGTAGAATGTAAGCTGCAAGAGAGCAAGGATTTTGGACTGTCTTGTTATCTGATCTCTTCTCATCTCTTAGTGCCTGGCATATAAGAGGTCTTCAGTAAATATTAAACCCAAAATGTCATTGGTCTCCTCATAATCCCAAGATTTCTAATAAATATGATTTTATGTTGCTTTTTTTGTCCTTGGTAGGGGGAAGGAACTAACAGCTAGACTTTGTTGATGGCATTTTGCTCAAAAATACTACAGAAAAATCAAATCCATTAAGAGGTCCAAGAAACCTCTGGACCCATCAGAGTGTAAGACTACTAATTTTTAGGTTTGTTTTGTTTGAATCCAAAAGTGGCTTGAAATATCTCAATTTTTAAAACATATATAATACAATTTAAGATTATTTATATAAAATAGTTTTTATTCTCTTGAATTAAAAGTATATATGTTATAGAGTATTAATACTCTATGAAAGACAATAACATTAAACATAAATACTTCTGGGATCAAGAGTTTAAGAGTTTATGACACAGAACTCTGGGTACTGAGATGAGTAAATGAGCAGACTTTACTCCTAATCTCTCTACTATTTTGAAAATTATATTCCTAAAACTGTTCTTTTTACTATTAACTATGGCTCCCATTTATGGACTACTTTTCTATGTATCACCTGACACAGTCTTTGCACACATAATCTTGTTTAACCATCACATTATCCTTTTGAGGGAAGTACCATTTTTTTAATTCCCATTCCACAGCTGAGACAGTTGAGACTTAAGAAAATTAAGTCAAAACAGGGTTTGAGGTTATTAGTAGAAAAAGGTTGACAATGAGATTGGGCAAGGCTTGAATTCTTTATACCATTGTCTACATCATCTTTAACATATTAGTGTCAAGATTCCTTCCCATTATCCTCCTCTATATTCATCATAATTAGAGGGAATCTGTGGCTCTTAAAATTTAGGGCAATAATTTGGAAGGGAGGATTTTTAAATCCTTGTTCCAAACTTACTATACACAAAGTTTTAATCAAATTACCTAACTTTTCTTACCACCTTTTTCTAAGTAGTAAGAAGAATATGAGTTTATTTTCTGTTATTGTTTTCCAGAGAGATAGAGAAAATAGATATGAACTCTTGGAAGGAAAGCTGTACTAGTGTTGTAACAATTAATCACCAATTATGATGTCCTGTTTTCTCAACTACCAGCCTGTTCCCTTTTTTTGTCTTTTTTTGTGCCCCCAATTTAACAATGCTTAATAAATGTGAAATAGTGTTCACATACTGAGTAAAAGACAGAGATATAAAGACAGGATATTTGAGCAAATGTACCATGTACCATGCTCTAGTGTAAGTTCCCTTGGTGGTTTTCTCTTTATCCCCTGTCCATTGTTTGAATGAAATTTGCCAGACTCCACGCTAAGCCTCATCCAAACGTCCTTCTTAAAAAGTGTTCAGGGTTAAATCTTCAGTGCTGTAATCCAAAGAAAATGACTTATTTTAAAATTAGTAAAACCACCACATTCCTTTGGCACAGGATGAAGACCAGCTCAGCTCTTCGGCAGTAGATCATTGTCTATTGTTCTCCAAACAGTAAACCACTATTTCACACACGGAGAGATTGTGGGCTGCAGTTCTCTCCGAGTCCTGGACTCCTCATGAATATGAAGTAAAGGCTCTGACCCAGAAAGTGGCAGGTAATTTCAAAAAAAAAAAAAGAAAAGAAAAGAAAAGAAAAGAAAAAGAAAAGAAGAAAAGAAAGAAAGAAAAGAAAAGAAAAAGAAAAGAAAAGAAAAGAAAAGAAAGGACAGGTAGGAAGAAAAACAAGCTTTATGTAATTTTGCTTTTGCTCTTGAAATCTCCTGCAGGTTCTGAGCAGAGTAAAATGGGGTCTCGGAAATGTAAAGCTGCCTAAGTAGTCTGCTGATTCCGCTTGCATTTTGGAGCATAACTGTGAATATATTATTGTATTTCCCAAAATGGGCAAATTTCCTATGCATCCAACAATAAACTCACCAACTACGTGTGGTATTTTGAAGGAATCTGTTTCTCAGGTGTCATGGTAAGTGTGACTTTGGAAACTTCGGATCTCAGAAGTAGTTTTACAAAGAATTGCTTTGTTCCTAGTAAAATAATGAATAATAGAAAAAAGATTCTATTAATCCTGGTTTGGGATTTGGAAGTGGGTGGGGGTAGAGAGATAGGTAGTCCTTAGGATTTAGAGAGTAGCTTTGTTTTTCTGTAAACTTTCATTACATAGCTTTAGCAAGCAATGCAAGAAATTAGCCGTAAATGAAAGTTTTGTGTGACTCTGGTCTTTAAAAGTATTAGTCCTCATGAACTCTGTGCATCAATTTAAGTTATTTAATCTCCAGTGGCATTGTTTTTACAGAACAGATTTTCTACCTGCACTCACAATTTCTCTAGCTTGGTATTAAGATAGCATGGAAAAAGCAGAGACTTGGAGATCCAGACAAATTTTCATTCAAATGTAAGCTCCGTCATTTGTACCATCAGACCTTGAGCAAGTTACTCTATTTCTTCAAGCCTCAGTGTCCTCATTTTGAAAATGGAAATAATGACATTTACTTTTCAGGATAATTATGGTGATTAAATAAAATCTCATGTATGAAGTACCCAGGATAGAGACTGACTTTTAGTAGGCAAGAGACTATTGTGATTATAAACATTTGTTGAAGGATGGGCCATATTATCATTCAATAGTCTGACATTCTACCCCTAGTAATGGAGGATATTTTTGAAAACTAATCAAATTATGCATGGTAAGATCTATGAATGTTTTCCTGGTGACTTTGTGCTCTTTAAAAATAAATAAATCATGTTGGCAACTCAGAGGAAAATACACTTTTCCTTATCATATCATTGCTAAAAACAACATATTGTACACTGTAAGCTTACTATACCACCAATAACTAAAAGATAATTTATTATAATCTCTCTACATCTTTGTGGGTATTTAGTTATTACAATATTTGAATAGTTATCTTGGAAAACAGTTTTCATGTTTTTATTTTGCATATTAAACTAGTAAACTTCAAAATAATAATACCCAATGCTACTGAAGCTGCTGTGTGATAGGACATGATGAATGGTGGTGGTGCTATAAATAAATGCAAACCTTTTGGAGAGATTTTAAATGATATTGAGATTCATGAGAATGCATATATCTTTTGACTCAGTAATCCTAAATCTGAGAATTCATTCTGAGGAAATAATCCAAAATTAATTAAAGAATTATTACTCAGATTTTTGTGGCAGCATTATTTATAATAGCAATAAATAAAAGCATTCTAGCATAGAAACAGTCAAATGGTTTCACTTCACACAGTGATGCAAATTATAATTATGAAGATAACAATATAGAAAATAATATTATTCTGTAAGTAGAAAATATACAAAATTGTGAATAAATTATTATTGCAATACTATAATTATATATGTATATGAAAATGCGATAAATACATAAAAATGTGAGGGTGGTGGAATAAAGGTAATTTCCTATATTATTCTGGATCTCTCTGTACTGCAGTTATAGTTTACAAAAAAAAAGAAAAAGAGAGCGGGGGAGGAGGGGGGGAGAGAGAGAGAGAGAGAGGAGAGAGAGAGAGAGAGAGAGAGAGAGAGAAAGAAAGAAAAGAAAGAAAGAAAGAAAGAAAGAAGAAAGAAAGAAAGAAAGAAAGAAAAAAGAAAGAAAGAAAAGAAAGTTTCTCTTTCATACAGGCTATGCCTGTGTTTCTCTTTTGGCACAGGACTCCAGGATCTAGGTCTATAGTTTATAGTTATATAATGAAAATGGTTACTGTACCTGGTTTACTGTCTTATCTCATCATGTTTCCCTCAATATGTAATTTCAATAAAAGGAAGAGTTGTAGGCATTACTGGGTTAAATCTACTAAAACCTGTGTTAACTAATGGTGTTGAAAAGAGGAAATATAGAACTCTTGCTTATATTCCATGTAAAATTTACAACCGGGGGAAAAAACTGTTTTTATTTTTCATTGTCTATGATTTCTTGAAAAATGTTACTGCATCAAATCCTTTTAGGAGAAAGAAGAGGAATATAGATAAAAATAATGAAATGGGTATATAAATAAATAAAGGCTGAAAGAATTGGGACTGGAAATTTTAACTGTGAACTTAGCTTCAAGACTCAGTACTGAACAGTGGGAGTGAAAGATAGGTAGAGAATTGCCAGAAGCAAACGTGTCCATATTTTCCCCAACTAGGAATTATAAAGATCAATAATTACATCTTTCCAGAAAAAAAAATTTCCCTTAAGATACAAAAAGGAAGTTGAATATATTTAATTCTCCCATTTACTTGGCTTGATACACACAAACACTGGAAATTTGAACATGAAATGGCTTTAAATGCATGAGAAAATTGAAACTTACTTGAATTAAGAGATGTAGTTTCAGATTAACCATGCTTCTCACCTCCATTCTCAGCAGTAAATGAAGAGAGGCTGGCAAACTTCAAAATCTGTGAATGGTTTTCCTTTGTCTTTCACAATGGGTCATTGAGAAATGCAGGTTTGCTGCCCAGGGTGGTATCCCCTTGTCCATGTTATTTGCTCCTCTTAATCATTAGCTTTGATAACTGATCAGCCATGATAATAATAGCTAACAATTACAATCACTATATTCAGCACTATGTTCGAAGTTTGACATGCATTACCTCATAAAACCCAATGAGGTGAGTTCTCAATACTATTTATAGGAAGGACTCTTGAGTGCACTCCACTAGAAAGTGTCAGAGCTGGGATTAACCCAGATCTACCTTGACTAGAGTTATGCTCAAATCACTTGCTGTGATTAAAGCATGAATTGTAAACTAGTATCCTATTTCTGGTATTTTCTCTCTTCCTACTACAGATGCTTATTGTGCAGCAGTACTTCTGTACTAGAGAGTGAAACAACTATAAATGTTGCGGGGAGTATAACGCAGCAAAAAATACATGGTAAAACAATATTTTTTTGAGGATGGTTGAGCGGGCCCCACCTCTTTTCCTCACAGTCAGGAAATGAAAAATATAACATTATTGTATTCTTACCATGATATTTTTAGTTCAGAGCCCAAGAGCTTACAAACAAAAATTATCTTCCATTTTGTTTACAGTCTTTTCTGCCACCTTTGTTCTGCTGATATTCTTCCAGAAATTCAGGATTTAAAAATACATGAAATTAGAAAATAATACTACTTTTTTTTCTAACTGGGTTCTGTGAGTCTATTTTTTTGTTTTTATTGACTTAATTGAGGAACATTCATATTAATAGATGGCATCCATTAAAAGTGTACAATTCCATGAGTTTGGCAGTTGAATGCACCCTTGGACCACCAATCACAATTCAAGATACAGAACGTGTCCATCACTCCCAAAAGATTAATTTTTGATCTGATTTTTTGTCATTATTGATTAGTTTTATTTTATATCAACAGAATCATGCAGTATTTGTCTTTTGTACATGGCTTTTTTCATTCAGCATAATGATTTTTTGGATTCATTCATGTTATTGGGCATATACAATATAACATTTTCAAATGGAACTTTAAAAATAACTAAAATTACAATCTAGAGAAAATAATACATCCAAATTTCTAAGCCTGTGCTGAACCAGCATGTGCTGGTTCCTACATTTCCCAGTATCTTTTTCATCACCATCATTGCCATTGTTTACCCATAATTGCACAGCACTTTGTGGTTTTTTATAACTAGCCAGGTTATTGTTAGTCTTATTGTATAGATGAGTCAACCTGTGACTCAATGAGAACACATGTGATTTATTAACTAGGAAGAGCTTTACCAAAGGTCTGGTAGACATTCTTTGCAGCAGTGGTTCCACACCTTAGATGTACATTGACATCATCTACAAGTTTGGAGTTGGAATTCTACCCTAGAGTCACTAACTTAGTTGGTTTATGTGACCCAAGATGCTTCTTTGATTAATGCCTTTAGAAGATTAGATTAGTTGCTTAATTTAGCACTATTCCTTGGCGAAGACCTTGAAAATTAAAATACACTGTGTGTGTGTGTGTGTGTGTGTGTGTGTGTGTGTGTGTTTTCTTAACCAACTGACACAGATATCCCCAGTAGCTGCTGGTAGTATACTTATGGAAATCTTTCAA
The DNA here is from genome assembly GCA_003508835.1 of Eonycteris spelaea. Lineage (NCBI taxonomy): Eukaryota > Metazoa > Chordata > Mammalia > Chiroptera > Pteropodidae > Eonycteris > Eonycteris spelaea. The sequence goes on along the minus strand of PUFA01000041.1, from coordinate 381,570 downwards.
AATTGCTTAGGTGAAACAATAGATTCAGGTAAACTTAGCTATGAAACTCAGGAAATTTCTAGTAAACAAAGGTATGTCCCAAAAAAATCGATGTATTTAATTTGCTTTAACTCTCTATTACTATCTCCAGCACAATGAATGCTAGAAATAGTATATAGAGTCTGAAACAAGCTCTTATAATCAACATTGAATGACATGACTGACATTTCAATGGGAATACAGGATTCCCTGGCTTCCCTGCTTGGCTCTTTCAAAGTAGACTCTAGAATAGAAATCTCAACTCATATGTCCCTAGGAGCCAAATACCTCCTTTTATTTTTATTTTTATTTATTTATCTATCTATCTATCTATCTATCTATCTATTATTTATTTTTTTATTTTTTTTTGTCTGATGGCTGTGGGTAGGACTTCCAATACTGTCTTGAACTGTGGCGGTAAAGTGGACATCTTTGTCTTGTTCCTGATCTTAAGAGAAACACTTTTAGTTTTTCACCATTGAGTATGATGTTAGTTATAGGTTTGTTTTACATGGCCTTTATTATGTTGAGGTATGTTCCCTTTACTTTTCACTTTACTGAGAGTTTCTATCATAAATAAATGCTAGATTTTTAAAATGCTTTTTTTTTGCATCTATTGATATGATCATATGATTTATTCATTTCTTCCAGGTTGTCCAATTTCTGGCACATAATTGTTCATAGTATTTTCTTATACCCTTTATATTTCAATGGTGTCAGTTGTCACTTCTTTTTAATTTGTAATTTTATTTATTTGGAGCCTCTCTCTTTTTTTCTTGATGAGTCTGGTTAAAGGTTTACCAGGTTTTTAAAAAATCTTTCAAAAGAATCAACTCTTGATTTCACTGATCTTTAATATTTAATTTTTTAGATTCATTTGTTTATTTCCATTCTGATCTTTATTATTTCCATTTTTTCAACTCCCTTTGGGATTTGTTTGTTGTTTTTTTCTAGTTATTTTAAGTGGAAGGTTAGATTGTTTATTCTTGTTTTTTAAGGTAGGCCTGCTTGCTATGAATTTCTCTTAGAACTGCGTTGGCTGTGTCCCATAAATTTGGGTCAGTGTGTTTTCATTTTTATTTCTCTCAAAGTATCTTTTGATTCCATATTTAACCCATTTATTATTTAGTAGTATGGTATTTGTGTTTTTGTTTTCTTAGTTTTCTTGTAATAGGTTTCTAGTTTCATACCATTGTGATCAGAACAGATGCTTAATATAATATCAATCTTCTTGAATTTATTGAGACTTCCTCTGGTGGTCTAACATGTATATTTTGCTGCTTTGGGGTAAAATGTTTTTTTAAAAACAATTAAATTCAATGTGTCATTTAAGGCTGATGTTTCTGGTTGATTTTCTGTCTAGTTGATCACTCCCATGGTATCAATGGAGTGTTAAATTTCAATATATGACTGTATTATTGTCAATCTCTCCTTTTTATTCATCAATATTTGCTTTATATATTTAAGTGCTCTTACACTGGGTACATATATGTTTAACAGACTTAAATCCTCTTGTTGGATTGATACTTTATTATTATGAAAGGCCCTTTTTGTTTCTTGTTATAGCCTTTGTTTTAAAGTCTATTTTGTTCAATACAAATACGGCTACCCCAGCTTTTTTAAATTTTCATTTGCATGAAATATCTTTTTCCATTCCGTAACTTTAGTCTTTATGTGTCTTTCGATCTGAAGTAGGTATTTTGTAGGCAGCATATGTATGGTTCTTATTTTCTCTTCCATTCAGCTACCCTACATTTTTTGATTGGAGCATTTAACCATTTACATTTAAAGCGATATTGATAGGTATGTAGTTATTGCTATTTTATTATTCACATTTTTAATCTTTTTCTTCTTAAAGAATTCTTTTTAACATATCTTATAATACTTGTTTGAGCGATGAACTCTTTTTGGTGTTTCTTGGTGTGGGCCTCTTTGACTTCTTGTTTGAGACTCTCTGTACTTCTTAGACTTGTATGTCTATTTTCTCACAGTTAGAAAAGTTTCAGTCAATATCTCTTCATACAGGTCTTCAATCCCTTGCTTTCTCTCTTCTCCTTCTGGCATTTCTATGATGCAAATATTGATGTGCTTGATGTTGTCCCAGAGGTCCTTAAACTATACTTTTTTCTCCTGTTCTGATTGGATTTTTCTCTTACCTTGTCTTCTAAGTCACTGATTCGGTCCTCTATTTCATCTATTCTACTGTTGAAATCCTCTAATGTAGTCTTTATTTCAATTATTGCATTCTTCATTTCTGACTTTTTATGATTTGTATTTCTTTGTAAAAGTTCTCACTGATTTCATCTATTCTTTCTCTAAGTTCACTGAACTTTTTTTCTTTTTCTTTTTATTCATTGATTTATTTATTTTTAACATTTCATTTTTAATTTTCACCCTCCTCCGTTCCTCCTCCCTTCTGGTAACACCTAGTCCATTGTCTATGTCCATCAGTCTGTTTGCTTGTCATGTTCATTTCTTGCTTTTTAGGTTTATATCCCACATATAAGTGATATAATGTGATTTCAACTTTTCTGTCTGGCTTATTTCACTTAGTATGATTATTTCAAGGTCCATCCATGTCGTTACAAATGGCAGTATTTCATCCCTTCTTATGGTTGAGTAATATTCCATTGTATATATGTACCACAGCTTCTTTAGTCAATCATCTATCATAGGACACTTCAGTTGCTTCCATGTTGGCCACTGTGAATAATGTTGCTATGAACATTGGTGTGCAAAATAACTTTTCGAACATGAGTTTTCAAGTCTTTGGGGTAAATACTCAGTAGAGGATTGCTGGATCATATAGTTTTTTTGAGGAATCTCGATACCACTCTCTATAGTGCCTGTACCAATTTGTAGTCCCACCAGCAGTGTATGAGGGTTCCTTTTTCTCTCCATCCTCTCCAACAATGATATTACTTGTCCAGTTAATTATAGCCATTTTAACAGGTGGTGTTGATTTGCATTCCCCTAATAGTGATGTTGAGCATCTTTTCAAATATTTGTTGGCATTCGTTTGTCTTCTAGAGAGAAGTGTCTGTTCAGGTCCTCTGTCCATTTTTGATTGGATTGTTTGTGTTTTTTATTGTTATTGAGTTGTATGAATTCTTTGTATATTTTAGATATCAGACCCTTATCAGAGGCATTGCTTACAAATATATCTTCCCATTTGGATGATGTCTCTTTACCTTGTTGATGGTTTTTTTTTTTTTTTTTTTTTTTTTTTTTTTTTTTTTTTTTTTTTGCTGAGCAGAAGCATTTTAATTTGATGTAGCCCATTTATTTATTTTTGCTCTTACTTCTTTTGCCTTTGAGGTCAAATTCATAAAATCCTCTTTAAGTCCAAGGCCCTTGAGTTTAGTTCCTATGTTTTCTTCTATGCATTTTATTGTTTCAGGTCTTATATTCAGGTCCTAATCCATTTAGAATTAATTTTGATGTGTGGTGATAGACAACAGTCTAGTTTCATTCCTTTACAGGTGGCTTTCCAGTTTTCTCAGCACCACTTATTGAAGAGGCTTTCCTTTCTCCACTGTATATTTTTGGTGTTTTTGTTGAAAATTATTTGTCCATTTGGCAATTCAGGGTCTTTTGTGCTTTTATACAAATCTGTTGTTTTTTTGTTCTATTTCTTTAAAAAATGCCAATGAGATTTTGATGGTAATTGCATTAAATCTGTATAATGCTTTAGGTAATATGGTCATTTTAACTATATTGATTTTTCCAAATCAAGGACATGGAATATCTTTCTATTTCTTTGTATCTTATTTGATTTCTTTTAATAGAGTCTTATAGTTTTCATTATATAGGTCCTTCACATGTTTCATTAGATTTATTCCTAGGTACTTTTTTGTTGCAATTTCAAAAGAATTATTTTTTCCACTTATTTTTCTGACACTTCCTTATTAGTATAGAGAAAAATCGATGGATTTTTGAACATTGATTTTGTATCTAAAGACTTTACTGTATTTGCTTATTGTTTCTAGTAGTGTTCTTGTAGAGTTTTAGGGTTTTCTAATAGAGGATCATGTCATCCGCAAATAGTGACAGTTTGACTTCTTCATTTCTTATTTGGATGCCTTTTATATCTTTCTCTTGCCTGATTGCACTTGCTAGGACCTCCAATGTTATATTGAATAGCAGTGGCAATAGTGGGCAGCCTTGTCTTGTTCCTGATCTTAGGGAGAAGGTTTTTAGTTTTTCACCATTGAGTATAATGTTGGCTGTGGGTTTGTCATATATGGCCTTTATTATGTTAAGCTACTTTCTTTCTATACCGATTTTGTTAAGTGTTTTGATCACAAATAGATGCTGAATCTTGTAAGACTTTTTTCTGCATCTATTCATATGATCATATGATTCTTATTTTTTAATTTGTTTATGTGGTGTATCACATTAATCTATTTGCATATGTTGAACCATTCCCATGCACCTGGTATGAAACCCACTTGACTGTGGTAAGTAATCTTATTAATATGTTGCTGTATTCAGTTCGCTAGTATCTTATTTAGGATTTTTGCATCTGTGTTCATAAGATATATTGGTCTGTAATTTTCTTTTTTGTGTTATTTACCAGGTTTTGGTATCAAGGTAATAAAATGAGTCGGGAACAATTGCCTCCTCTTCAATTTTTTTGAAGAGTTTGGGGAGAATAGGTATTAAATCTTCTTTGAATGTTTGGTAGAATTCACTAGTGAAGCCATCTGATCCTTGGAAACTTTTACTTTTTGGTAGGTTTTTTGATGATTGTTTCAATTCTTTATACTGCTGATCGGTCTATTTAGATTTTTCCAGTTTCTTGATTCAGTCTAGGAAGGTTGTATTTTTCTAAGTACTGGTCCATTTCTTCTAGGTTATTAAATTTGGTTTTATACTTTTTCATAGTATTCTTGTATGATCCTTTGTATTTCTGTGATGTCAGTCATAATTTTCCCTCTTTCATCCCATTTTGTTTATTTGTGTCCTTTCTCTTTTCTTTTTCTTTAGTGAGTCTAGCCAGGGGTTTGTCAATTTTATTAACCTCTCAAAGAACCAGCTCTTTGTTGCATTTATTTTTTCTATTGTTTTTTGTTTGTTTTTCAATTTCATTTATTTCTGCTCTAATTTTGATTATTTCTTTCCTTCTGCTGACTTTAGTTATTTGTTCTTCCTTTTCTAGTTTTTTAAGATGAAGCATTAGGTTGTTTTTTGGGCTTTCTTTTGTTTTTGGAGGTAGGCCTGTAATGATATGAACTTTCCTCTTATGAGCTTTTGCCATGTCCAAAAGTTTTGATATGTTGTACTATCATTATCATTTGTTTCTATGTATCTCTTGATCTCTCTTTTTATTTCTTCTCTGACCCAGTTATTCTTCAGTAGCATGTTGTTTAATCTCCATGTATTTGGTTCTTTCCTGCTTTCTTTTTACAGTTGATCTCTAGTTTCAAAGCATTATGATCAGAGAATATGGTTGGTATGATTTCAACCCTCTTATATTTGTTGAGGCTATCTCTGTGTCCCAGTATGTGGTCATTCCTTGAGAATGTTCCATGTGCACTAGAGAAGAATGTATAAGCAGCTGTTTTGGGATGGAAGGCTCTGTATGTCAATTATGTCCAGTTGGTCTAATGTGTCATTTAAGGATGTTATTTCCTTATTGATTTTCTGTTTGGATGATCTGTCCATATCTGACTGGGGTATTTAGGTCCTACTATGATGTGTTTTGGTCTGTTTTCCTTTAGTTCTGTTAGTAATTGCTTTACATATTTTGGGGCTCCTGATTGGGAGCATAGATATTAAAAGTGTTATGTCTTCTTGGTGCATGATTCCCTTTATCATTATGAAGTGTCCCTCAGTATCTTTCTTTACCTTTTTTATTTTGAAGTCTATTTTCATTATATTAGTACTGCTACTCTCACTTTTCTCTGAATGTTTGCTTGAAACATCATTTTCCACCCTTTCACTTTGAGTCTATATTTGTCTTTGGAATGAGATGTGTCTCCTGGAGGCAGCATATGGTTGGTTTTGTTTTTTGATCCATTCTGCAACTCTGTGCCTTTTTTTGGTGAGTTCAGTCCATTTACATTTAGGGTGATTATTGAAATATGAGGTCTTCTTATAGCCATTTTATCTTTTGCTTTCTGGTAGCTCAGTGTTTCCATTGCTTCCTTGTCCTTGTGTTTTCTGTTTCTTTATTTTGTTGGCTTTTGTGAGTTTTCCTTCTGGTCCTTTTGTTTTATGTTTTATACTTTGGTTCCAATCTTTGGCCTGTGGTTACCATTACGAATATGATAAGGATAGTTGTTAATATATAGTCATCCTTTTCTTCTGCATGCCTTATCTCCATTCCCTTTACAAATTTGGATCTTTGAATCCTCCCCTTTTCAGTTCTTGTTGTCTCATTTTGTCCTATGTATGCTGAACTTCATTTCTATCTTGCTATAGCAAATCTCTTCTTATTTTAAGCTTATAATGCCCTGTTCCTAGTAAGGGTTGCACTCTTCTGCTTTTATCAGCCTGCTAGTCACCTTACTCCTAACTACGCATTTTTTGTGTATGTGTCATTTTATTTTAGGTGAGCTGACCTTTTTCAGTGTTTTCTGTAGTTCAGGCCTCGTAGGTAAGAAATTCCCTCGATTTTTATGTGTCTGGAAAGGTCTTTATTTCTCCTTTTATCTAAAGGAGAGCTTTGTAGATGGATGCATTATTCTTGGCTGGTAGTTCCTTTTAATTTAATAGTTTGAATATTTGATCTCCACTCTTTCTTCGCTTTGTAAGGTTATACTGGAAGTCCGACAATAATCTAATTGTGTTTTCCCTATATAAGTTACCATCTTTCTTTTCCCGTGGCTGCCCTGAAAATTCTGTGTTTGTTTTTGATTTTTGATAATTATAATACAATGTTTCTTGGGAATGAAGCCGCCTTTTTGGATTGTAGATAATTGGTGTTCTATTGACTTCTCAAAGTCCAAGCTCCAGCTAATTCCTTAGATTGGGAGAAATTCTCAACTGTTTGTCTGAAAATGCTTTCCCTTTTAAGGATCCCATTATTCTCTATGTTCCTTCCTGGTGGTATCAGCTAGTTCTTGAATTTTCTTTCATTATTTTTCATTCTTCAATTTCTCTCTTCTCCATCTGATTTATTTCTAGATTTCTGTCTTTGAATCCCTGAATTCTTTCCTCCATTTGGTCGACTCTATTTCCCAAGCTTGTTATTTCTTTTTTCAACTTTTGCATTATGGTTTTTATCTCTTAAAATTCTATGCGGTTCTTTTTGAGTGTTTCAATCTCCTTGCTAAAGAACTCATTCTGCTCATCTAGTTGTTTCTTCAATTCCTGAGATTATTGATATATTCATTTCGTATATCACTGAGTTTTTTCAGAAGTACCATTCTGAATTATCTGTCAGTTAAGTCACATATTTCTATGTCTGTAAGATTATTTTCTTGGAATTTCTTCTCTTTAATTTCTGAGATACCTTATCGCCTTGATTGTTCATGGTGTTTAATGGACTTATTTCTCCACCCGGCATTAATGGAAGTGGGTTCTGCTTCCCCCACCCCCTCCCCAGAACATTTTATATATAAATGGTCCCTAAGCCTGTTGCAAATAAGGTCTTTTTCTTTTGGTTTCCAGTAGGATGGCATCTAAAGCCTCTTGGATTCTGCTTTAAATAAAAGTGTTAAATAAAACCTTTTTTTCCTACAGATGTTAATCATGGTCACTAGCCTCAGTTCTAGTTTCTGTCAGTGTTAGTGAACAGTTTCGGTAGTGTTTGCTCAGATTCACCTGGGGCTCCATAGCGTTATGTCTCAGAGAGATGGGTGGAGGAGCCCTCTCGGTTGGGGGTTTGAAGGCTGCTATCAGTCTCATTTTTGCAACTGTGTCTGGTAAAAATCAACAGTTGTTTCTCTGCTGTCCCTGCTTTTCTGCCATCCCTGTTTCTCTGCCTTCTGCCCTGATAATTGGTCATGCCACCGGCCACTTGGAGCTTACAGCACTCTCAGGCAGGCTGTTCAGGGAACTCGCCTTCCCTTCTCCCTTCCCGCTCCTCCTGCAGGGTGCTCCAGCTACAAGAGGCAGCTTCTTTATTTCTACCAGTCCACCGCCTGACACCTGGGTTTCTGACCTATGGTAGCTCTTATACACAGATCCCACGTTCAGACATGCTGGTATGCAGTTTGGGTGTTTTTCATTGAGTTTTAGGTATTCAGCCTATTGTTGTTTCAAGCGGAGAGATCTGAGAATGTCTCTCATGCCGCCATGTTTATTCCAGTCCTTGAGCACTTTTATGACCTGTGTTTTGAACTCTGTATCTGATAGATTGCTTACCGCTATTTCATTTAGTTCTTTTTCTGGAGTTTTGTCCTGCCTTTTCATTTGGGACATGTTTCTGTGCCTCCTCATTCTAGCTGCCTCCCTGTGTTTGTTTATATATATATTAGGTAGATCTGCTACATCTCCCAATCTTGGCAGAGTGGTCTTATACAGTAGGTGTCCTATGGGGAATAGTAACATAGTTTCCTTGGTCACCTAAGCCAGGTACTTTAGGGGTGTCCATTCTTTGGTTTCTGTGTGCCTTCCTTTTGTAGTTGAGCCTTGATTAATGTTGGCACATCAGTAGGTAAGATTGACTCTGACCGACTGACTGTGAGGGCTGGCTGTGATTATAGCTGATAAGCTGTTGTGTGTTTGGGAGTGGGCTGATCTCATGAAGTGAAATTTCTTTAGTGGAGCTCTTGTGCTTGCTGAGTTCTCCCTTTGGGTATGTCACTTGTGCAGCTAATTGGGTGGTGCTCTGGTATGATCTGAAGTCAGCCATCAGGTGTTTGTTCTAGAGATTCTTGACAGGGGCTCTGGTGCATGCCAAGGTCAACCACTTCCTATGTACAACCCTGGGTCACCTGGTAGGAGGTACAAGGTGATCTGCAGTTGGTAACTGCCTTTGCTGGGCTTGGAGGCACCACTAATGCCAGGCTTGGGGCCACTTAGCAAGAGGTACATTAAGCAGGCTGAGGCCAGCTTACTGCTGCTTGTATGGGGTTTGTAGGCCTTTGAGACATTTGAGGAAAGTCCTAGGCCAGTCATTTGTGAGGAACAGCTGCTAAAAGCGGTTCTAGTTGGGTGGAATGGAGCCTCAGTAAAGTACCAGGGTGAGACGAGCTATGTAAGCCAAGTTAATGAAGACTCAGACTTGATGTCTGTCGGTGCCTGCAGGCTGGGTCAGGGAGGGCCCAATAAAGAAACAATGGTACCTGCCAGCACTTCTATCTGGGAAAGAACTGCCCCTCCAGACCTCACCCTGAACCCAGACAATTAATTCCTTCCTGCATGTCCCTGGAGCATTTCAAGCTGCGGTTTCTTTCACTGGAGCTTAGGATGAGTGTTTGTGAATGAGTGAGTCTGTTCTCAGGTCCTTTAAGAGTGTACCTGGGTCCACAACAGCTCTCCATCTCAACCAGATGGAATCCCCACTGATTTTCACAGCCATATGTTGTGATAACTCATTTCCTACAAACTATTGCTTTGGGCTAGGGAGCTCAGTGTAGGGCAGGGAACCCTTGCTTCCTAGGGGCGGGGGATCTCTATAGCCGAGATATCCCTCTCAATTCTTAACTGCCACAGGTAGTGTTGAACCAGTCTATTTCATATCTCTGCCCCTCCTACCAGTCTTCATGCTACTACCTCTTTACAGCCTTCACTATGGGAGTTCTGTTCAGCTAGTCTTCAGGTGTTTCTCATGGTGGTCGTTCTATAACTTAGATGTAATTTTGATGTAGTCATGGGAGGAGGTGAGCATAGCATTTATCCACTTCACATTCTTGACTGAAACTGTGGTCTCAGCTGCAAGTTTCTGTTTAGCTGTCCTACTCTCCTTTGAAATCAACACTTCTTAAACTAACTTAATTTTTCTCCCAAAGCAAACTATCCTTCTTGGCATCCCTATTTCTGTCTCTTTTTCACCCAAGTTTCAAACTCTGGATTTTTTTTTTTTTTTAGTTTATCTCTAGCTGTTCATTTCCTCCTTAATACCTTTTTAACCAGTGAATGTCTTTGTCACTTGGACTTGAAGTTGTCTCTATACAGACTCCTTATTTCTGGACTCTCTCACTTCTATCTGGTATACCATCACTGTCAAAGTAATTTTCCAAAATTATATATTGGTTCATGCAACATTTTTACTCAAAAACCAAATTCATGACTTGTCAGAAAAAAAGAACTTATTCAGGGTTAGGCAACATAAATTCAAAATAAGTTTGGACCATCTTGTGCCAGATAGCAAGGAAATTTTCAAAGAATAATAAGGATGTCTCAAAGGGCACAGGAATTAACTCAAAGGGATGTTCCCACTGGCCATATTTGGACCATCTCAGCATCTAAAAGAATGGTAATAGTTATGAATATAATATATTGAATTAGAATATCTATTAATCTACAATAATACAGATAGAGAGTCAGAGGAGAAAGAAATGGGAAATGGAAATTCTTTGCAAAAAAAAATCATAACTATATAAATGCAGAAGAAATGATAGCATTAGAAAGCAATACATTGCAAACAATTATTGTGGTATATTGGTGACCTATGAATATTGTGATCAGCAATTGACGCTAAATTCATCAGTTGAAATGTCTTTAGAGAACAGGATATGGCAAAGTATCACCTCACAAATTATTTACTAATTGCAAAGTGGAAAATGTACATTTATAGATCTAAAGAAAACCATCATAACCAAGAGATTAAATTTAGTATCACCAGTAGCAGTGAGCAGCCCATAATGTACCCACATCAATCAAGTTTCTTGCCAAAAGTTTCAACTCAAGTCCAATTGTGAGGAAATTATCAGAAAAATCCAAAATGTAAAAACTGTATAAGGCAACTAGCTGGTATTCTTCAAAAACAATTTAATATCCTGAAAAACAAAACAAAACAAAAAAGCAGTAAAAATTAGTGTAGATTAAAAGAAACTAAAGAGATGCAACCTTGTGCATAAACTTTCATTAGATCCTATACATAAAAAATAAAAAAACAACAGCTACAGAATAATAAATTTAACTTGGGGAGATATGAACTGATGTATATAGAGGAAAAGTCATAATGTCTGCAACCTATGTTAAAATACTTCAACAACAAAATGTGTAAATACACACACACATACACATACACAAAGAGGAAGAGTACAAGCAAAAGTGGTAAATACAAAAATGAGCCTAGGTAAAGGGTGTATAGAGATTCATTGTATTGTACTTTCAACATTTTTTGTAGATTTGAAATTATTTTAATAAAAGGTTAATTTGTGGAAAGCCACTTGCCCTGAAGGAGGAAGTCCAGCCTCCTTGACCCAGCATTTAAGACCATTTTCCGCCCAGATCTGCCAAGTCTGTACTCACTTTGTAAAGCAACACAAGGGCTAGATTGTGTCTTATCAACTTTGTTTCCCTAGCATTAGCACCATGCCAATCTGCCTCTCTGTAGGAATTTCCCTTCTGTAGGAACTTCCTCCTCTGCCCTTCTGTAGGAGCTTCCCCTTAGATCTAACAAATGTATTTATTGTTGCAATTCTGCTTGTGCTGTTCTGCTTGTGAATATTGCTCATTCTCTTTATTCAAATTAAAACATCATCTTTCCTATCAATCCTTACTTAAATATAAATATGACCATCTAAGTTAACATCTGCTATTTCTCCTCATATTTCTATGTGTGAAGATATTCAAATATCACATACATAAGAGAAAAGCAAGAATTATAGCTTATGATTCTTAGGGAACCTACCTTCCAAGAAAATAAAGTCTTCAATAAATGAGTATAGATTAATTGTTCACATTTCTTCCTTGCATTATGTATGAGGTATCATTATTTTGAGAGCAACCCTCCAGAACAAAAAGGAAGAAATTTAGTAAATTAACTAGTTGCCTCTGTAGAATGCCAAACAAAAAGTCATTTAAACTTATTTTTAAGATCATATGGGATTAAATGTTTCCTTTTTATGTGGACATTTGGTATCATATAGAGTGGAGTAGGCTAGATGAGTAGGGGAAGATACCTATCTGATCATTTATCCACAGTATCCCCTTGTCTCATTCTATAGCACTAACCTCTTTCTTCTATGTTTTATTTAGACACTGCTGTTGATTATCTTTCTGCCCTTGGAATTGCTTTTTCTGGATACTCCCTGGTCATATCGACTTTGGGTCTTGTTCAAGGCCCATACTGTCACACCCTCAATGGCTGGGAATATGCCTTTGAAGGCACTGCAGGACGGTAAGGGATAATTCCCCCAATCAAGGAGGTCATGGTCATACTCATTTTCCATGATCACTGCAGGGTTCTGTGTGGCTGGTTTAGGTAGCATTTTCCTGTTAGGTTACTGATATCCAGACCAATATGTTCCTTCATGTATCTGTGTTCACATGTTTTTTTTCCCCAAGTCTTTACTTCCATGTATATTCACCAGTTTGAGGCTAACTTAGAAATATCCAAATGAAAGATATGTTTCTCCTATTTTTCAGAACAGGTTTTCATGATTATGGTGGTATAGCAGCTGCGGAGCCTGAGACTTGAGTGGTTCTGGGAAGTTAGTTTTCTTTTGTGGCCACATTGACATGTGATCTGTTACAGACATGACAGTGCTCAGCTGAGAGAAAATTACAGTGTCCTAGGATGCTGCAACCCAGGGCTATATGAGCAGGGGCTACACAGAGATAGAATCAGGCAGGGCAAGCAGCAAAGTGCAGTCTGCGATCTAGAGACATGGCTAGGTGTGGAAGTTTGTAGAATGAGCCAGGAGCTTATCTAGCATGTACTGAAGAAGAGTCTAGAGAAGCAGTCTTGCTCAAAAGGCTTGTAGTTCAGTCAGACGTTGAGGGACTGGATCACAGAATGCCTCACGCTGGCATCGTTCTGGGCTTATTGGCCTACCAACACTCGGAAAGGCAGCTCAGGAGGTAGCAGTGTCCTGGCAGGGATACAAGAGAGGGCCATTAAATCTCTCCCTGTTTTGTCTTGTGTTTAGAACTCTAATGGAATAAAATAAGGGTGTATGTACCACTTCCTGGGGAAGTTACATTTTTTTTTCTCATCTCCCCATTTATTATTTAAGGCTCACATCTATTTGAGGTCTTACATGTTTACCTAGACTGCATGACAGAACTGCTTCTGTGCCCATAGCTACCTTTATTTTGAAAGTTCAACAAGATGCTACCTCCAGAGATCTCTCTCAGGTCAAGAGAACTTAAAAAACAACCTTGGGCCCTTTTGAGCACTTGGAGGAGGCATTCCTATGGGATTGAAGGGCCTCAGGAAAGGAGACCCTAATATAAAAAGTCCTACTTGGTGCAAAGAAATCATTTTTTATTCCATCAGCCCTTGAACTTTTCTCCACCCCAAAACCAAAGAAGCCTCCCTTTGAATGCAAGAATCTCAGGCTGCCTACATAGCTCTTCATTAATCCTTTAAACTTGTCTTCCCTTGATATTTGCATTCACCTGTTTCCAAGTTTTCTGTTTCTTCCATACTCTGCTAGTGTACTTATGACTCTCTGTGGTTTACAGGAATAAATAATACCATAGTCTGGGAGAAAAATTGAAACCCTACAAGTCATCTCTCTTTAAAGTATTAATGGTCTGTGCAAAGGATATACTGGGAACAGTTTAGAGTAAGGATTTTGAAGATATTAGCTTCCCTGGTGGCTGAATTTGAATTTGGAGTATAAGGGTGCATAAAATTGGTTTCTGCAAATGGTAACAGGAAATTAGATCTGTATTGTGCTTTTCAGATTCCAAAGCAGTTTTACCTAACTCCCACTGACAGTCATAATAACCTTAGGGCTGAATATCTTAAGCCTATTGTCTGGAGATCAGAGAGGTTAAGTCTCTTGCCCAAGATCCTACAGATCCAGGAGTGCTAACTACCTAAGGGCCATTGGCAATAACAAGAAATTCTTAGAGTGCCTCTGAATATCCCAGAACACAGAGAATAGGGAATAGAGTTAAGGGAAGAGAATAAGAAAGAAAAGAGAGGGGGGAGAGAGAAAAACAAAGAGAAGAGAGAGGTTATGGTGGTGGTAGTGGTCACCAAAATGCAGAATTCACCCCATTCCACCACAGAGCCACTTGGCTGGTACCCAGGTTGCCTGTCTTAATTTCTATTTTAAGAAAAAGCAACTTGCTGTTGACAAAATATTTATGAGCAACTCTGACCTGCAAATAGGTGTATTTGTTTTTGTTTGGGGAATTTTTTTAAGGATGCCACTTTTTCATTTTGATTTAGTAGAACAGAGAGATTGTCAATCTTAGAATAAATGCTAATGGCCATGATAGACCTGAAAGTGAGCAAAAGTCAGTCAGGTTGATTCAGTGTAGTTTTAAAATTATCTTGGAAGTCATTTAATTCTCTTAATCCTATGCTAAACCAGATTGATCAAAACCTTTCAGTTTTTTAATCTAAAGCTTCTTAAGAGCTGAAGAACAGCACCATTCTAAAACAGCAATCCTCATACTGTGAACCCCAGACCAGCAGCATCACTAGCACCCAGAAACTTAGAAATGTAAAGTCTTGAGCCCCATCCAGACCTTCTGAACTGAAAACTCTGTGGGCCCAGCAATCTGCATTTTCACAAGTTCTCCATATCCTGATATATGCTCAAGTTTGAGAACTACTGTTCTAAAGAGTATTGGGAGAGATTTTGGGAATATATAGCAGAAATTTCTGTTTGATATTTTGCCAACTGTGTGTTTTTTAGAACAAGCATAAGCTCAGCCATGTCCTTAACAGCCCAAGCTAACTTTTGGACTCCTATGGAATGGGCAATCTCTCTTCTCTAGGTATTGACATGTGCTGCCTTTCATTGTTATTGAACTCTTCAATAAGTGTTTGCTTCCTAATTAAATTAGATTGTCTTGGAGGTGGTCACTATATTTATAATAAGCATAGTCCATTACTATACATACTATATTTTCAATATATGTATCTGAATGATTTTTAAAGTATGTTAATTTATATTTAATAATGTTATTTATTTTAATCATATATATTAATTTCCTGAACATATAAATAACTATAGCCTTCTCCCTTGGACTAAATCCATGGGTCTTGTTGACTCTTTCTTCTTTCTTAGTTCCTTACAGATTCCAGCTTATGGGTTCAGTGCCTTGAACCTGCACATGTAGTAGAATGGAATATCATTTTGTTTTCCATTCTCATAACTCTCAGTGGGCTTCAAGTGATCATCTGCCTCATCAGAGTACTCATTCAATTATCCATAATACTGTGTGGAACCTATTCAATCATCATCCAGGTAACAGACTTCCATTGACACCTGTACCTTCTCCATTTTTGCCTCCACTGCCCAGGATTCACTGAGTCTTGTTAACAGGCTTTTAGAATTCCATCATTTTCTTTCCATTCTTATTGCTCTTGTCTTTATTCATCCTCTAATATCTCAATTTCCCCTAAGTATTTCCACGTGTCTATTGAATTGTCTATATGGATTGAATCAATGGAATAATTATAAAATCTGCATTTTGTGTTGTCTGATGAAAACAGCACTATGTTTTGAATGTTCTGTGTAGAAATAACTCAAAGCATAAAGTATTACCATTTGAGAATTTCCTGTTCAAAAATAATCAAATGCTCAAAACCTTATCTCATTGAAATAATTCTTTTGAATGCTGTTATATTTTGCTAATAATCCTTCTTTATCTGAGTCATTAGTGAGTGGTATTTAAAAAGAGGAGGAATATGTCTTTATTTGAAACTATTTTTGCTTCATCTGCTAAAATACTAACGTTAATTTAGTTATGGATGAAACTCATAAACATATCCAGCAAGTCCAGAGTGTAGAGAAATCACATATGAGATGTCTTCTGACTTATTTAACAGCACTTAATGTATAACACCTTTCCTAGCAATTTCAAATACAAAGTTTCTTATTCCATTATGTTCTGAATATGAACTATAAGTTTAAGTTGCTCCCTGGATTATGAATTATTAATCAAGTCAAATTTACTACTTTACTCACTTTGGTTTTTCTTTTTTTATAGCCTGGAATCATTTGAATAAGGACAAGAATGTTTTCCTTTATCAAGTTATGGTCATCTATCTAAGTCTCATATTTAAACTTGAGGGCAATATTCAAATGATTCTCCGTTTGGTGTTTATTGTACCTATTTGTAAAATTTACAGTCCTCACTAGAAATGTAAATTATGCCAACCTTCTATCTAGAACTTTTTTCTAAGTAATATGTGTGAAGATCTTTAAATATTTATACCCTTTGATTAAACAAGTCAGTTTTCAATAATTTATACTATGGAAATAAATAAGAATATAAGATAAAACTGTATGCAAGTGAATATGTTTCAACATTATTTAATATTTTGGAGAATTAGAAATACCTCACAAGTCTAAGTTTAGGGGAAGGATTAAATAAAGAATTGTAATATTATGTGGTCATTACAAATGATGTTTTAAAGATTATGAATAGTGCTATGTGAAAAAGCAAATTACAAATTTATGTTTACAGTATAAGCATAACTACTTAAAACACAAAATAATCAAAATATGATATAAAAATTAGATCTGGAAGGATTTACACCAAAATATCAACTGTGGATAATTTGGGTCATAGGTGACCCTTTCTTATTTTTTTTTATATTTTCCAAGTTTTCTTTATTATGTTTTACTATCAAAATATTTTTTTTTAAACTCACATTTTTACTATTAAAATGTTGGCTATTTTTCTAGCTTTTAAAGGCATATGCTTTTTTCAACCTTGAGTATCTACAAACATCATAGAATAACACTTAAATCAACATCCACTGGGGAAAGTAGTGAGATAGATAGCCTTGAAAGTTTTATATAAACTTACATAACCTAACTGAACTCTTGGCATTATTTTTTTACTCCTGGTGATGAGTGTAGTGGGTTAAAAGAAACATACTTGAAATAAACGAGCAGTTGAGGACATGCTCAATAGGTTAGAGAAAGTGACCATTTACCAATTGGTAACTGTCATGGGGAGTTATCACTACCTGTATTTATTTTTGTAAAGGTTTTTAAGCCTAATGTTTAAAATCTTTCTACCTATACTTACCCATGGCCTCCTTCAGGATAGCAGCCACATCTTATATTTTCTCATCATCCATAGGGCCTAACACAAAATAGGCATAGTAAATACTCAGTGTTGGATATTCATGCCAGGTCCTTCTGTTCTTCATGGTTGCTCTGCTGAGTGCCTGTATTGATCGCTGGGCCTTAGTAATTCTGCCACTTCCCCATTACTTTCCTCCATGGGTGCTGTCAACAACGCTGTGCCAATACCTGCTCTGTGACAAAGCTAGGCAATAGTAACCAGTAATCTATGGAATGCCTCTCTCCTTGGGACCTGCTCAACCTACTGCCTTCTTTAAGAGAAGTTGTCCAGCCCAGAGCCTTTGCTGAAGTGAGCATCTTGAAAGCAAGCCATGTTGTATACTATATGACCTGTATGCTCTGGACCCTGATAGAACTGTCACGGTCACTCATGCCATGGACTACATAGTGGTCTCTTTCTTAGCTTAGAGTGAGATATGTCCAAAGATTGTTGGTCATTCTTGTTTGAGAATTTGAACTAGGAATCCAAGACTGAAGCAACCCAGGAATTACCATAAAAATAATAATAATTAAAACACAAGGAAGGAAGCCTATATAGAGAGAACACATGATTACTCTATCAAGCCCATAAGCTCATCATGTCCAGTACACTCTTTTTAGTTCTTCCAAAGACTCCTTAGTCATCTTGTCAATAGACTTCAGGCAGGTCAACCCTGCCAGTTTGTCAGACACAGTTAGACTGCCTCAATCATACTTAAATTCAATATGGCACCACACACTGAGTGGGCCATGAATAGATATCAGCTAAATGACTCCACCACAGGGTTTAAAACACTGTCTAAAAACAGCAAATGCAATACAGTAAATTATCTAACAGTAAATTAAATATTAACCCAGCCATCCAAAAGTAGTACTTAAAAAGTATATGCCAATGATGCAACTTTAAGTAAAAGAGCTGGATGCAAATTTATGTGCACAATTTGAGCTCACATTTTTAAAATAACCATATAATTAATTACATGTAGACATTTACAAATCTTCAGATACATAGAAAAAAACTGGAAAAATACCTAAATGTTAATAGTTAATAATTATTGACTAATGATGAGATTATGGGTAACATTTATATACATTGTTCTATATTTTCAATCTTCCATTGAAAATATATTACTTGAATAATTGGAAAAATAAATATCATTTAAAAAGCAAATACCCTCTAATCTTTTCTGTAAAATCTATTTCAGGAGATTAAAATATGAAAGAACTAGATGTGTGACAGCACTTTTTCTTACCCTTTTTGGGACATAGTCTTTTCATTTTCTAATTTTCAGAGAGACTGAGTAATGCCAGCTAATCATAATTGACAATGATTTCTATTTTATGCATTTATGCTCTTCTATTCATTCTTTCTTTCTTATTTTCCTTGCTTCTCATTGTACCTTTCTTGACTTCTTAAATTAAATGCCTAGCTTATTATTTTCAACCTTTTTCTTTTAAGAAACATTTAAGACTATGCATTTGTTTAAGTACTTCCCTTATTATTCAGTTATAAATATTTTCAATATTTTCTATTTTTCTTTATATTTTTATTTGTGAGTGGTTAAGTGTGTTGTAAATTTCTAAACATATGACTTCATAATTTTAAAAATTGATTTCTAATTTAATTGTATTGTGATTATAGAATGTGGTCTATATGATTCTGATAATTTGAACATTTTTAGGTCTCGTTTTATGGCACTATTTGTAAATGTTCTATGTACTTAAAAGTATATGTTTTCTCCAAATATTGGGTGCAGGCGTCTACATTTGTTCATTAGGTCAACTTGTTAGTTTTGTTGTTCAGATCTTCAGTATCTTTCTTTTTTAGTTGTTTGCTTGATTTAGGATTTCTATGAGGATTAAATGAGAAAACAGTATTTGGTACATGAATAGGATTTATAAGAGGCTTCTTACATAGTGGTTTAAAGATACACTCTGGAGTCAATTTGATCAGATTCAAATCTGGACACTGCCTTCTCAGCAGTGTTACCATGATCAGATTTACTCTCCCCGTGCCTCAGTTTCTGAATCTGTAATTAGGAATAACAATAGAGTTGTTGGGAAGATTAAGCTCTTAGAAGCAGTGTGACTTAAATCTGAACCCAAGTACATTTGGAGCAGATTTGGGGTGGCTGAGATGTGAAATTGCCACAAATACAACAGAAAAGAAAGGAACTGGGGGAAGATCATAGGGTCATAATGACAGCATAGGGTTGGAAGTTTGGGGAGATAAAGAAGGCAAAGTAAGAGGTAGGCATTGCTAGGCTAATAAAAGTATAAAAAAGGCCAGCACTTCTTTTTGCCACAAGCTTTGGAGACTGTGAACATAATAGCTATCATAGTTGGGTTCCTAAAACTGCAGCTTCTGAAAAACTGTAAGGAATAAGAGAAATTCAAGGTTAGTTGCTATTATGAAAACCACAAACTATTTATATGCAGAAGACTCTTGCCATTCTGCTTCCTACTCTGTGACATAAAGCTAGGAATTAGGGACAAGATGCCAGTTCTGGAGGAACTAGGTTATCTGGTAGGAAACAAGAAGTAAAGACTGAGTGTGTGTAATTGGGCAGATAGGTCAGGATATACAAACCTGGCCACTAAAATATTTTTACTGGATGTGGTTTCTGGCTACGCAATTAAGAAACAACCTATGCCTGATCCAAAGAACATAAACAGTTCAAATCAAATGCATTTTCTGGATTAATATGAAAACACACACATGCACAAATACACGTATGCACACGCACACATCTAATTTCACTCCTGCCTAAAGTCACACTAAATTCAAAAAACAAACAAAAAACAAAAACAAAAAACAACAACAACAAAACAACATAAACCAATAAATAAGGGATATTAAAGGAAGTGGCAATAGAAATAACATTTTGGAAGCTACAAAGCACTGGTGAGACAGAGCTGACAAAAACAACTCAAGAAACATAAAAATCCCAAGCTATCAGTGGGGAAAGCTAAAAGGTCAGCTTGATTACACCTTGGAATCCTCAAAAGACTCCCAAATGGATAGCACCAGATATCTCTGGAAGTAGGAATAAAGAAGACCACTAAGACAAGTAGAATTGGGTTAGCCCCTATATCTTCTCCTCTCCAGACCCTGGGAAGCAGCAGATATCTGAAAGTTTATTACCTTAAAAAGGATAAAATAGAGGGTCTCTGAACTGGAGAGTGAACTGATTTTACCAAAAATATAGATGCTGCATCAAAACCAAAGAGATTAAGTGAATTGGCACATCCTGGATGTTGAATACTAAGGCACACAAGTCTCCAATCTTCTTAAACCTTCAGATCTGAATGCTGGCCAGTTAGTATAAATTTTACAATTCAAGCTAAATACTTATCTAGGGAGTATGGCATGCAAAAGGAAAAACTTAGATACTTCCTATGGTAGACTAAATAATAAGTCTCCTAAATGTCCATGACCTAATCCTTGGAGCTTGTGAATATGTTACCTTAAAATGAACTTTGTAGGTTGTGATTAATTAAAGTTCTTAAAATGGAAAGATTATCCTGGATTATTCAGGTGAGTCTAATATAATTACAAAGGACATTTATTAAGGAGAGCAAGAGTATCAGATTCGGAGAGAAATTTAAGAAACAGAAGCAGGAATCAGAGAGAAGAAAAGCTGCTATTGACGCTGGTTTGAAGATGGAAGAAGCAGACCGTTCAAGAATGCAGGCAGCCTACAGAAGCTGGAAAAGTTAAGGAAATGGCTTTTTGCCTGGAACCTCCAGAAAGTACCTCAGGCCTGCTGAAATCTTAATTGTAGTCCAGTAGAATGGATTTTGGACTGCTGCTTTCCAGACATTGTAAGATAATAAAAGGGTGTTGCTTTAATGTCACTAAATTTGTGGTTATTTGTCACAGTAACAGATAAGAAACTGATATGACATAATCTAAATTCCTCAATAAATGGGCTTAAAATCACCCAACAGTGAAGTTCAGAGTCAATAAGCCCTAAACACAACAGACACACATGCATGCACATACGCATACATGTACACAGACACTGCGTACACACACTATTGCCAACCAGCTCTTTCCTCCATTCATTATCATGAGCAGATAGACGAGGATCTCCAGAACATCTGATTAAAGCCTTATTACATGAAAGACAGAGACCCACAAAAATTTAAATAGAGGCCAGTTTGGAGGAAATAACTTAAAAAAAACATATGAGAAGATTCTGTGTTCATAAAAAAATAAGATGAGAAATCTATTTTTTAAAAAGAGACATTCATAGAACAAAAAAAGAACTCTTGGGAATTAAAAATAAGATAACATAAACAAACAACTCAATATAGATTTGAAAAATGAAATTGAGGTATCTCTCGGACCTAGCACAAAAAGAATAAGAGATTTATTTCTATATTTTCCATTTACATTATTCTATTTTATATATTTTTAAATTTATTATAGTGACATTGGTTAACGAATCCACTGCTCTCAACTGTACCAATTCAAACAGTAAGTCAATTATATATATTGCATTGTGTGTTCACCGCCCATAGTTAGAATTCCTTTTTGTCAACATATTATTTGACTCCTTTTACCCATTTACCTCTCCCTCCTCCCCACTTTCTAGTAAACCATTAGTTTATGTTCATTTCCATGAATCTGTTTGCCTTTGTTGCTTTTAGATTTATATCCCACACACAAATGATAAACATGTGGTTTTCAACTTTTTCTGTCTGGTTTATTTCGTTTAGGCATGATTAACTCAAGATCCATTCAGTATTTCATCTCTTCTTATGGATGAGTAATATTCCATTGTATATATGTACACATAGCTGCTTTATCCAATCATCTATCCTAGGACACTTGGTTGCTTCAATATTCTGGCCACCGTGAATAATGCTGCTATGAACATCACTGTGCAATACCTTTTTGGATATATGTTTTCAAAGCCTTTGGGTTAAATGCCCAGGAGAGGGATTGCTGGATCATATAGTAGATCAATTTTTAGCTTTTAAGGAATCTCCAGCTGTTTTCCATAGCAGCTGTACCAATTTTCGTCCCACCAGCAGTGTAAGAGGGTTCTGTTTTCTCCTCATTCTTCCAACACTTGTTATTACTTGTCCGTTGGATAGCCATTCTAAACAAGTGTGAGATTATATCTATTGGGCTTGATTTTCATTTCCCTAATAGGTGGTGATGTTGAGCAATCCTTTCGTATTTGTTGTCCATTTGTATGTTTTCTAGGGAGAAGTGTCTGTTCAGGTCCTCGCCCATTTTTTAATCAGATCTTTTTGTTGTTGTTGTTGCTATTGAGTTCTATGAGTACTTTATTTGGAATATTAGGCCCTTATCTCGGTGCATTGCTTGCAAATTATTTTCTCATTCAGAGGTTTATCTCTTTGCCAAAGTTTCTTTGATGTGCAGAAGCTTTTTTAGTGTTGATATAGTCCCATTCATTTATTTTTTCCTTTTACTTCCCTCACCTTTGAAGTCAAATTATAAAATCCTCTTTAAGTTCAGGGTCCATGAGTTTAATTCCTATGTTTTCTTCTTTGAAATTTATTTTTTTCAGGTCTTATTTTTAGGTCCTTAATCCATTTGGATTAAAAAGTGGTTTCACTCTTTTGCAGGTGGCTTTCCAGTTTCCCCAGCACAATTTATTGAAGAGGCTTTCCTTTCTCCACTGTATGTTTTTTCGCTCTTTTGTCAAAAATTATTTGCCCATATAAACATGGATTACTTCTGAACACTCGATTTTGTTCTACTGGTCCGTGTGTCTTTTTTGCTGCCAAAACCATGCCATTTGAGTACTGTCACTTTGTAGTATAATTTGAAGTTGGGCAGAGTGATGCCCCCAGCCTCATTCTTTTTCTCAGAATGCTTTGGCAACTCAGGGTCTTTTGTTTTCATACAGATCTGATGATTTTTTTTGTTCTATTTCTTTAAAAAATGCCAATGAGATTTTTATGGGATTGCATTAAATCTGTATAATGCTTTAGGTAATAAGGTCATTTAATGGTGTTGATTCTTTTCAATCCAAGAACACGAAATATCTTTCCATTTCTTTATTCTTCTTCAATTTCTTTTAATAGAGTTTGTATTTTTCATTTTAGTATTTCACATACCCTCGTTATATTTATTCCTATGTATTTTTATTCCTTTGCAATTTGCAAAGGAATTGTATTTTCCTTTTTTTTTTCTGACACTTCGTTACTAGAGTATAGGAACTCTATGAATTTTTGAACATGATTTTGTATTCTAAACTACTGTATTTTTCATTGTTTCTTTCTTGTTCACATGGAGTCTTTAGGGCTTTCTAAATGAGAATAGTGACATCCACAAATAGTGACAGTTTAATGTCTTCATTTCCTATTTGGATGCCTTTTTATTTCTTTCCTCTTGTCTGATTGCACTCGCTAGGACTCCTAATGTTATGTTTAAATAACAGCGGTAATAGTGGACAGTTTCATCTTGTTTCTGATCTTAGAGGAAGGTTTTTTAGTTTTCACCCATTAAACATAATGTTGGCTGCGGGGTTTTTCATATATGGCCTTTATTATGTTAAGCTACTTTCCTCCTATACGTATTTTTAAGCGTCTTGATTCACAAATGGATGCCGAATCTCTGTAAGACTTTTTTTGCATCTATTGATATGATCATATATTCTTATGTTTTAATTTGTTTATATGGTGCATCACATTAATCTATATGCATATATTGAACCATCCCATGCACTGGTATGAAACCCACTTGTTCGTGGTAAGTAATCTTATTAATATGTTGCTGTATTCGATTCCTAGTATCTAATTTAGGATTTTTGCATCTGTGTTCATGAGAGATATTGGTCTGTAATTTTCTTTTTTGTGTTATCTTTACCAGGTTTTGGTATCAAGGTAATAAAATGAGTCGGGAACAATTGCCTCCTCTTTCATTTTTTTGGAAGAGTTTGAGGAGAATAGTATTAAATCTTCTTTGAATGTTTGGTAGAATTCACTGGTGAAGCCATCTGATCCTGACTTTTACTTTTTGGTTGGTTTTTGATGATTGTTCTATCTTTATACTGGCTGATTGATATATTTAGATTTTCCAGTTTCTTCTTGATTTGGTCTAGAAGGTTGTATTTTCTAAGTACTGGTCCATTTCTCCTAGGTTATTAAATTTGGTGTTACAACTTTTTATAGTATTCTTGTATGATCCTTTGTATTTCTGTGGTTATGTCATAATTTCTCGTCTTTCATTCCTGATTTTGTTTTGTGTCCTTTCTTTTTTTTTTTTCTTAAGTGAGTCTAGCCAAGGTTTGTCAATTTTATTGACCTCAAAGAACCTCTCTTTATTGCATTTATTTTTTCTACTGTTTTTGTTCTCCATTTCATTTATTTTCTGCTCTGATTGTGATTATTTCTTTCCTTCTGCTAATTTTAGTCCTTTGTTCTTTTTTGTAGATTTTTAAGATGAAGTGCTATTTCATTTATTTGGGCTCATTTTCATTTTAGAGATAGAACTGTAATGATATTTCCTCTTATGACTGTTTTTGCTGTGTTCCAAATGTTTTGATATATTGTACTATCATTAACATTTGTTTCTATGTACCTCTTGATTTCCCTTTTTAATTTCTTCTCTGACCCAGTCATTCTTCAGTAGTATGTTGTTTAATACCCATGTATTTCTGGTTCTTCCCACTTTTCTTTTTACAGTTGATCTCAAAGCATTATGATCAAAGAATATGGGTTGGTATGATTTCAACCCTCTTATATTTGTTGAGGCTATCTTTGTATCCCATTGAGAATGTTCCATGTACACTAGAGAAGAATGGATAAGCAACTGTTTTGCAATGGAAGGTTCGTATATGTCAATTGTGTTCAGTTGGTCTAATGTATCATTTAAGGATGTTATTTCCTTATTGATTTTCTGTTGGGAGGATCAGTCCATATCTGAAAGTAGGATACTCAGGTCCCTTACTATGATAGTGTTTTGGTCTGTTTTTCCTTTTAACTCTGTAGTAATTGCTTTAGATATTTTGGGCTCCCTGATTGGGAGCATAGATATTAATATTAATAATCTTCTTGGTATGATTCCCTTTATCATTATGAAGTGTTCCTCAGTGTTGCTTTGTTTATTTTTTTTTTTGTTTTGAAGTCTATATTGTCCAGTATCAGTGGCTGCTACTCCCACTTTTCTGAATGCCATTTGCTTGAAATATCATTTTGAACTCTTTTGTTTTGCATCTATATTTGTCCTTGGAACTGGGATGTATCTCTTGGAGACAGCATATGATAGGGTTTTGTTTTTTGACCCAATCTGCAACTCTGTACATTTTTTATTGGTGAGTTCAGTCCATTTACATTTAGGGTGGTTATTGAAATATGAGGTCTTCTTATAGCCATTTTATCTTTTGTTTTCTGGTAGCTCAGTGTTTCATTGCTTCCTTGTTCTGTGTTTCTGTTTTCTTCATTTTGGTTGGGTTTTGTGGGTTTTCACTGTGGTCCTTCTTTTTGTTTGTACTTCAGTTCTAAATCTTTGGCATGTGGTTACCATTATGAATATGTATATATACATGTATATATATACATGAATGTGGTTACCATTAATGAATATGTATATATACATGTATAGATATACATGTATATATACATATGTATACATGTATACATATGTATATATATACATACACACACATACATATATATCACTATATATATCACATAAAAATATGTCTACATATGACATTATATATGACGTGTGTGTGTATCTATTTTCTTTCTGTGCAGGCTTATCTCCATTTGGACCTTTGAATCCTCCCTTTTTCAGTCATTGTTATCTCAGTTTGACTCTATTGTATGCGCACATTAATTACTATCTTGCTATAAGCAATTCTCTTCTTTTTAAGGCTTATTATGTCCTGTTTTTAAAAAGGGTTGCACTACTTTGCTTTCATCTGCCTGCTAGTCACTTCACTCCTAATTGGTATTGTTTTTTATATTTTGTCATTTTGTTTTAGTTCAGCTGACCCCTTTCAGGAATGCAAGCCTCGTATTGGAGAATACCTTCGATTGTTGTACATCTGGAAAGGTTTTGATTTCTCCTTCATATCTAAAAAAGAGCTTTGCTGGATACATTTTTTTGGCTAGAAGTTCCTTTCATTTAGTAGATTCAATATTTGATTCCACTCCTTTCTGGCTTTTAAGGTTTGTGCTGAGAAGTCTGATGATAATCTGATGGGTTTTTCTTTATAGGTCACTGTCTTTTCCCATGCTTCCCTGAGAACTTTTTCTTTGTCATTGATTTTTGATAATTTTAGTATAATGTGGCTTGAAGAAGGTCTTTTGGGGTTGAGATAATTGGGTGTTATGTTGAATTCTTGAATTCCAAGCTCCAGCTCATTCCTTAGACATGGGAAATTCTCATCAACTATTTGTCTGAAAATGCTTTCAAATCCCTGCTCCTTTTCCTCCCCTTTGAAAATGTCCATTATTCTTATGTTTCCTCCCTGATGGAATCAGCTAGTTCTTGAATTTCTCTTTCATTATTTTTCATTCTTTGATTTCTCTCTTCTTCCATCTGATTTATTTCTAGATTTCTGTTTTTGATATCACTGATCCTTTCCTCCATTTGGTTGACTCTATTTCCCAAGCTTGCTATTTCATTCTTCATCTCTATTTGAATGTTCTTCATCTCCAGAAGTTCTATTTGGTTCTTCTCCTGGCTAAAACACTCATTCTGCTGATCTGGTTGTTTTTTTTCAATTCCTGGAATTGTTGATATGAACTATTTTAGATCTCATTGAGTCTTTTCAGAAATACCATCCTGAATTCTCTGTCATTTAAGTCATGTATTTCTATATCTTTAAGCTTATTTTCTGGAGATTTTTCTCTTTCTTTCTGAGATGCTTTGCCACCTTGGTTGTTCATGGTGTTTAATGGACTATTTCTCTGCCTGCTCATTAATGGAAGTGTATTCTGCTTTTTTTTCCCCCCAGAAAGAATATTTATTATATAAAAGTCTCTTTATAGCCTATCACTAAGAAGGCATTTTTCTTTTGGTTTCCAGTAGGTGGCATCTAAGCCTCTTGGAGCTCTGCTTTATATAAAGTCTTAATAATGTTTTTTCTTTTCTTGTAAATATTCAATCGTGCTTGCTACCTTCAGTCTCAGTCCCTGTCTGTGTTAGCCATAGTTTTGGTAGCATTTGCTGAGATTCTCCTAGGGCTCCCCAGTGTTCAGTATTGAAGGTTATGGGGCAGGGGCCCTCTTGGTTGGGAGATGGAGGCTTTAGCTCAGCTTTGTGTTTTACTACCATGGCTGGTAATAATCAACTGTTGTTTCTCTGCTGTCCTTACTTCTCTGCCATCTCCATGTCTGTGCTTTCTGCCCTTATCTCTGGGCACTGCCTCTGTTTGGAAGTCATATCTCTCTCAGGCAGGGCTGTTCAGGGAACCCACCAAAACTTCTCCCCTCCCCCTCCTCCTGCAGGGAGCTCTCGCTGTGAGAGGCAGCTTTTTGTTTCTCCGTCTACTGCCTGACTCCTGTGGTTCTGACCTGTGGTTCTTATAGACAGTTCCCTTACTCAGACATGCTGCTGTATAGGTTGGGTGTTTTCTGTTGAGTTTTAGATGTTCAGCTTTTCGTTCTTTCAAGGGGAGAAATCTGGGAACATCTCTTACTCTGCCATGTTTCTGACATCACTCCAAGTTCTCACTTCTAGAGTCCCCTGGGTCAAGGGCTGAAATATTCTGATGAGTCAGTTCTTAAAAAAAATAAAAATAAAAATAAAAATATATAAATAAATAAAATAAAATAAACTCTTTCCTAGAAACTACTGGAGAATGCACTCCATCAAAATGAAATAATTCTTACTCCAAGAAGAGGAACAAGTAGGATTCAGGAAACAGGAGATGTGACAAGGGAGAGAGGTAAGGGGAATTCCCAGAAAGAAGAAAAGAATGTCTCAGAGTGACACTTTTTTACTAGATGTAGAGCAACTAGTCCATTGGAGCAGTGTGACTTGAAAGACAGATATGTCAAGGAAAGTCATCACCAAGAGCTCTGCTGCCAATGTACCATCATCCTTTTAACTTTAGGACAGTATGCCTATGAAATATTTTATATGTATTTTGTTTTGTTTAACCATATGCTGATGATATTCTTGCTTTCCCTTCCATTTTACTCTGTTTGGATTAGCCAAGGACACATTTAACTCCACATAAGGGCTCCTCTATTCACTTCTGAGACCTGAAAGTGGGCCTTGGGAGCCAGACTGTGACCTAGAATTTATTCAGTTTATCTTCTCACAGAAACTTTCCTCCAACAGTGGCACAATTACCCCTTTCTAACACAAACAGGTTCATGCCTGCTATTATTATTTTCTTTAAATAAATAATATATTGTTTAGGGATAGATATCCAAGTAAAACAGTAAAATGATACAGAAAAGAACAATTTGTAGGAGATAAACAGTGTTCAGCAAGGTAAATTCCAGTGTCACCTAGCTACTTTGGAATTTCATACAAAATGTTTTGTTTAAGGCTTGGGGAAATGTAGTTCAAGGAAAGCTTCAAACACAGAAACTGGCATTAATATCAACATTTGGGGGCCTTTATCACATTCTCCAAAATTTGTAAGCTAGCCTGTGTATAACCCAGGCCTGGTCCTGCATGGGCATCCATGTGCCCTCAGATGTTTGAGCACCTATAGGAAATTTGGTAATCACTCTATTCACTAGGGTTATTAATATATTTGAGTGATTCTAAAGATATTTAGAGAAATATATTTTTATCTGTAGACAAACTTGAGAGTCTGAGCTCTTTACAGAGCAACTCAATACAACTTCCGGACTCTTCCTCCTTCCTTTTATCTCCAATGAGACTCTGGCTCTCTGCTTCCAGGACAACTGTTTCTAATTTAAGGATACAACAGAAGGCACTCAATGGAAGTTTGAACTCCCAGATGGAAGTTGAGGTTTCTTCTACAGACTAAGGACACAGAACCCTGTTGAATGAATACATATTATTGAGCTCTCTTGGTCTCATGGCATGAGGCCTCAGGGCAAATAAAGTTATTCTTGAATCACCTAGAAAAAAGACCTAGACGTGAGGAGCCTGGGAAATGAGCAAGATGTGGGTGTTTCCACCCTAGGTGACAGGATGATGTACACTGGCTGAGTTTTACAGTTCTAGGGAATCTATCAGGTCCACCACAGTGTGAATCTCTATAAGTACAGATGCTATATGTCATGTATGAATCTTTCACTGGTTTCTCAAAACTGGAAAAGGAGGCTTCTAGGAGACTTTTGGTGTTTTTGGATATGACAGAGCAAGTCTCTCTGTTATGCCTCTGAGCTATGGTCCTCCTCCCCCTCACCTACTCTGGAAGATAGACCAAGCCTGAGAGATAGCAGCAGGAAGATCAAAGAGAAACATGTTGCAAGAATCCTAGAGGCAGTTCCTTGTATCTTGTGTCAGTATTTACAATACTTTAAAAACCCTAAGGATGAATTCCTTTGGACCTGAAGATCTAAGAGAATAGCCAGGGGGAAAGATTAAGGCATACTCAAAGAGTTTAGTAGTTTAGGTGTGGTTAACCTTTATTAATTACCAGGTTTTGGGATTTCTACAATCAGAGAGAGGGTTTGATCACTTTTGTTAATAAGACTGTGAATGAATAATACTGAAATCATTAAGTGAAGTATGTCAGGGAATAAAATAGTCAATCTCAAAGCATGACCTTTAAGATTACTTATGTCACATGCTTCTTGATGTGATGCAATGGGAAGTACATGATATTAATTGTGATGTTCTTGCCAAAAAATGTTTAGCCTGAACTTAATAATGAGGAAACAATTAGGCAATCTAGATTGTGAGACAGGCCACAGAACATCTGTCAGTGCTCTTCAAAAATGATGTAAATGTAATAAAAGACTCCCAAAACAGTCAATAAATTGTTCCAGAATAAAGGAGACTTAAGAGACATGACAACCAAATGCAGGTATGTTCCTTAATTGGATTCTGGGTCAGAAGAAAAGAAGAAAAGTTATAAAGGACATTATTCAGATAATTGAGGAAATTTGATTATGGACTGTATATTAATCAAGTTTTTGGTTAAATTGCGTGTGATAATAATATTGTGATAATGTATGAGCATATCTTTATTGTTAAAAAATGTATGCTGAAGTATTAAGAGTAACATGTCATGAAGTATTAAAAACGATATATCTATAAAGCACTTTTAAATAATTTAGAGAAAAAGTAAATATATACATAGAGAGAGATAAAGCAATGTGGCAAAGTGTTAATTATTGATGAATTCAAGTAAATGGAATACAAGTAAGCATTCAGTGTATTATTATTTAACTTTTTCTCTAGTTCGAAATTTCAAACTAAAAAGTGGTCTGGGGGTGCAAACAGAGAGTCTTTAAAACACAAAAATAAATGAAATACATGTGAATAAAAGACTTGAAAATGTAGCTATTAAAACTGCTTTCGTAAAAGTATAAAACAGCTATTATTATGGTGTGATATGTTTTAAGCATTATGATACTGAAAGACCAAATCTAAGGAGAAGAAAAACCATGTTTTTTTAAAAGAGTCATCCATAATAAAGAATTGATTCAGTTAACCTATGAAGTCAAATATCCAGTTGGTGCATAAAGTCTTTGGAAGGGCTCTTTCAGAATTATTCCTACTTTTCTATTTAAAGCTTATTTTTTAGAGTCAACATTCAAGATAAAAGTTCTTAAAACTATTACACATTTTAAAACATTTTTTAGTTGTTAGATTTGCATCTGCATTACCTTCTACCATTTTTATTTATAAATATAAATATATGGCAATCTGGTAATTGTTTAAAGTCACTTCTTCCCATGCAGCACAAACATCTTTCCCTATTCATTGTATCAATATATTTGTTACTCTCCTGCTGCAAATAGAATGCAAATTAAATGTAAAAGATGCAAATAAATTGCAAATAACAGGAAACTTGAAATTCATTAAAAAGTAATAGGGAACTATTCAATCATTCAGAGTTTGACAAATAGAATCTAGCTGAGTTAGACTAGTAAATATTTAAAGAAAACAAAGTCAAAAAAAATGACAGATTTCAGATGTCAAAAGAATGATTTGAATAATATAGATTAAGAAATGTTTTAGGGTGCCTTCTAATGTTTAGTCAAAATAACCCTATATGTGAAGGTGTTGAAAAAATCAAAAATGAAATAAGAGACTCCATGTGTGCTCTCTGAAATCTTCCTCATTCAAATAAAAGTGTAATGGCTGAAAAATGACTGCTAGAAATTTATTACTTGCAGGAAAAATTACTGCTTGGCTATGCTCATGGGAACATGGCTATGTCCATGGAAACATAGGCTGTCACCCATAGGAACATAACATTCTAACAATAAGCTTTCTGCTTCTGTACCCCCACTTACACAGCTGACCTGTGAGTTGAGAAGTAGTGAATAGAAGATAGCCCTTTGTGTTTAGATAGAATAAAGAATGGGATTTGGGGCTTAAAAACCCTGTACATCTACATTTCAGGGCTGCTTAATTTGGGGTCTGCATATCCCTGGCACTCAGCTGGCTGAATAAAGAGTGTTCCCCATAACTCACTGAGTTCTGGTGGTCCATGTGTCTTTTGGGGGGTAGCGGCTTCAACATTCGGAGGCTCCAGAGAGATCTCAGGGAATGGCCCTGAGATCTAAGACTGGACCAGCCTCTGAAGTGGTTGCTATCCCTGTTACAGATCTAAAGGGGTGGTGAATCTGAGACTTTCCAGGTTGAATGCCATGATGGGGTTAATGCAATCATCAAGAACACAACTTTTAGGACATGCTCTTTGTTCCTGGTCCTAACAGGAATCTGGAATCTCCGAGGCCTCAGCATCTGGATTAAAGGTACCTTTCTGGTTCTGTTGACCAGTCATTGGGGATCCATGGAGAGACTGGACGCAGTCATATCTCCTGGACCATGGCCAGGCCACAGGACGCTGCCTCCTGTGCCCTGTTGTTGGGTTCAGTTGATTGTCTCTGGTCCTGTCTAAGTTGTAGGTGGCGGGCTTCTCTGGGTACACCTACACCTCAGCGATTGTTCTTGTCTGAGTGTGTGTTGTGTTTTCTGTTTTGTGTTTTCTGCGCAAGCCATGAGGGAAAGCCTGAGTTCACAGAAGACACCCTTGGGGTATCTCCTGCGACGTTTCAAAGAAGGGTTTGTAGAGGGGCTGACTATGATATGAAGTTTTCTCCAGGAAGGCTAAGAACATCGTGTAAAGCTGAGTGGTTGTCTTTTGATGTAAACTGGCCTCCGGAGGGCTCTTTTGACAAGGGTTTGGTGAGGAATGTTTGGAAGGTTGTCACGGGAGACCTGGGACATCCCGATCAGTTTCCCTACATCTATCAATGGTTAAACCTTGTTCAGAACCTCCCCCTCTTTGGCTCCACTCATGTGCCCTTTCTCTAGGCGCGCGGGTTTTAGTTGTGGGTACCCCAAAATATACAGCAACTAAATCTCCAAGACAGCCCAGTCCCTCAGTCCTCCAATCTCCACCAGAGGACGGTGACCTTCCCCCACCCTATAGTCTAGGACAACAGAGGCCAAATAGCACCACCTCACCTCCTCAGATGGCCAGCAGGTAACCCCTATGGGCCTCCTGCTCCTGCTCCAGGTGGGGCACTAGCCAATACCACCACCCTGGGCGTTCTCCCCTTGCGAAAAACACCACCATAGGGGCATCACACAGAGAGGCCCTTTATGGTTTACGTGCCTTTCTCGACTAGTGCCCTGTACAACTGGAAGGCACAAAATACACCTTTCTCTGAGAAACCCCAGGCATTAATGAGACTCTTAGAAAGTGTCTTTTGGACTCACTGCCCCACCTGGAAAGATTGCCGACAGCTTTTAATTACCCCCTTGACCCCTCAGAAGAACGTGGACTGGACACACTCAGACTAAAATACAAAAGATAGCTAGCTGTGGGAGGGAGGAGAATTGAGGAAGCAGGGGAACATATTAAGGAGGAATTTCCCTCCACTCACCCAGACTGGGGACACAATTCTCAGCAGGGAGAACGGCATTAGATCGGTACCACCAGATTCTAATTGGGGGAATTAGGATGGCTGCTTGCCAGCCAACTAACCTTTCTAAGGTAACTGAAGTTATACAGGGAGGGACCTCAGGAATCCCTGGAGCGTTTCTTGAACGCGTACCAGATATATACCACCAGTGATCCTGAGGACCCTGAGAACCAGCAGGCAATTAATATAGTCTTTGCTACTCAGGCAGTCTCTAATATCCAGTGTAAATTGCAAAAATTAGAAGGTTTTGCAAGGATGAACCTGTCCCAATTTGTTGAGATAGCCCAGAAGGCGCTCAACAACAGGGAGGCACCAGATAACCCCAAACGTATGGCTAAAATCCAAAGCTACTGTCATCAACCCAGCCAATCTGTTGCCAGACTCAGACCCCGAGACCCCCGTTCATGACTGCACAGATTTCACAGATGCTGTGTATTCCTCGTGGCCAGACCTTAAAGACTCCCTCTGCCTGAGGCTGATGAAGTTCTGTTCATGGATGGGAGCAGCTTCATACAGGAAGGAAAAAGGTATGCTGGGGCAGCGGTCGTAACTCTAACTGGCACTATCTGGTCTCAGGCTCTTCTCCATGGGACTTTTGCTCAAAAGGTGGAACTCATCGCACTCACTGAGGCACTAAGATGGGAAAGAATTAGGCAGTCACAATAACAGACAGCCAATATGCCTTTGCCACTGCACATATGCAGGGAGCCATCTACAAAAAAAGAGGGCTTCTGACTTTGACTGGGAGACATTAAGAGCAAAGAATTTAGCCTTACTTGAAGCCATATTGAGCCTAAGGCTCTGGCTATTGATGTCCTATAAGGACATCAAAAGGGAATGTTTGAGATGGAGGAAACTGATGAGCGATGCAGAGCAAAACAGCAGCCACAAGACCAGTGGGGCCACGTCTACTGACTGTGTCCCTTCCCAGAACTGCCTCTGTCTCAAGATAAGGGAGCCACGAAATTCAGAGAGTGTGTGACAACCCCAGATGGAAAAACGAGCTCTCACAGGCCCTTGAAGGACTTCCTCCACTGGCTACAGCAGACCACACACCTAGGGCAAACTAAAGCTCCAAAGCTTTAGACCCCGACTTCACTTGTTAAAAGAGGAAGAACTGCAGAAAAAAATTGCCTCACAATGCCCGGCTTGTGCCCAAGTTAATCCAAAGAAGGGAAGATAAAAGAACCTAGGCATAGGGAAGAAGAACTTATCTGGGGGACCAGGGAAGTCAATTTCACTGAGTAATCCCGACTGGGGGGCTACAAATATTACTTGTTTTTACAGACACCTTTTCAGGATGGGTGGAGGCCTTCCCTACCAGGAAGAGACTGCCTTAGTAGCTACTAAGAAAACTACTAAGAAAATCCTTCCCCATTTTGGTTCCCCAGAACTTTAGGGTCAGATGACAGGCCAGCAATTGGCAAGCTACCTAAATTTACAATATGCACCTACCGCCCAAATTTGGGCCAGGTAGAAATGAATCAGACCTAAAAGAGGACATCTAGTCAAGTTAGAATGGTGTACCGGTAGAACTTCTCCCCCCTCCAGGTGTACTCCTATGGATTCATCCCATTTAAAATTTTCTTTAAACTTCCACCTTTATACCTAGAATAGAAGATGAGAAAAAGGCAGAACTGTGTAACCTTGTCTTACTTAAGTCTTTGCAGGCCCTTCAAAGTGTACAGAAGGAGATTTGGTCCTGGGTTGTTCACTCAGCCCCTGGAGAAGGCTTCTCCACTGGGAACTCTGTGTGGATCTGGAAGTCACTTCCAAGGACTAGAACCAAATGAAAGGACCCTTACCATTACCTGATGTACCCACTTTCAGTTAAAATAGCGATCCCATCGTGGATTCATCACTCCACATGAAGGCAGCACGAGAGTAGATAGCTCAGGAAGATGGGCCCTTAAGACTAAGACTCAAGCATACATAAGTCTAACCCTCTGTTTCTTCCTTTTTTTCCTCTTTAGCCCAGGCATTCGACCAGCCACAACCAGAACCAGAAGGAACATCAATACTTTACTAACAACAATACACAAGTCTTAATTAAGACCACTCAGACATAAGACAAGATTGCTGGTTGGCCTAACCACCCCCTTATTATGTGGGGTAGAACTCCCTAAATTTAAACTGAGCTAAGGCTAGAACTTCAAGTCGATTCACTAGCAGAAGTAGTCCTCCAAAATAGAAAAGGTTTAGATTTATATTTTTAGAACAAGATAATTATGTATGGCTCTAAGTAAAGCCTGTTGTTCTATGCCAATAGCTCTAGAATAATTAGAAAAAGCTTACTACTAGTACAGAAAAATTTAAATGCTAGGGAAAGACAGACTAAAATCAAATAACTGGTTTCATGAGATGTTCAGTTGGTCACCATGGCTAACAACCTTTTTATCTGCTGTAGCTGTTTTAAGTGGCCATTTTTTCAGCAATAATTATTTTCCTTTATTTTATCTACATTTGGGGTTATAATGGCTTTTAGAGGCAGAGGACTCCACTCACCATTGGTTCAATGGGAGAAAAAGTCATCCTGAAGTCCACAGCATAAATAAAAATTAATTTTTGCAATCAGCCTATGTTTTTAGCTGATAACATACCAAAGAGTCATGAGTGTGATATACAGTAATTGTTTTAATAAGAAACACACCAGAAAATGCATATCCAAAGAGCGTAAATATTGCCAATGTCATTGCTCTGGTGTTGTGAGAACGCCTGCAGTCCTGGCAGGACGCCTGGTGCTTGGAGCAACAAGGTCACACTACGGGAGGACACAGGCCTTACTATTCTGGACTTCTTGCTATAGGCACAAGGATAAGAAAAGGAGAGGGAGTAGCTGATAACACGGTGGTGGCCTTGAGGCTGAATTTGGGAGTTGGCTGTAATCTGTAATTACTAATCTTTAAACCAGCTTTGTGAGAGGGAAAATAAAAAATCCATGGAGACAGGGGTAGGGAGTCAGCATTGCCATTCATCCCTTCTCTCTTATCCATGTTAGTTAATGCATTTCCAGACTCCTTACTCTTCTTCCTAACTGTTTCCACAACACTCTGGGAGGTTACACAGACATTTTCATGGTAGGGCCATAATTCCAAACAGGTATCGGGTCTTCTCTGGAATTGCTCAGAAATTCCGTGGCAATTTTTTTTTTTTACTCTCTTTATTCAAGCACTGAAGATAGATTGACTTTTAGTAATGAAGTAAGTAAACAAGTAAAACAATGTATTTAAGGGTAACCTACAAGAAACAAAGTTTGTGTTTTGTCTGGCCATATTTTACTTGTGGCCACCCACAGGCCCTCTTTACTCATTATGCTGCCCAATTTCATAAATGTCATTAATCACTTAGCAATTGGAATAAGACTAGGCTCATAGAATCTCATTAGTACTTTGCTAACATTGAATGAATGAATGAATGAAGACATGCATGTCATTCACACATACAGTAACGTAGAAATAGCTCATAGTTGGTAATCCAAAGAAGGCAATACCTTTCCCCTCCACTCCCCAATACAATTTTCTTTTTTGATCTTGCCATTTTATATCCCAGTATGCTGCGGTTGAATAGCTTTAAACAGTATTGAGCCCCCCTGTCCTTTCACAAGAATCTTGACTACTTCTAAAGCAGGAGTTGGGCTGTGCCAGTTTTGATTAATATGGATGTTTAAAATTGTTGTTTTCTTTGAAAAATATTGTTTTACAAAATCACTTTTTGCTCACCCTTAAAGGTACTAGGGGAACCTGGATGGGCAGGAACTAGATGTATTGTATTATCATGGCAAAAAAGAGGAAAAAAAAGAGGAAAAGAAAAAGTCTTCTCTTGCACAGTTGTATCTTATTTGCACTTGAAAATAGGAATTAAAACATTATGAAGGACCTGCAAAGTGATGTCCACAGAGCTACTACTTCCTGTTTCCAGCAAGTTATTATCTGATAACTTAATGTAAAATCCAAAATATGTAAGATAGTGAAGCAGAGTGACACGCAATTTTGTGATTCTGAAAAGATCCTAAAAATAATCTAGCGAGGGATCTTTGGAAATATGGCAGAGTGAGAGATGTCCCCAGATCTCTCCCCTTGAAACAACAATAAGCTGAACATCTAAAACTCAACAAAAAATACCAAACTGCATACTGACACATCAGAGCATGGGATCTGAGCATAAGAGCTACTACAAATCACAACCCCGGGTGTCGGGTGGTGGACCAGGAGTAATAAAGAAGCTGCCTTTCACAGCCGCTGGAGCTCCCTACAGGAGGAGAAGGAGAGGAGTGGCGAGTTCATGTGGTGAGTTCCCCAAACAGCTCTGCCTGGGAAAGCTGCAGGGCCCAGTCATCAGGGCAAAAAGCAGACAAGTGGGATGGACCACAGAGGAACAAACAGCTGACTTTTGCCAGCCACAATTGAAAACCGAGACTGAGCAGCAGCCCCCCAACCCCCAACCCAAAGGGCCCTCCCCCCATAACTCTCCAAGACCAATCACCGCGGATCCCCAGGGGAATCTGAGCAAACGCTGTCAAGACTGTCGCTGACACTGACAGGAACTGAACTGAGGGTAGCGAGTGTGATTAAATATCTATGAAAATTTATAAAGCATTATTGAGACTTTATATAAATCAGGGATCCAAGAGGCTTAGACACCACCTACTGGAACCCAAAAGAAAAGCACCTTCTTTGCAACAGGCTAAAGAAAAATAATTTAGCACAATTTGTAATAAAGAGGAAAATGTATAATATACAGAGAAATAATATGCTTTTCTATCACTGCACATAAATTAAGAACATGGGCTCTGGAGCCAGAATGCCTGAGTGTCCAAAACATGGTTCTGTCTCTAACCAGCTGTATTACTCTGGGCAGGAGTCTTATCTTCCTTCTGCTTTAGTTGCTTTGCTCTTGAGGCACTTAACACATAGAAAGCTCTCCCAAGATGGTTTTGAATTACATTATTCAATTCTGCTTTTGTTTTCCCAGGCCAGCCAAACAGCCAGGTACAGGGTATCCTGTGATGTAATCATTCAGCAAATAACTATTAGGACAATACTTTGTACCCAAAACTGTTCTAGGTGCTAGGGATACATCAATAACAAAAGCCAAAAAAATTTCTGCCCTTATGGAGCTTATATTTTAGTAAGGAGAGACAGACAATAAATTATAAACATGTTAAATAAGAAAATATTACAGTAAATTAGAAGATGAAGAGGTGGAACAGATGGTTATATTAAATCAGGTGACATTAAGTCAAGGTAGACCTCATTAAGGGGTAATATTTAAGACTTGAAGAAGGCCAAGAAGGGAACTATCAGGATATCTCAGGGAAGAGCATTCAAACAGAGGGAAGAGAGTGCAAGGGCCTTATGTTGCAATGTAGCTGGTATGTTCAAGGAACAGCAAGGAGGTGAACCTGGCTGGATCTAAGTGAGTAGAGAAGAATAGAAATGAGAAAAAAGAAGTAATAATGCAAGGTAAGATCAGTAAGGAGCTTTGAAAGATATAGAAAAGACTATGGATTTTACTTTGTAAGAAATATGGAGTATTGCAAGATATCTTTTGATAGAGGGTTGAACTGATGAGATTTATATTTTTAAAGGGCAACTCAGGCTGCTATGTTAAGAATTGACTAAAGAGAGGCAAGGACAGAAGCAAGGAAACTATTTAGGAGGTTTTTACAATACTTTAAAAGGATGATGGTGGCTTAAACCAGGGAATAACAGAAGAGGTTGTGAGAAGTGCCTGGATTTTAGATTATTTTGAACAAGTGACAGAATGAATATGAAATGTGAGAGAAGAGCTAAGGATAAATCCAAGATTTTTTTTTTTTTGTCCTGGGCTATTAGAAGACTGGATGTGTCATTAACTGAAATGAGGAAGGCTGTAATTGAAATGGTTTTGGGGGGAATGAACACAAACATTCCAGTTTTTATAATTCTTATCTCCTGTATTTTTATAGTAAGATATTTTTCCTCTTCTGACTTCTTTCAATTTTCTCTTTGTCTTTGGTTTTCTGTAGTTTGAATATGTATGCTTAGGTATAGGGTTTTTGTTTTTGTTTTCAGGATTTTGTTGGGAGGTATTTATTCTGCCATTTGGTGTTCACTGAGCTTCTGAATTTGTAGTTTGGTGTCTGTCATTAATTATGGAAAGTTCTTAGCCATTATTACTTCAAAATATTTATTTTACTTATTTTTATTCTCCTTCTGATATTCCAAATTTGTATATGTTACATCTTTAGAAATTCTCCTACAGATCTTAGATGTTCTTTTTGTTTGCAGTTTCTCTCTCTCTCTCTCTCTCTCTCTCCTCCTCCCTCCCCCCTCCCTCTCCTCCCTCCCCCTCCCTCTCTCTCTCTCTCTCTCTCTCTCTCTCTCTCTCCTCTCTCCTCTCTCTCACTGATTCTATCCCTGGCTGTGTCCAGTCTAATGAAACAGAGGTTGTTTTTCTTCTTACTCACTGGTCCTCACTACTCCTTTCTATGCCTTTCTTATGGGCATCTGGTCCTTCAGAGTCTACTTATATTGTTTGAAAGCTTGTAGTTTACGTATCTTAACCTGAGAAGGACACATGGCTCCAGCTCAAATGTCACTAATCTGCCCCAGCTACTAGTTGCTACACTTATTTGAACCTTTTAATCTGGTTGATAGTTTGTTAGATATTGCTTAGATTACAAGGATGGGAGTTTAGTAGTAAGAGAATCTATTCAGCTTTAAAGCCTGAGTTTAAATTCTGGCAATAACACCTACTTGCTTTGGCAAGTTGTTTAAAACCCCAAGTTCCAGTTTTCTCATCTACAAAAGAATTTAATAAACTTTCCTTTTAGGATTTACTGACACAATTAGGAATAAAGTTTAAAAAGTAGCTAAGGAACATCTGACTTTTAATAAATGTGGTTATTGATAAAAGTAATAGAAATAGATATAAAGTTGCTAGCATCTTCCTTATTGTCTTTAAATGCTTCATCTTTCCCACACATTATTTCTATCTTATTGGTCTGCTTTATTGAAAGGTATAATTAGAGTCATGCATGCTGAGCTAAACTTAGTATTGTTACTAACATAGAAGTATGCACACTTAAACTGTTGAAACCAATTAATGAGATTATATGGAGAAACATTTGATTTGGAATCTCATGATTTATATTTGACTCCATAACCTGGAAGTGTGCATCCTATGGCAAGTTACTAAACTTTCTGAGCTTTAGATTCCTCATCTATTAAACAGTATTAGGGGTGGGAAAAAAGGAGAATGTTTTAAAGATTACATGGGGTAATTTTTTCTTTTGTAAGATATTTTATATGTGTAAAACTTTTTACAAACCTAAGATTCTATTATCATTAGGTCTCTATCCATACTTTCATGTGCTCTATTTATTTTTTAAAAGCTTATTATGAGTCATCTAGTGAAAAAACAGGAAAGGATTAAAATTTTCCTGTGTTTGAGTTCACATTTTTAGGCCAAACTCAACAAAGTTTAACTAAGTAAATGCATTTGTTTCTTGGGCTAAAAAACCAAGAATTGTAGTCAAATAATTGTGATCAACTTCAAATACTACTATTTGAAAGACAAGTACTGATTCTACTGAGGGTATGCAGTAAGGGAAGGATAGGACTCCAAAAATTATTTCTATCTTGACAAGTCATAAAATATACCACAATCTAAAATAAAGTGCTTCCCAAACACATGCAAAATAAATAAATAAATAAAAATAGATGCCAGTTTTACTAGTCATTTGAGAAAGAAATGGGGAGAAGATGCTAACTTTGTTGAATTTGAATGCCTACTCTCTATCACGCTGGAAGCTATATCCTCACAGGAGCCCTGAGCTTTAATTATTATTACTTTCAT
This sequence comes from Eonycteris spelaea, assembly GCA_003508835.1. NCBI lineage: Eukaryota > Metazoa > Chordata > Mammalia > Chiroptera > Pteropodidae > Eonycteris > Eonycteris spelaea. Next base: position 340,573 of record PUFA01000041.1, on the reverse strand, counting down.
GTAACAGATATGGGGACTCAAGTTCAGAATAATTATGCAACTCATCCAACTCACAACAGCTAGTATATTTGTAGAGTGGGAATTGGAGGTAGATTCTGTCTGATTTGAATACACTAGACTCCTTTGCATTTACTGGGATACTTACCAAGGGGGAAAAAGCCAGCTAATGGAGTCCTCTGTTATCCTCATTCCAGAGTAAAATTAATGGTCCTGAGAAGATGAGGAAGGGAGTCATAGAATTTCTGGATAAAGGGACTTTTGAAAGCTCATTTAAGGAATCTTAATGTATGAATTCTATAGCAGCGGATCTGGGTCACAGCGACAGGGAGGTTATAAGGTTCTTTCAAGATATAGAGCAAAATTTGTGAGACTGTAGCTTCAATCTCTTCTAACCCTGTTGAATCTCCTCGAGTCCAGACAGTGCATCTCTAACCCTCTTTCATGAGACCCATGTGTGTGTGACGTAGGTCTGCTCTCCAACCCTTTCAACTGTTCCCAAAGGTTGCAGGGATATGAATCCCTCCTCTTGGTTGTCCAGTGGGCAGTTTTCTCTATTCACCATATTACTCCAGGCCTAACTTTTCTGATTCCTCTCAATATTTGTGGTGACATTAAATGCTGCCAAAGCAGCAGGCTTGTTTACCCAGCTTCCTCTTTAAACTCACCAAAGGATTCACAACATGCATGCAAAACTTGTGATATACAGTCTTAAGTTTTGACTTGTGGTTAGAATTTAGCAACTGTTGCTAATAAAAAGATTTATAGCCTCATTATATTTTTAATGGAAAAGCGACAAATGCAAATACTTTTTAAAATCAAGTAATATAGAAATGTGTTCTTGTAAAAAAAATTTTAATATAGCAATCCTCTCTCTCTCAGAGCTGTATTTATTTTTATATGTATCCGGACCTTTGGACATTACCATTAAGTATATATTAGTCAGATATCTATATGTACACCTAGGAAAAATATACTTAATTTTGTGTTTTATAAAAATAAATGAGGTACATTCATAATAGAAAAAATATGCTGGAATTAAAATGAGAGAAGTAGACTTCTAGGTAGTGGGTAGTGAATATAAAGGTCTCTAAGACCTGTAGTTGAAGAATAAAAGCTGCAGACAAGATGCCATATCATTGCCTACCTTAAATCTCTAACTGTGGGTTTCTAAACCTAAATCAGAATACCACTATGGCTGTTGAAAGACATTGTGGCTTTCAAATTGTAAAGTCTCAAGCAATACCTATTAATTACAGATATGACACAGTGATCAATTGCAAATAAAGACTCTAGGTCCTTTCCTCACTTTTTGTAACTGTGACAAAGGCACTTTATTTATTCAAAAAAAAATAACATTTATTCTTGATATCTAGGAGATACACACAGAATTTAAAATGTGACCCGTAATCTATAGGATTTATAATCTTTTGGAGGTAGAGAAAATACCACAAGAAAAGTTAAACAACCGTGTGTGATTAATTGCCAGGCCTGGATACAGCTGGTGAGTTCAGAAAGACAGGATATCTGCAGGCTAAAACAGTCAGTGAAGGTTTCACTGAGGAGAAGTGTCAGCTGAGGCTTGAAGAATGGGAAGAATTTAGATAAGCTATAGAAGGGAGAAGTGAAACGGAGGGAATATCGGGCTGGGGAATGGTTGTGCGTGCAATGGTATCTGTGTTTTTTTCTCCTTTTCTGCACTGAAAAATAATGAGGCTATAAATCAACAGTTGCTAAAATTCTACACAGGTCAAAACTCTAGACTGTCATATCACAAAGCCCACTCTAACAATGGGGGAAAGGGAGGTACATAGTACTTGTTAAATAATGGCTGTGTACCAGGATCCTTACATGTCTCCAAGCTCCTCTACAACATGGGCTCTCATTTAATTTTCACAACTTCCTAACTGGGCAAGTAATATTATTATTATTTTATAAACTGAAGAAATTTAGTGCCACAATCACACACAAGTCATAGCTGGTAAGAGGCAGAATTAAGATTCAAATTCAGAGTTTCTGATTCCAGAGCTCACGGATTCTCTTCCAGACTATACTGTGTTCTTGATATGACAACTTCTCAGAGAGAAGGGATCCTGTAAGGGAATTATGTAGACAAACTTGAAAAACCATATTTAGGGGCTAGATTATAGATAGTGTTAGATGTTAATTTGAGAATAACTTGAAGAAACTCATAAATGACAAGGAATTTAAATTGTTATTTGGGGATTATCTTATTGAAAGTAACATTTAAGAAGAACCTGACTTTTGTATATAGGTGGACTAGAATGGTAAGAAAATTAAGGCCAGAGACTAGACTGGAGATAATTCATATAATCTAGGAATAGATGATAATTGTCAGTGAATGATGGAGATTTGAGTAGCCAATCTATCCAGTTTTTCAAAAATGCTCTGAACTGGCAGTGTACACCTGGCTAAGAACCATTATTCTCTATGGGATGTGTAATATTTCACTTGGCCTGACTAATGAAAACTTAAGTACATTTGGAATGAAAATGGCATATTGTAGCTGAAGAATATAATGAACTCTTATGCAACCTTGATTTATGTAAATGGACATAATAAAGGAAGAAAGTCTAGATTATAAAAGGAAAGCAAGCATCATTCAGTTCGTTTCTCCAGGCTCAGATTTTGAAAATGAAGGCCCTTTTACCACTGACCTTTCTGTTTTTTTATCAGTTCTCTGGGTGGTCAAAAGATAGGCATTTCTACATAGGCATTAAAGAAACCACTTGGAATTATGCTCCTACTGGTAAAAATATGCTCAATGGGAAGCCTATTTCAGAAGATCAGTAAGTAATATCTTTTGCATTGAAAAAGTCACTATTAGAAGCAAAATGTTGGTAATTGTTATTCATTGATAGAATACTGATGAGAATTTCCCATGATTGATCCTTTAAGGGCACACTTGCTATGAAAACAACTTTCTTTGTTCCTTTAGAATAGAATAATATGGAAGACAGATATTAATATAAATCAGAAATTGCTCCTTCTGGGATTATTCCACTTGTCCTTGTGACACATGATTTCAGGGATCATCTTTGATTCTGTGTTTATCAGTGAATTTGTTCAAGTGGTGCTCAAGATGTAAAACAACACTTTTCTTTCTGATATTGAACGTATATCAGAGATTGTAAAATTGCAGCTATCTTCTTGACTTCTCTTTTCAGACAATAGGGAGGGGGACATCTAGAGATTACATGTGGGGTTCTGATTTACTGTTTGTTGGCCAAAATGCTCCCAGTTCTACCAACAAATCTTCAAATGCTTTAAATGAGTAAATGATTTTAAGTAATAGGAATTGATCTAACGCTTGAGAGCTAAAGTACCTTAAAGTGGGGGTGAGAAACCCTTTTGTAGTTCAATATAACAAATTTGGTAAGTCTTTTAAACAAAATGCCACGTGTATCACTTGCTACCTTTGTTTTGATCTCTTCCCCACAGACTCCAACATTATCCTAGCCAGCAACACTTTTTTGACTCCTTTCACATTTTCTTCAGTGTCTGAGTTTTCTGTATCAAATTAGGTTGTAAAGCTTCATATTTCTTATTTCTGTTGATTCAACATTTTTTTCTTTCCCGTCAAAATTTGTTAAAGTTCCCTCTTTTTCGTTTGCTTATTTTTTACAGAGAGTTTCAGTCCCAGATGTATCTACAATGCCACCAAGATAGGATAGGATCTGTTTATAAAAAGGCTTTGTATTTTCAGTATATCTGATAATACATTTCAAAGAATCATTAAAAACCATCCTGTTTGGGATTTTTAGGTCCAATAGTTAAAGCAGAGGCTGGAGATTTTATTTATGTACATGTAAAAAGTTTTGCTTCAAGAATGTATAGTTGCCATTCTCATGGGCTCTCTTACACTAAAGAAAACGAAAGTAAGTGGATCCTCTTTCCTTACATTACTGAGCTTTTTTTATAGATAGTATGAGCCTAATACTTCAGGAAAAGCAAGGTAACCATGAATTGGGTATCATTATGAAGTAGGAGTAGTCTGGGGTGAATGCAGACTCTTGCTTCTAATGTCTTTAATGTTTATATCCAACACAGTCTTTTTTCACTTTCTCATCTTTAATGAGTAACCACCCTTGTGCAATTCCTGGGAAGAAACACACTTTTTATTCACCAAAAAAAATTTTTTGTTGTTTGGAGATACTCATAAGCTAAATGTTAGTTGGCAGAAATACTGTTTTGCCCCTCTCATTTCATTTCCTTATAGATGAGAATTAGCCTCTTGAAAACATATCAGTGTCAAGAGAAACACTAATTTCCAGAACAGTATCTTCTCTACTACACATTTACACTCACAACTTCCTGATGGTGATGGGGAAAAAGGGAAGAGAAAGCCAACAAATAGGGTTTTGTGTTCAGCACAGAGCAGGAAGTTCCCCAAAAGGTATATAAAGAATGAGAAGTCAGCTATACTTGAAAGTGTCTATTGAATGGATAAATTATATGCATAGTTATCAGAAATTTAGTCTCAAGAGGTAGAAATCCAAAGTGAAATTCTAGAAGAAGAAAGACAGAAGAGAAAGTTCCCAGATTCAAACTGAGGCAATAGCTCAGGGAATGTATCCATGCAAAGGGCCACTTTGGGGCTCCAGTGGGCTACCTGGAGGTCAAATGATGCCCCTTGATGGCATGGGTCCCAAGTAAGATTTGCAGTGAAGAAAATATGGAGGGCAGCTCAGGAGCCTAGATCTCTGTATTCAAGATGTAAGGGACACAGGTAGGTGCACAAAAATATTTGTGGAATCCATCAAATAAGGCGATTATAGTCGTTAATATACTGCCGTCTCATTCCATTTTGAAACTAGAAAGTGGCCAAGCTAGGCACTTAAGGTGGAAGCAAACTAAGGGGGAAATCCAGACTAGGGAGACAAGGGGCAGAAAGGAATGAGGGGAGAAATGCAGCACAATCTTACTCTGAAATACAAATTAAAGATACATTCATTGTTTAATGTAGAAAATATGACGTCGTATTCAAAATATAGAAATGGTTACTGTGACCACAGTGCTGATTACATTTTCCAGGTGCTCTCTATCCTGATAATACTATGGGCCTGCAAAAGCGAAGATGAACCATCTGGAGCCGGGGACTCGGTAATAATCTTACAAGTGGTATTTGGAGGAAAAGCAGGGGCCTGGCCCTAAATGACAGTAACTGCGTGACAAGAATTTACCATTAGCATATGTAAACCCTCTCAGAAAAGTGGCTTCAGGGATTGTTGGACCAATTCCTGACTTGTAAAAGAGGTAACATGTTTTTAAAATCTCATTGTAGCAATTGAGTTAACCAGAATATGTAGGATCTCCCTAACCCGCTGTGTGGAGTTTTGCTGTTAAATTAGCTTCTATTTTCCTGCTTTGATCATGATCCTCTAGTAGAAAAAGTAAAAAGTTGCCACTTGAGCTCTGAGCACTAAATGGCAATTTTGAGTACACCTCAGTTCTAGTCCAATAACGCAGATTGATCACTAGATGGTAGTCAATCAACCAGTAAAAATTCCACTGTAGCCATCCTCACACAAAATTACTGTCACCTTTTCTCTCTCCTACGAGAGTGCCTGAATCAGCTTGGTGGGAGGAAATATGGAAGATGAGAGTGTCTATCTGTTTCTTGCCTGGTTGGTTCCTTAGGACTCTTTCTGTCTTGGAGGTGCAAGATTTTACTTTTTATACTTTAGTTGAATTAGAATTACAGCTTATTTTATAGCAAAAATAATTATTGCAAAGAGGAAGTTTTGCTGTTTTGTTGTTGTTGTTGTTGTTGTTTGTTTGTTTGTTTGTCTCAAGTACACTGGATGGAGACACTGAAAAAAATATTGACAGGTATTATGTTCTGATGTTCTCTGGAATCGATGAAAACAAAGAGCTGGTATATTGAGGACAATATTAAAATGTACACTGAATCTGGTCAAATTAATGCTGGCGATTTGCAGTTCATGGAGAGCAATCCCATGTTCTGTAAGATTTTAAAAGCTTTCTTATTTGTAATATTCTGTAAGTCTAACTTTCTGTGATTCTACTTAGTGATTTCCCTCTGTTCAAGTTTGTTGAATTGAGTTTATATTTTTCATTTTTTCACTTGGATAAGCTGGTTGATATGCAGTGCATCTAGTAATTCTGCAGGCTTTCAAAGTTTCCTAGGAAGTAAAATTAGGTAGATGCGTTTGTTTTTTTAACATCTAATATTGATCGAAAGTTGATCATAAAAACATAGGAAAGAAGTCATTTTAAGGTAATAAAATATTATGAAAGAACAAAGATATAACTGATGAGTTATTTTATGAAAAACGTGTTTTACACAGAATTTTTTCAGAAAAGATGCCCCTGTCTCTCAGTCCAGCTTTATTCTTGCTCTCTTCTTTCATTACCTTAGCTTTTTTTTGTTCCTTGCCCCTTTCACTGCTTCCTGCCTTTCAGCTTACTTTTCCTCCTCTTGCCTCAAAATCTTTGGTGCTCCTATCACTTCTAATCATACACAATATTTATGGCCTCTCTTTTTTTTTGTGAAACATAAAATCAACTCTTGTCATAGAAATGCATGAAAACAATGTTGACATTGAGAGTTTTTATGTAATGAGGAAATGCATAAAATTTTACCATGAACCCTTTATCTACCATGCCTTAATAGGTTAATTACATTTGTTTTCAGCAATTAATGGATACATGTATGGAAATTACCCAATCTCACCTTGTGTGGGGAGGACAGGGTCAGTGGCATTTTAATAGCATGTGTGGTTTTTCCGATGTACCTTCCATATCTCCATGGACAAACCCTGATCTCTTTGTAATCACAGAAGAGACATCATTACCATTTTCTCTGCCTCATTGAAAGAGCCTTCATGGTGGCCAGGGGCCCTGGAGAGTGGAGGCTGGGCTGTCCCATATTTGGTAGGGATTTATTACTTTTACATAATACAGGGGCAGAGAATTTCCAAGGTTCGACCCATTACAAATGCCTCATCTTCCAAATGGAGAAATTGATATTTAGAGAGATAATAGGATTGCATTTTCAGAAATTAGTGATAAGGTTGAGATTGAAACCCAGGTCTCTGACACTTTTAACTTTGATAATAAACCCTTTTAGGCACATAGGGATTTTTGTTGTTATTTTTACCAAAACAAAAAACCCAAAAACAAAAAACAAACAAAAACCTTTACATTCATAAATCTTTGAGCCCTCACAAGAACCTGAGCATTGGACAGAGCAGGTATTATTACGGGGGGTTTTCTTTTCTTTTCTTTTTTTTTTTTTTAATTGAGAAAGCATGTTCCAAGAGGTTAAAACACTTGCCCCAAACACTGTAAGAAGCAGACCAGGAATTATATAGGACAAAATACAGTTAGTTGACTCTTGAACAAGTGCGGATTAGGAGCTCCTACCCCTTCACAGTCAAAAATCTGCATATAACTTTTAACTCCCCAAACTTAACTACTAATAACCTAATGTTTACCAGAAGCTTTACTGGTAACATACACAGTCAATTAACACACATTTTGTATCATATATATATACTATATATTTTATCTACTGTATTCTTGCAACAAAGTAAGCTGGGGAAAAGTAAGTGTTATTAAGAAAATCATAAGAAAGAAAAAAACATATTTACAGTACTGCATTGTATTTACCAATACTTTAAGTTTACATAGTCTGTTTACAAAATGAAAAAATCTGCATATAAGTGGACCTGCACAATTCAAACCTGGGTTGTTCAAAAGTAAACTGTAATTCTAATTCTGTACTCAGTAAACCTCCTTATTTTAGTTTATTCCCCTTTTCAATCACACTATCCCTGGACTAATAGACTGGCCAGTTGTAATGTTATTGATCTTTTCTATTCTTAAATAAGAACAAACTCTATATATATATGTAAACGCTTTGTTTTGTTTTTCAATCAAAAAACATGATTGTTATTAGAACTGAAGAATTTAACTTTTCTTTTTTATACAAAATGAAGTTTACTTCTCTGATAAAAATCTTTCTTTTTTTCTAAATTCCATATTTGGTTAGCATCAATCTTCAATTAATTATTTAAACAACTAAGTAACAAGTATTTATCAGGATTTCCTTTATGCTGTGATCTTCCTAGGCCTATGGGGAAAAGGAGAACCACCACAGTGATTATTATTTAAGGACTGAATTTAATTATAAAACCACACATAGCTATTTTAACTCAAGGACCAAATCTAATAACATTAGATAGGAATAGCATTTTCACCACCATCCCAATTCTCTCCCCACAGAGTAATCACTATAATCAGTTGAGTGTGAATACTTACAAACCTACTTACTATGCATTTTACACAATATATTTGAACATGTAGAAATAAAAATACACAGCTTTGTTTTGTGTTTTGTTTTACATAAGCAGATCACACTACATATACTGTTCTGCTGCTTGCTTTTTACTCATCAATATGTCTTAAAGTCCTTATTAGTACATTCCCAATTTATTTAAATTATTCTTTCAAACCATTATATAGTTTTCCATATTGGGAATGTATGCTAGTTTATCTAACAATTTGCCTACTGATAGACATTTAAATTGCTTCCACTTTTATTTTTGTTGTTGTTGTAATTAACACCTTAATTTGTCACATTTTTATGCATGTGCAAATATTTATCTTGGGAAACTACTAAGAAGTGAAATTATATAGTGAAAGCATTTTTAATTTTAACATATGCAGCCAGGTTGGCTTCTAAAAAGTCTATACTCATTTACACTTCCACTAGCAGTGCTCTGAAATCAAAATGCAGGATTGATGCCCTCATGAACATATATCTGCTTTGATTTTCCTCCTGCCTGCCATCAGTTAATCTAATAAACCAACTAAGTCATAGTGACTAATGGTAGTAATTTATATACCCATGAAGAAAGACATTTTTGGCCAAATAAGACTCTCAAATTCTTCTCAATAGGCAGTTGCCATCTTCAGCTATAAGTTGGTCCAAAGCTTGTTATTATCCCAAGTAATATATGTTCCTCTAACATTTATCTTTGCATCCTGGTTTTTGTACTTATTTCAAACATTTTAGGTTTTTACGCAGATTCCAAATATAATAAACTCAAATTTCTCAAAGAAATTTGTGATATCATTAGCTAAAAGAAAAACTATATATGGGCTACGAAAAATGTTTTAATGTTGTAATTACATTCTCTAGTTGGGCTTACTCTTTTTCAGAGAGTATGAAAGCCTTTTTAATGTAAGGAATTGCCAAAAATCTTCAGCAGAAGTTACTGGGACACATGTTACACACTACTATATTGCTGTTGAAAAAACGTTGTGGAACTATGCTCCATCTGCTATATGCTATATATTTCTTCACTAACAAATCTTTAACAGCAAATGAAAGGTAATGATTCAGTGATTAAAGCTTTATGGTTAATAAAGATAACCGAACTTTCTATAATCTAGCTACTCCTAAAAAGGATTTGGCATCTTATCTTTAAAAAAGAAATACACTGATAAATAAAGGTAGAAAAAATAATTATATCAATAATTGGAAAAAAATCGAGTCCAAAGATCATTGCCACATGAATTTTTTTCTCTAAACCTTGGCAACCCAATGCAAAGAAAAGCGCACTGCTCATATTTTCCTAGCACTACATTTTAAAATGGATTTATTTTACAATTAGGAAACATTAAACAACACATATTTATGTTATCAATAGTAATTTTACAAAAATGCAAAACATTCTTTATGTAATTTATACTTTTCTGCTAGATCTGAAGGCAAAGCATTTCCCGTAACATCTTTAAATCATATTATAAAATATTTTTACTTAATGACACCTAAGACTATATTACCAATATTAATAATAACAAAAAACTAAAACTGAAATACAGTACTGTGGCATCAGTATTTAAAAGTGCACAAAAGTTTTTCTTATAGTCCAATCGCTAACTATATTTAGCAATTTGAAGATTACAGGAGTTTAATCATTCTGGTCTATTGAATGAAAGTAATATGTCAGAAAATATCAAATTCTAAAACCACCAAAAATAATATTTTCCGCAGTATTTATTTTTCTCTAATTCACTCACACACACACACACACACACAAAAATTGAGAAAACTAAAGATATTATATCAAGTAACTATTTTTCTTCTTACATTTTAAGTTCATCATTAAATTATTCAATCTATACAATGAAAATTGTATAATTTGAGAAGGATATCTGGGCTTAGAGCAAATAGTAGATTCAGACTTAGGTCTAACTCTCATTTTATATTGACTAACGTAAGTACGAATTAATAGCGTCTTTCAGCTTGCTGTTTCTCCTGGCTGAGAAATTTTATGATGTTTTAGCACTGCAAGTCACCAATTCATTGCTAAGGAACACTTTTTTTTAGGGACTCCATTTTATTTTATTACAATAGAGTAAAAAAAATAAGAATGACATCTCTCATTTTAATATTTCTAACGTCTCTTTCACACAGCTGTTTTAAAAGCAATATTTGTTACTAACTGCCTTAAAAAAATCAGACATTACATTTTTAAAATTTTTATTCCAAAGAAAATTTGTAGATATACTGCTAGGTAGAGATACATAGATATTTGTATATTTATGCATAGACAAAAGACTGAAAAGATATCCATGAAATGTTGACAATGGTTATATGTAGATGGTAGGATTATGAAGATTTTAATTTTCTTTATTATATTTTTTATTTTCCAAATTTTCTACAATAAACATAAATTAGTTTTATAAATAAATTACAAGTACTTTAAAACCGGTATATGTAGATTCCTGCTTTCTTTGCCATGATCATTATAATTTAAAAGATCTTTGCTTAACTATTTTCTCTACACAGTGAATTCTGGATATACTTTGAACAAAGCCCAACCAGAATGGAGGAATTTACCAAAAATTAGTTTATCATGAATACACAGATGCTTCCTTCCAAACATGGAAGGCAAGAGAAGAACACCTTCGAATCCTTGATAAAATTCTATTTATAGCTTGCAAGTTATAAATACCATTTATACAAATTCTGTGCAATGAAAATTGTATTCACCATCTCACATTTATTGATTAGCTCTAATTCTATAACCTTATGAACACAATATATTCCGATTCACTAGATTGTAAACTATATTCTTTTGTCTCTATAAATCCAATAAGATTAATATATCATGTGATCCAAAGTGACTTCTAAAACCCCAAATCATCTAGATGTATTGCAGTTGGACACATTTCTGGTTCATGGCATAATCTCTTTAATCGGTTCCTAGAAAAAACTTACCCAAGTAACACAACCTGAAAATTACATTTATGAAAACCAAAGACTACTACTGTTGGTTTCTAGGCCCTGTCATTAAAGTAGAGGTAGGGACAGATCATCAAGGTCACTTTCTATAACAATGGTTCCCTTCCACTCAGCATTCAGCCACATGGACTGCTTTACAACAAAATCAGTGAGGGCTCATTCTGCAAAACACTGGGAGGAAGTAACTAAAACTCATGAGAGGCTCAAGCAAACGATACTGCAATATAATGTCAGCAAAAAAATAAAATCCTTCTGAAATCATCGTGCAGCCCACTTTTCACATCATAACAGCTCTGTATACTTGTTGTGGCAGAGTGATTCCTTTGGGCCCTTTCAAATGTCACCCAAAGTGCTGCAAAATAAACAAGATTCAGTTCTTGCTCTCCTAGATCTCACAGTTAATCTTTACAAATGTTTATTTCTTACTAGGTACCCTTCCAGCCCCCTCACATGTAAATCCTGGCACAACATTGTCTATACATGGCAAGTTCCAAGAGACAGGGTCCTACCTTCACGGATCCCAACTGCCTGCCTGGTTATACTACTCCTCAGTAAATGGGAAAAAAAGACACCAATAGTGACCTTGTAGGCTTCTTCTTGTGTGCAGAAAGGGAAGTCTTGAAAAGGATGGCAAACATGTGATCATGGGACTATGTTCAGGTGTGCCTGTTGTGAGAGGTTGCCTGAGACAAAACTGCAGAGGAAAGGCACTCTGGCCATTGGTATATCTTTCACTTCTGGGAGCTGGTATATCCCAATTCTATTCTTTTCTCAACTCCAGACCTGTATCTTCTACTCTGGTATGTCCATAGCATCTCTAATTCCTCTTGACTATTTTAACTTTTCATCTCCCTCTGGACAGCCACTACATGTCCCTCTCTTTCTAAGTCATATGTAATAATTCATGTGTAATAAAGGCTCTTACAAATCCCTAAATATAATTATATGTGTAATTAAATATGTATTTTATTAAAATGTGACTATATATTTATATTCATCTACATATTAGTCATATAGAAGTCTCATATTCTTTTTATTTTATTTATTTTTATTAAGTTATTGGGGTAACATTGGTTAATACAATTATTTAATTTTCAGGTGTACATTATAATTTGACATAATATTTCTATTGTGTGATTACCACCCAAAGTCCAGTTTCTTTCAGCTACCATATATTTGATCCCCTTTACCCACTTCACCCTCTCCCTACTCCTCTATATTTGACCCTTTTTACCCCATCTAACTCTTCCCTCCTTCCCCACCCCCTACCCTCTGGTAACCCACTTATCCATTGTCCATGTCCCTGAACTCTCTGTTGTCCTGTTCATTTGTTGCTTTTAGTTTTATATACACATAAAGTGATATCATGTAATTTTCTAACTTTTTCGTCTGGTTTATTTCGCTTAAGCATGATTATCTCAAGATCCATCCATGTTGTCCGCAAATGGCAAAGTGTTTCATCTCTTCTTATAGCTGAGTAATATTCCAATATTATATGTGAACATCTTTTGTTAGCCAATCCTTATCATAGGACACTTGGTTTCTTCCATGTCCTGACCACTGTGAATAATGTTGCTATGAGCATGGGTATACAAATATCTTTTTGGTATATGGTTTTCAAGTCTTTGGGGTAAATACCCAGTAGAGTGGGATTGCTATCATATGGTAGATCAATTCTTAGTTTTTTTGAGGACCCTCCATTCTGTTTTCCATAGAGTCTATACCAATTGCAATCCACCAGCAGTGTATGAGGGTTCCTTTTTTCCTGCATCCTCCAACATTTGTTATTACTTGTCCTGTTGATGATAGCCATTCTAACAGGGTGAGATGTACTCATTGTGGTTTTTGATTTGCATTTCCCTAGTGATATTGAGCATCTTTTCATATGTTTGCAGGCCATTTGTATGTCCTCAAGGGATAAGTGTCTGTTCAGGTCCTCTGCCCAATTTTTATTGGATCGTTTGTTTTTCTGTTTATTATTGAGTCGTATGAATTCTTTGTATATTTTGGATATTAGGCCCTTATCAGAGATGTTGCTTGCAAATATATTTCCCATTCAGATGGTTGTCTCTTTACCGTTTTGATGGTTTCTTTTGTTGAGCAGAAGCTTTTGAGTTGATGTAGTCCCATTCATTTATTTTTGCTTTTACTTTTCTTGGCCTTTGGGTTAAATTCAAATAAATCCTCTTTAAGTCAAGGTCGTTGAATTTCATTCTTATGTTTTCTTCTATGCATTTTATTTTTTCATGTCTTATACTCAGGTCCTTAATCCATTTAAGTTAATTTTGGTGTGTGGTGATAGACAACAGTCTAGTTACATTTTTTTTGCACGTGGCTCCAGTTTTGTCAGCACCATTTAGTGAAGAGGCTTTCCTTTTTCCATCTGTATGTTTTTGGCGTTTTTTCGTTGAAAAATGTTTGCTTGCAATAAGTATGAGTTCACTTCTGGACTCTCGATTTTGTTCCACTGGTCAGTGTGTCTGCTTTGCTGTTTTGGATTACTGTCGCATTATAGAATAATTTGAATCAGGCATGAGTGATGCTTCCAGTCTCATTCTTTTTTCTCAGGATGGCTTTGACAGTTCAGGGTCTTTTGTGATTCCATACAAATATGATGATTTTTTTGTTCTATTTCTTTAAAAAATGTGACAAGATTTTTGATGGCGATTCCATTAAATCTGTAAAATGCTTCAATGTGATATGGTCATTTTAACTATGTTGATTCTTCCAATCCAAGAACATGGAATATCTTTCCATCTCTTTGTATTTTCTTCCATTTCTCTTTAATAGGGTCTTGTAGTTTTCATTATATAGGTCCTTCGCATGTTTCCTTAAATTTATTCCTAGGTATTTTTATTTCTTGCAGTTGCAAAAGGAATTTTTTTCCATCTCTTTTACTGATGCTTCATTATAGAGTATAGGAACACTATGAATTTTTGATGGTTGATTTTGTATCCAGAGACTTTTACTGTATTTTCTTATTGTTTCTAGTAATGTTCTTGTAGAGTCTTTAGGGTTTTTCTATGTATTGAATTATGTCATCTACAAATAGTGACAGTTTAACTTCTTTGTTTCTTATTTGGATGCCTTTTATATTTTCTCTTGCCTGATTGTACTCTCTAGAACTTCAATGAAGCATTTAAGTTTGTTTATTTGGCCTCACTTCTATTTTTGAAGATAGGCCTGTAAATGATATGAACTTTCCTCTTATGACTGCTTTTGGCTGTGTTCCAAAAGTTTGGGTATGTTATACTATCAGTATCATTCGTTTCTAATGTATCTCTTGATCTTTCTTTTTTATTTCTTCTATGACCCAGTTATTCTCTAGTAGCATGTTGTTTAGTATCCATTTATTCGCGGTTCTTTCTGATTTCTTTTTGCAGTTGATCTCTAGTTTCAAAGCATTATGATCAGAGAACATGGTTGGTATGATTTCAACCCTCTTATCTTTGTTGAGGCTATCTCTGTGTCCCAGTATGTGGTTGACCCTTGAGAATGTCCCATGTGCACTAGAGAAGAATGTATAAGCAGCTGTTTTGGGATGGAAGGTTCTGTATATGTTAATTGTGTCCACCTGGTCTAATGTGTCACTTAAGGATGTTATTTCCTTATTGATTTTCTGTTGGGAGGATCTGTCTATATCCGACAGTGGGTATTTCGGTTCCCTACTACAATAGTGTTTTGGTCATCTGTTTCTCCTTTTAGTTCTGTTAGTAATTGCTTTACATATTTTGGGGCTCCTTGATTGGGAGCATAGATATTAAAAAGTGTTATGTCTTCTTGGTGCATGTCCCTTTATTGTTATGAAGTGTCCCTCTGTATCTTTCTTTACATTTTTGACTTGAAGTCTGTTTTGTCAGATATTAGTACCGCTACTCTCGCTGTTCTCCAAATGCCATTTGCTCAAAATATCATTTTCCACTCCTTCGCTTTGAGTCTATATTTGTTTTTGGAGCTGAGATGTGTCTCCTGGAGATAGCATATGGTTGGGTTTTGTTTTTTGATCCAATCTGCAACTCTGTGCCTTTTTATTGGTGAGTTTAGTCCATTTACATTTAGGGTGGTTATTGAAATACAAGGTCTTCTTATAGCCGTTTTATTTTTAGCTTTCTGGTAGCTCGGTGTTTCCCTTCTGTTTCCATTGCTTCCTAGACCTTGTGTTTCTGTTTTTGTTTTGTTTTGTTTTGTTTATTCTGGTTGGCTTTTGTGGGTTTTGCCTGTGATTCTTCTTGTTTTATGTTATACATTTCAATTCTGACTCTATGGTGTGTGGTTATCATTACAAATACGAAAAAGATAGTTATCAAATACAGTCACCCCTTTTCTTCTGAGTGTGCCTTATCTCCTTTCCCCTTTATAAATTTGTATTTTTGAATCCTCCCCTTTTCAGTCATTGTTATCTCAATTTGTTTCTATGTATGCTGAACATTCATTACTATCTTGCTATAGCAATTCTCATCTTATTGTTTAAGCTTATAATGCCCTGCTCTTAGTAAGGGTTGCACTCCTCTGCTTCTATTTGCCTGATAGTCACTTTACTCCTAGTTATGTATTTTCGTTGTTATTTTGTTTTAGGTGTGCTCACTTCTTTCAGAATTTCCTGTAGTACCGGCCTCGTAGTACACAATTCTCTCAATTTTTGTACATCTGGAAAGGTCTTAATTTCTCCTTCATATCTAAAGGAGAGCTTAGCTGGATACATTATTCTAGGCTAGTAGTTCCTTTCACGTAATAGTTTAAATATTTGACTTCATTTCTTTCTGGCCTAAGAATTCTATCTTTGTCATTGATTTTTGATAACTTTAATACAATGTGTCTTGGTGAAGGCCTTTTGGGGTTGAGATAATTGGGTGTTCTGTTGACTTCTTGAATTCCAAATTCCAGCTCATTTCTTATATTTGGGAATTTCTTGTCCACTATTTGTCTGAAAATGCTTTCTAGTTGCTGCTTCTTTTCCTCGCCTTCAGTAATGCCCATTATTCTTATGTTTCCTCTCCTGATGGTAGCAGCTAGTTCCTGTATTTCCCTTTCATTATTTTTCATTCTTTGGTTTCTCTTTTTTTCTTCTGATTTATTTCTAGATTTCTGTCTTTGATATCACTGATCCTTTTCTCCATTTGGTTGACTCTACTTCCCAAGCTTGCTATTTCATTTTTCAACTCTTATCATGTGTTTTTATCTCCAGAAGTTCTATTTGGTTCTTTTTGAGGGTTTCAATTTCCTTGCTCTGCTCATCTAGCTGTTTTTGCAATTTCCGAAATTGTGGATATGACTCATTTCAGAATTCACTGAGTTTTTTCAGAACTACCATCTCTGTCACTTAAGTTGCATATTTCTATGTCTATAAACTCATTTTCTGGAGATTTTTCTTTTTCTTTCTGAGATGCCTTGTCACCTTGATTGTTCATGTTGTTTAATGAACTATTTCTCCGCCTGGGCATTAATGGAAGTGTATTCTGTTGTTTTTCTGCACAGATTCATTATATAAATGTCTATCTTTAGCCTGCTGCAAAGAAGGAGTTTTTCTTTCGGTTTCAAGTAGGTGGTGTCTAAGCCTCTTGGATCCCTGCTTTATATAAAGCTTATCGTCTTTTATTTTCTTGTAGATTTTAATCACACTTGATACTCTCAGTTTCAGTCCCTGTCAGTGTGAGCAACAGTTTTGGTAGCATTTGCTCAAATTCCCCTGGGGCTCCGCAGTGATCAGGTCTCAGAAGGTATGGGTGGAGTGGCCCTCTCAGTTGGGGGTTGGGAGTTGTGGCTTAACCTCTGTTTTGCAACTGTGGCTGGTAGAAATCAACTGTTATTTCTCTGCAGTCCTGTCCCACTTCTCTGCTTTCTGCCCTGATGACTGAGTCCAGCTGCAGGCTGCTTAGAAAAGTCCCGGTACTTCCAGGCAGTGTTTATCAGGGAAGTCATCACAACTCACCTCTCCCCTTCCTTCTGCAAGTAGATCCAGTGGCTGTGAGAGACAGTTTCTTTATTTGTCCCAGTCCACTGCCCAACATTTCACCTGAGGTTCTGACCTGCGGTAGCTCTTATGTGTGGATCCAATGCTCAGATATGCAGGTGTGCAGTTTGGGTTTTTTTGTTCAGTTTTAGATGTTTAGCTTATTGTTGTTTCAAGAGGAGAGATCTGCCATGTTTTTCCCTTCATAATTCTTATCTACATATAATTTTTGTATTTTATCCAAAAATATAAATATGGGTACAGATTTCATTTCTTCATAAATCCTAAAAATGCAGACTTTCCAGAATTAAAACATTTATTTTAATGTCCTTTCTACACAGCATCCTATGAAAAGCCACTATCTGTGATTAACTGATTACATGGTTTAGTTTTATGAAGTTTCAGATGTAGGGATTCCTAGAGTAAGAGCTTTATATAAAAACAGCTGTAGAGATTTCTTCCAACTTTTTAGTTCTGTGATAAATCTATTCATTGGGATTCATGCTTTTATATAAAATATATATAAGTGGAGATTTAATTTGTTCAAATTTTCTAGGAGTACACAAATCTCCCTGTATGGGAAATCCTGAATACTGATTAACCATTTGACTAAACTTTGAATATGGACCATCTATATTTCATGTTTATTTTTTTTCTATTCTCATCCACAGAAGGGAATAGACAAAGAGTTTTACCTGCTTGCCACAGTATTTGATGAAAATGATAGTCTTCTCCTAGATGAAAATATTAAAATATTTACCACAGAGCCTGAAAATGTGGATAAAGAGGATTCAAACTTCCAAAAATCTAATTCAATGACTTATAAGGAAATATTCTATTTACAAAATAAATGTATTAAGCAGTTGTTTAATTCCAGTATGCCTAAACAATTACTGATTTTTCAGAAAGGAAAAAGTATATTTTCCTCCCAGTGGTTGGCTAATGTTTCATGTTTCCTTTAAATATAATTTTTCTATAAAAATATTATCTACTAGGGTGGTTATGTGAAACTCAATTTACCAAGTATTTACCAATGCCTTTTTGTTTACCAATGCTGTATATTGTTTAGCTATTACTAAATTTAAGACAGAAAAGTCATGTATTTCTCTATTGACAAATTAGTGGAGTGGGTGGATGAAGTGTTTATTGAGTTGGTTGGTTGATTGGTTGGTTGGTTGGTTGGTTGGTTGTTTTTTAAAGAGTGTAAAATGTAGTGGAAAAAAGTATTTATCTAGAATGTAGAGACTCAAACACTGGTCTTAACAATTCCATTTACTAGCTTAATGACAATGAACAAGTAACTACCCATCTGGCCTTAGTTTTCTCAAATCTAAAAGGAAGGGATTGACTTGGATAATCTTGAAATTCCTGAATGAATGAGCAACTTTATGATTAGTCCTTTGTTGAGTTTCAAGCGGTGTCAAGTATCAGTACATTAAATATGCTTGTCTTTATTACAAATGTCTTGCAGCCATAAATGGATGTATGTGTGGAAACCTACCCAGACTGAACATGTGCTCAGGAGACAGCATTTCATAGCACTTCTTCAGTGTGGGATGGTGTTCAGAATGACATGGGATGTATCTTTCAGGAAATACCTTCACTTCCCCAGGAGAAGACATGACACTATAGCTCTGTTTGTCCACACTTCTCAGACATTTTTAATGACGTCTGATTCACAGGTAAGTAGTGAATCTTTTACTTCAGCCCTAAACATGTATAAAGTATGAAACATAGTGTCATTATATACACTGAATATCTGTTTGTACAGAAAAAGAGGAATTTCTACCAATAGTGCTTTAAAAATTTTTGCACTATTCCATTTAAATTATGGGAGCATTAATGTATGATTTTCCTGTACATGAAAATGCCCCCAGCCTCTCCCTGTGCTTGGAGGGACTCTTCCTGGGCTTCAGGCTTTAAATCAACCCCATTCCTCAAAAACAATGAAGATATTTTAAACCATTTGAACTTGTTTTCATTCAGTTATCTGCTGCATTTACTTTGCTGTTCATTTGTTCCCCAGACCTTCCTTCTGCTTCTCCCTTAACCTATTCCCTTCTGCCTTCCTCTCTCTACATCTCTCATTGCCAACTTTGCTCTCGAGAGAAATGTTTTGACTTCAATGAGGTTGATTGTTGCTGGCAAATATTTTTTAAAAAGACATCCTATATCAGCGAATTGTTATAGGAATCAGAGGAGCTGAGCCTCCACTCTAAACTTAATACTCTCATTTATCAAATAAGTTTTGTAATAATTTACAGCTTACAAAAAGGAAAGCAATGATCAGATCAGCTGAGAAAGAAGTAATAAAGATGTAGCAAAGTGCTTGTCTTATCTTAGACTTTAAATAAAATGTTAGTTTCTTCTTTTATCCTGCAGACCTACCTTCACAAAAAACAAAAAACAGAAAATTTATCCATTTTGCTCAAAAGATACTGGCACCAATTAAATACTCGGTACACTATAACTAGTTACTCTGTAAATACCATGGATTGGTCAAAACTCTTTCTGATACCATAGATTCATTTGACTACATTTTCTACATTCCAAAATTTTTAATTTTACTTTTCAAACAAACAAAATAAGTGATTAAGAGCAACGAAGAGGGAAAAAAGAGATCTTTCCGCAACACCCGTTCTCTTCTCTGCTGATGCATTCACTCAGTGGCAAATTATTGCTAGTCCCCACCAGCTCCTTCCTCTTCTTTCTCTTGTGTATGTTTGTGTGAAGTTAAAAACAAAATTTTTTTTTGCCTGCTCCTTATTCTCTTTTCTGAACAGTTTCAGCTGCAGTAAACATGCGGAGACAACTACTACATATCAAGCACTGTGCTATACAAGAATCACTTCATTCTAAATACATTTTCTTTCCCAAACCCTCTGAGTCTAAAGGTTTTGCTTCCTTGTAGTCTTCTTGAATCGTATCCTCCATAAAAGTAATAGCAACAACAGAAATATCTGAAGAGTTAAAAAGAGAGAGTTAGTGCTGATAAAAATAACATTAAAAAGTACCAGAATGTGATTGGGCACAAACTTACCGAAATAAAGGACAACCAGGATTCAGGTGCAATCTACTGTTCTGAACCAGGCTGGAGGAGATTTTTTGTTGTGGTGATTTATTTTTGTTATGGTCATTCTTTGGGGTTTTTAACCTATTAATATTAAGCTGATTCCTTTCAACTTGTTTTCACTACCTCCACTGCTACTTCTCTGATCTTAGCCACCATCATCTCTCGTGGATGATTTTAACAGTCTTCTAACAGGTCTCCTTTCTTCTACATTGCCCACTTCAGTCTATTTATTCTCAGCTCAGCGCCCAGATGCCACTAATTGACTCAAAATCCCACAATGGCTCCATATTTCACTGAGTAAAGGCTACAGAATTTTTCAGTGGCCCCAAAGGACCCATGTGACCCAGCCCTCCATTCCCCACCAATCTTGTCTCCTAGTACTCTCATCCTTCTTCACTCCACTCCAGACACACAGACCTTTTAGATGGTCTTCAAACACACCAAGCAGGCCCTCAATTTGGGGGATTTTGCTATCTGTTTTTCCTAGATCCACCATGCACTTCTTCTGAATCTTTTCCCAGATGTCACCCTCCCATCAAGGCCTACCCTGATCATCCTATAAAATATTGCTCATTGCCCCCTTAAGCCCCCTCCGCCTCTCACACACACCCAGAATGCTTCCTTCTACTGTTCTACTTTTTTCTTTAATCCATCTTATTTATTACTTTTCAACATACGTAAGTTACTATGTTTATTATCTGTCTTTACAACACCTTGCAATATAAGCTGTAAAAGCATGGATTTTTAACTATTTTGTTTATTGATGTTTCTCCAGCAACTAGAAACATGCCTGGCATAAAGAAGATGCTCAATAAATATTTATCAAATTAATGAAAGAATGAATGAATTCTCTTACTGTATTTCTTTTAAGGGTTTATGTCTTATAAATGACTTCACAGTGAGAAAATTCTGAATGTAAAGCTTTACGCATTATTTTCTTAATCACTTCTAGGAAATTTTGATGTCATTTGTCTGACTTCAGAGTACCATCAAGGAGGCATGAAATGTAAATACAAAGTGAGGCAGTCTTCGGAGCCATACCCTGATCAAACACAGTACGAGAAGGAGAAAATTCTTTATATCGCAGCTGAGGAAATTGTGTGGAATTATTCTCCTGGCAGAAAGTAGGAGAAGAACTGAAACATTTAGAAAGAGAGGAGTATGATGATAATTTCAGTCTCTAATTGGGAAGAGTTCATTCTATAGTTTTCCACTCTTTACTTTCAGTCTCAACCTTTCATTTCTGTGTGTGTGTGTGTGTGTGTGTGTGTGTGTGTGTGTGTGTGCGTGCGCTCGCATGCGCTCACGAGCACATTGTATATTTATTTGTGTTTGCTATTGTGTGTGTACCATGTATATGTATGATGGGTATGTGTATATGATATGGGTTATTCAATTACAAATAACTTCATATCTTTCTAAATACATAATTTTCTCTGCTTCATTTCTTTGTCTCTTCTCACTTTCTGCGTTCTGTCTTCCTTATGTGTGCTACCATCTAATTGTATAGTTTTGTGGTATAATAAATGTAATTTAGCTATATTTAACATTTGGAATCAGTCAGATTTTCCTTTTGTCTTCATCATTTCCATCTATGTCTGTTCTTCTGAGAACCTCAAATTAAAGACAACGATTTTTCTTTTTGTAAAATTCGATTTTTCTCTCCTACTATTTATTCATTTATCAAAACTAAAATTTCTTCTGAAAACATGTTTTAAGGTACAAAATGAATATCCAATAATCTTACTAAAATAAATATTTTTTATAAAAGAAATACTTTCCAAGGTAAAATAGCCTCTAGAATTTAATAAATTGCATTATTTCAATATGAAGTTCTTCCATGTGAGACTTTATCTAATTTAATGGTTAAATTAACTAACTTTGTGGGTTTTGTTTAGATATATTTAGATAAAATTGGGACATTTCTTGGGTCCACATACAAGAAAGTTGTATGCCATCAATGTGATGATATCACATTCACAAAGCAAACAGAAAGAAATGAAGATGAAAAACATCTGGATATACTAGATATGCTAATATATTGTAAGATCGGTTTTGGGATTTTCTTCTTGTCTTCAGCTGCTAGAGATGGTTGCGCACATTGAGGACATTGTCAGCTTCTACCTTGACAGAGGAAAATGCCTATAATTCTAGCTTTAATTTATTGGCTGATATGCACTTTTATTGAGAAAGTAAGTCATTCGAGTTTTATTTAATGGAAAATAAAGAGACCACAGAAAATTAATATGGTCAGTTTTAAATTACCTGGCTTCTTGCACTTGGAATTTAAGAATTCTAGATCTGGGAGAGACCTTAGAAGTAGCATTTAGAGATAATTTCTTTCAAAATTGAAAGAAAGCTCAGAAACCCTATTGTAATGAGAAGGAGGACTTCTTTGTTTAAATTTAAGTGTTTAATTTAAACACTTAAGTGTTAAAATTTAATTTCATCTCTGTCCAAGGTGAGGAAAATTATAGCCCTTTCTTCGCCCTTGACAGATCAGCTAGGAAACTTACAAGTCATCCCTGATCATCTACATGCAACATTCCATGTCACGTGGCATTTCTATAAGTCACATGGCATTCTGTGGGTCACATGATGTTTTCATACATCAAAGGGCATTTCCACATCTTGCATATTATTTCCAGAAGTCACATGGTATTTCTGTATCCCCAAATTGTTTTTGGTCCTGATATCTGTGTATTAATCAAAAGCATGGGACCCTGAGAAGACGGATTTACATGCTGATGAAGAGAAAATCTTACTGTCCTTGGCTCTTCTTGAGCTTGTTCCTTTGAGACCCCTGGAAGGAGGTCTGTATCATCCAGTTCCCACAGCTTTTAGGAGGCTCCTTATCTTTTATAACAGCAGAATGTTTGTTTGTTTTCTGGAATTCTGGCCAAATGCACCAAGATAAATAACACAGCATGACCTTCTAGATTTCATTATTATTTATACAAAAAAAGGAAAACACTTTATAGAAAAGACAAAACAGTACAGTGATTAGGAAGGTAAAATTGTCATGGGGGTCAAAGAGGTGCTGACTTTAACCAGCATTTAGTGTCTACCAAGTCTCTTCAGGGATCTGGTTTTAGTAATTACAGCACATTTTCAAGGAAAGTTTTTACTGCTTAGCCCATCTCAAAATTATCTCTGTTTCAGAATTTTTAGAGGTGCTGATTCAATCTACTTTCAAATAGGAAATTTGTAACAAATTTTATACTTTCAGTTCTTGGCCTGGGATAAAGGGAGAAAGAGTAAAAAATGAAGTTGTCTTTAGTCTGTGAAAGAAAAAATCACCCAAGGTTATAAAAAGGCCTTGCTGCTCCTTCCATTCCTCTACTAGAGTGAAGGAGGAAAAGGATAAAAGGCTTACATGATGAGGCTGGTCAAGAAAGAAAATAAAGTGCTCCATTTCTAAATTGTGTGTTTTTGTAGGTATTAACTGATGCTCATCAAAATTCTAGATGTGGAGCTCATAAGAATTCTAGATGACTTAAATTTTTCAGGCAAAAAATCAGCAATGATCCAATTGTTAAATGTGTGTTTCACTTGTGTGTTCAGGAAAAGGATAAGAATAAGTCACTGTATAAATAGTTAAAGACAGATGACTCACAATTTTAAAAAAGTAAAAATTATTTACTCTTTTTTTTTTTTTTTGTATTTCCTACTTCCTTTGATATTTGCCACCCTTGGTGAGCAAATACGAATTATCTTTAAAAATAAAGCCTCAAGACCACATTCTATTTATGCTCATGAAGTGAAAATACACAGTTCCACTGTTGTTCAAACACAGCCAGGTAACTGCTTTAGGAGGAAAAAAAAGCCTCAAAACTTTTATATAGGACTATGAGGCTAATGTTCTTTCTTAAATATGGGTGTGGTTCCAGATGAGAAAATCCAGTGGAGTAGTAAGTAAGCAGGGCCTGAAGAACTTGGGAGAGGAGTTCCTTTAGTAAGTCAAATTTGCTTCCAGGAGGGGATTTCAAGGGCCAAATTCCCCTGTGTATACGATTTCTCCTTTAGGGCCACCTCCTGCCCACCTCTCTACCTGTCCAGCTGCCAGGCAGGTATTCTTATATTCAATCTCTCCCACTCAAGTGCTAAAGTTGGAGTTGAGTACTATGTGAGGGAGGGAGCAGGGTGAGAGTTGAGCTGCTTAGAGGAAGTGATGAACAGCATATATTAATATTTCTGAGGCATCACTATTATAGAGCATGTCATTCAGCACTTTCAACTCAGAAGAAAATGAAAAGTTTTTAATATGAATGCCCAGGAAGCTGACTCAGAAATAAAGATTTGTGTGCAGATAGTGCTCTAGGGATCAATGACAAAGGAAAGAAAAAGAAGCATAATTGGGTAGGGGGAGAGGCTGGACAGAGATGCAGCCTCAATAGTAGTCATAGCCAATCCTACAAGAAGTTCTGAAGATAAGATGGCCTTTGGCTGTCCTGCTTTGGGATAAGAGACTTGGTCCTTTATGTCTCTATGTCAGTCACTGGATGAAAGCTTGGATGAGGTGGCACTTTTCAGCAAATGCTGTCTGCGAGGGGAGTTGACATCCACTGGAGCCAGTCCTTCATTCTTAAAGGGGAATCTGAGATAAGCATCCAGAATATTCCTCGTAGTTGCCCACCAAAACAAGTAGTTCTAGGAATTAAGGGTATCAAGGGAAGAGCCAAACTCAGAAAGAAAAGATTTGTAGGACAGAGGGACTGAAAGGTAGGCATTGATGTTCATTGAAATATTCCCTTTTGATTTAAAAAATAGACAGTCTTATGGTAGTACCAACATAAAACTCCCATCAAGGGAGTTTGTTTGCAAGTCAGCATTCTGTTCTGAATAGTTAGGAAAGGATCACATTACGTATATTCCACTAACACTTCTGAGTACCTGCTGTGCCCCAGCACTGCGTGGAGTGCTGGAAGGGGAGGGTTAGTATTAAGTAGAGTGTTAAAAATTTGAAAGCAGGGAGGCTGGGGATGAGATTGGTTAGTGGAGGAGAAAGACTATGTCACAGGTATGTGGAAAAATTAATTTAAACCGCTGGAAGTGGGAGATGTAGGATTATACAATGCTGGGTGGGAGACCAAAAGACCTTTCATACAAGAATCAAGTGAATTCAGATTTAGTAAGGCTAATGCAAACAGCTTGGGGGTGGGAAAGTGGTACATGTCATTCACAAATCGAAGGTTTAGACCTATGATTCAAAACAAGTCTGTCACATTTCAAAGCCTGAGTTATCATCATTACAATAAATGTTTGTTGAACGCATGAATTAGATATTTAATGATTGACATTTTTCAATGGCAGAATCACTGTAAGTTTTTGATCCAGTAACCCTGAGAATATAATGGCCAACATTGATAATGACACCGATCTTGCTCTTTGGCCCAAGTTAAGCAACACCAAGAGCTTCATTTGCATCATCTTGTCTAATCCTTAAGTCCCCATTTGATGTACATGAGAAAACAGAAGCTCAGAAATGTAAACACATGACTAAGATCACAAAGCTAAGAGCAGAGAAGTCAGAAGACTCTGCTACCCATTATTTGTGTAACTTCAGGGCTTATGCATTATCTAGTTCTTCATTAAAAAGTGTGATTTAAAAGATAAACTGTGTTTGCTTATTTTAGGAGAGATCAGAACATATCTTTGGCAGATTCCTCAAAGAACTGGTCCTACCTCAAAGGACTTGGAATGCATACATTGGTTTTACTACTCCACTGTGAACATGGTCAAGGTAAACTTTAAAGCAGTTCTCAGTTTTTATCCTGTCTCCACCTAGAGATTATAATGGAAGGAAAAGGAGTTCATTTTTGTTTTTAAAAAATCTTAGTTCTGTGTAAACTTTCTATTAAGTAATCTAAGTACAGCTCAGCTTTTAGTCTTACACAGGTTTGCATTTTTTAAGAGCAAAATAAATTATAACATTATGATTATGTAGATTTATATTTTCCAAAATGTTACTGTGAATTGAAAAAATATATAATTATATACAATACCCTCTTTGTTGTTTCATTGAGCAGGAGTTAAGTTAAAGAAAACAAAGCACAGAATTTACAAATTCTGTGATTAATTTAGAAATATATACATATGTTTGTTTGTTTAAACCCTTAACTCTGGAGTTCCAGTTTATTTGCATTAAAAAAAGAAAAAAAGAGTTCCCTTTTTCAACTTTTAGTTATTTTGGCCTACTCTCTGCCTGGAACAAGAACCTACTCAGACATTCTACCTCAGAACAAAACGAATATAAACAAACCACAGCCTCCAGCCAAAAATGACTGCAGGGTCAGAAGCATCCAGGAGAAAGGATCTGAGACTTTTAGTCATCTCTGCTAACCAACTCCTATGTCAGAGAATTCTAATTAAAACCAAAATTATGTTTTTTAATTAAATTTTCAAAACTAGAGTTAAATCCACTGAAGACTGTGTCTAAAATCCTTCCCAGGGGTTTGTTGTTCTCTTTAGACTTAAACTCTAATGAGTGAGATAATAATCTTTCTTCAAGGGTTTTGCATATCAAATTTTTTGTTCCTTACTCTCAGATTTAGAATCCAAATAATTAAAAACTCACGATCTGCCCTTACTAAAACTAAAACTTGATTCTTCTCTTTTTATTCAGTGGGGGAAATTTTTAGTCATGGGCATAGTTAATATTCTTGCTTTATCTTGTCAGGATCTTAACAGTGGACTGGTGGGCACTTTAATAGTATGCCTCAAAAACACCACAGCCATCATATGTCACTGTGTTCTCTACTTCAGGATTTTTAATGAGAATGAATCCTGGTACCTTGAAGAAAATATCAAAACCTATT
Source organism: Eonycteris spelaea (assembly GCA_003508835.1). NCBI lineage: Eukaryota > Metazoa > Chordata > Mammalia > Chiroptera > Pteropodidae > Eonycteris > Eonycteris spelaea. The sequence continues at coordinate 313,433 of PUFA01000041.1, read as the reverse complement.
CTTTATAAAGCCAAGTAGGCGGGAATGATATTAATTTTGAACTCAGCAACCAAATGCATGGCAATGTCAACTAATTTTCTAACCATAGTCTGTAGGCCGTTTCCCACAAAGCAAACAGATGAAAGTTCAAATTTATCAAGTTCAGCACAGTTTAGAGAACACAGTCACACATCGCTGGGGTGTATATCATGTGGACCAGGGGTTAACCAATTTTCCATAAAGGGCTGGATAGTAAAGAATTTAGGCTTGTAGACTATACAGTCTTTGCCATAAACTATCTTCTACTCTGCCATGGTAGCCTTTAAGCCCCCATACATAAGATAGAAACAAGTGGAATTGGTTATGAGCCAATACAACTTTATTTATGGACACTAAAATTTATATTTCATATAATTTTTACACATCAAGAAATATTTTCCTTCTTTAATGTTTTTCCAATCATTTAGAAATTTAAAAACATTCTTTGTTCATAGGTCATAGAAAAATGCAGTGAGTGCATTGGACCTGGCCTGTGGGCTGTAGACCACTGTCTTGGTGGCATGGCAAATTCTGATGCCCCTGGACCCAGGCAGGCACTGGAAAACCAGAATATCAGTTACAATTTCTAGAGAGCCCCATTACACACTTTTCTAAATATTTTACATCAATGAACACAGGGGCAAGTGGAGTTTAAGACAACCTGAAAGGCACGTGGTCCCACCCACTCTTCCCACCACCATTACCAAATGACTTTAACAGACAGAACTTAAACCTTGTGCTTGTCAACCAAAATTCTTTTATAGGTTGATTGTGACAAAGCTCATTCTGTTTATGACCTCTTCCACCTAGAATCACAGTACAATTTCAGTACAGACAATTATTCAAATAAAATACACAAATGATCTTACTTAATAACAATCTTACTTAGTCAAACTTCTGGCCCCAAATTTTTCACCTGAGGAAACTTAAGGAGATGACTGGGTAAGGGATCCCTAATAAAGCAAATCCAAATATAATTGTTTTTTATTTCTTAGGGTTTTTTTTTTTCCTACCCAAGTAATATATATAAACTTAAAAATTAATTCAAGGACTATATCCATGGTAATTATCATTTTTTAATAGGAATCACAGAAGGCACACAGCAGTGTACTAGGCCCTAAGGTGTTACAAAGGCCCATAAAATGGGACATCTTGCAGTGTAGAAGTGGCAGACTTGTGCATTGTTACAATACAAGGGTGACTTGGCGGATGCTTAACAGAACTACAAACACATGGCTATCTTTTAATTTATTACTTGAAGGTAGAGAAAGACTTCATGATGTGGGTATCTGAGGATGTATAAAAAATCTGTTTAGTAGAAAAGGAAGGGAATGACATTCCAGGTAGATGGAGGAATGTGAGCTAAGTCACATAACACGTGGAAAGAAAAAGCCAATGGAATTGTGGAAGACCTTAAATACCCTGCTATGAATGTAGACTTGATTTAAAAGAGGGTTTCTGAGGCTTGTCACTATTGGCATTTTGGGCCAGATAACTCTTTGTTGTTTCACAGGGAGGGAGCTGACCTGTGCTTTGCAGGATGTTTAGCAGCGTCCCCAGCATCTATCCCATAGGTGCCAAAAGCACCTACTCCCGAGTTATGACAACTAAAAATGCCTCCAGGCATTGCCAAATGTCCTCTGGAGGACAACCGCTGTGCTACAGTGGGGGCTGAATTAAAGAATGATAGAAATGGGTGTGTATTTTAAGAACAACTCTGGCAGCCAGCTAGGCACTTGCACTCTGAGTGTGCGCCATGGATCAGCAGCCTCAGCATCACTTGGGAGTTTGTTAGAAATGCAGAATTTTAAGCTTCACAGACCTAGTAAATCATAATCTGCATTTTAGGAAGATTCTTAGGCCACATGCACAGTACAATTTGAGAAACACTGGTCTAAAGCAGAGTCTCCTAGTTTTTTGCCATTACATCTTTCCATCTAAATGTATTAGAACCCTACTTCCATTGATATATGGTTATAAATTTTATATTTTTACCACTGTAGTAATGTATTTTATGTGTTTCAAAAGATATGCAGGATGATTTCCTGGGCTTCTCACTAGTTGTATGGCTTGTTCTTCTGGATCCCAGGCAATTTTTCTCACTACTGCTTCTGATTACCATCACAACTTTGATTTGGTTGCCAGAGGGATGAACAGAGCCTCTATCATCTACATCATTTTTTTCTTCTTCAATAATTATTACTCTTATTCCTATAATTGTTCATATTCATTCTTAGCAAAGAGACATTGGTGTGGTGTCCAAAAGATAAATCTCCTATCTATAATATCTTTTTTCTGGGAAACTAGATTTTGTATTTCAAACAATATAAACAGAAATTTGGTTAATTTTACAGGACTTCTGTCCACATGGGAGAATGACAGTGTTATTACTATCAATTTAATGAGTAAACTTTTTGCTGCAAAAGCAATGGTAGTCCTTTTAAAGATGATCTTAAGACTTATATAAACTTCATATTTTTTTCTCAGGTATGTAATTATTTTAGTTTAATATTCCAACTTAGAATTTTATGAAACTTTTCTTTCTATAGCATAAATATCTTCCTGAAGTCAGAGCTAAAGCTACTGAAGAAGAAAAACTCTGGGAATGAAGGACTCTAGGAGGGGCTGGATAAAGACTTTCACGACAATGTACCAGGAAAACTAGCTTGAAATAAGAGTGTTCCTGGTAAATTTTATTTATGAGCTGCCTCCTTTTTCTGTAAACTGTGTCTCTGCACTAGAGTCTGTAGTGTTGTACCAAGGTTTTAACAAATGGCAGTGGCAGTAAGCAAGAAGAACAAAAGGAGCAGGTGCAAACTGAAGTCTAACTCAGAAAAGAAAACACACAATCTAAGACTTTACCCTAAACTGCAACATTTGCAAATGATTTTAAAAAGTGAAATTTTTATAACATGGGGTAAACATTTGAAACAGTCTTCAAAATACAAATCCATATACTGTATTGTGCCTTAGGCTTAGAAGACTGTAGTTTATAGAATGTATAAGTGCCAGTTTTTCAGAACCGAAAATAAAAATTTATGCTCCAACCTTGTATCTAGCAATATGAACTGTTGGAATATGTTCTGCTATAAGTAACAGAAACCCAAGCCACAAAGGAATTATCAATAGTGTTTGTCTCAAATTTTTTAAAAATTGGAGGTTAGTGGCTGCTAGGGTTGGTTCAGAAACTTGATGTGAGGGCCTTTCCTTTGTGACTATGTGTCATAGTTGCAAGATGGTTACTGCAGCTTCAGATATTACGACTAGGTTGAAGGCAGAGAAGGAAAAAGGAGTAGCACCAAATGACCTCTCCTTTTCTCAGGAAGACAAAAAGTCCTCTGAGGAGCCCTAGGCAACTTCTGCCTATGTTGCATTGGTCAAACCCTTTTTCTTCAGATACTCCTAACTGCAAGGAAGGCTTTAAAATAGCTTTCACAGCAACTGCAGTAGAAATAACAGGGCAAACAAGTTGGAAATGTCTTGTGGGTTGACTAACAGTGTCTGCCTTCAACAAGTAAGAATATTTGAAATCAGAAATTGGTCAAACAAAAGAGTTCAACATAAGAATTAAAACCAAAGTCAGACTTTTCATTCTTGTTACTTTTATTTTGTTTTATTTGTATTTATTTATTTTATCTATTTTAATTTTTAAAATTTTCGATTACAGTTGACATACAAAATTATATTAGTTTCAGATATATGACATCATTCTTTTTACTTTCAACTTCTTAACCTTATAATACATGAATACCTCAAGTATTATCAAGCAAATCCCTGACATCATATCATTTCACCCCAAAATGCTCTAATATGTATCTCCAGAAGAAGACTTCTTAAAATTAATATACTAATAATGCTATTATATATTGAACAAAATTAATACTATTTCACTCTCTGACAATGAAACTAATAAGAACCTGTAAAATATGAATGCAGTTAGCCCCAGCCCAACCTCTACCCCTAGAGAAGCATCCAAGTCTGAGAGTTTTAAAGTTGTTGCTGATAAAACTAGAATATTCTTAAGGAAATGAAAGAGGTGTTGCCCAAATCTCACCAAGAATAATATTTGATTGATCCACTCATTTATTTTTTTGAGAACATAATCCTAGACTGTGGGATTCAGAGATAGACAGGAATATTAAAGTAAAATCTGATATAATGTATGTGTAAAATGTGATTTAGTAAACAGAGTTGAATGAAAGGGTTGGCACCTGCATGCATTCTTAACAGGAAAGAGTCAAAGACCAGGAATGAATCAGTGGGAGTCTCCTGCACAAATATTGGATGTTGCTTTTATTCTAATGATCGGTATTTATTATTTAGACAGAAATATTGTTGGTGAAAAAAATCAAAGAAAATAAGTTAAAGGAATTTGTTTTAAGACTATATATACTCTTTTGCTCAAATTTTAGTGTTACCAAGAAAACTCTGTTCATAATATGATTTTTCTGAGTAGATCTATAAATGAATTTTTAAAAAGACCAATAATATATGCCCATCTTTCTTTACTTTTAAATGAATAAATTACTATATTTATTCTCCAAGTTGGTTTGCAATCAATCAGATCTCTAAACCTAGTAATCTTTATGTGAATGACAAAACGAAGGTTCTGAATTTGCCAATAGACAAGCAAACCTGGAATAGAATCCTTCCAAAGCACATGGAGCCTGGGAGGCCCAGCCTAAGACAGTCTGGAGCTGTGCTCTAATGCCTTCAAGACCACAAAGCATATCTGGGTCAGGCAGGCCTATACTTGATTTCCAGCTACTCTACTCACTAGCTAAGGGGTCCTGGCCAAGGTATAAAATCTCTCTTAACCGTAGTTTCCTCATCTGTAAAATAAAGATAATAATAATAATACCTTTTGTGCTATTCTATAGGCAAATTAATGCTCCCCCCCCCAATAGCCACATTTTAATCCCTAAAACATGAATATTTTATCTCAAATGGCAAAGGTGAATTAAATTTCAGATGGAATTATGGTTGCTAATCAACTAACCTTAAAATAGATTATCTTGGATTATCACCAGGGAGGGATCCCTAATAGTAGAAGAGAGAGGCAGAAGAGAAGGTCACAATGAGTTGATGTACAAAAGCCTCCGTTGTTGCCATTATCGGCTTTGATGATAGGAGAGGGCCATGAGCCAAAGAAATGGGTTCACCCCTAGAGCCACCGAAAGGAATCGCAGCCCCAGTGACACCTTGATTTTAGCCCAGTGACACATGTGTTAGACTTCTGACATACAGAACTATAAGGTAATAAATTTATGTTGTTTTAAGCCACTAACTTTATGGAAATTTGTTATAGCAGTAATAAAAATAACTAATACATCTGTCTAACTGTTCATCATGAGGATTAAATGAAATAAAATTTATACAGAACTTGGCACTGTGCTGGCACATAGTAGTCATCTAATAACTATTAGTGACTATTATTATAGTTAACATTTATTCATTCCTTCAGTATTTATTAAAATATGTGTCAAGTATTTGCTAAATGTCTTGGAGTCAATACAAAACAAGGCATAGTCATTGGCCGCATAGAGGCCCAGTCTAATCGAGGAGACAGTCGCATAAACAGATAATTCTGATACAAAATGTATATTAATAATGCTTTTAATTTCTAATATTTTATGATACTTTGACTTCTTGGGGTGGCGTTTACTAATTTGGGAGAGACTGCCCCTCCCAGAACTAGTAAATTCCTAGAGATAGTAAACAACTTGCTATTTTCATATGCAAACCAACCAATCCCAGAGCCCATATCCCCAACCACTTCCTCTAACTCTCATACATCAAGCCAATATTTCCCCTCCCCTAAATCAACCAAAGCCAAGTTTCAGACAACTAGAGACAGTCCGTATGTCCCAAAGCCTCCTGGAATTATTCAAACCAGCCGTCCTAAGCTGTTTACTCAGCCCTGCTTTGTCTTTCCCACAGAAATCCCAATAAAGGCTGTGGCCTGTGCTTTCCTCTGGCTCCTACTTCAACCTCTTAAAACAAAAACAAAACAAAACTCTGGTGCTTCCTCATGTAGCCCAACATGTATGCTGCTTTCAAGGGGAACTGAGAGTGACAACAAACTTTTCTTGCAATGGCATTAGCCTCTTCATGTCGTGACTTAATCACCTTTTAGAAATTAAGACCTGGGCACAAATCAAAGTTTTAAACACTAGAGCCTCTATTACCCCAGAATGGTATAGAAGCAAGAGGTAATGAGGTTAGGAATGACAAGGGAGGAAAATGCTTCAAGAAAGTCATGCTATGTAATCAAGCTTTGTGAATGTTAGTCTTTAATCTTTTGTAAAAATAATTTTAGTATTGTATCTCTTTCATTGTTAATAAATCATATGGTTTGACTTCTACTTCATTCAATATTATGAAAGTATGAAAAGGATGGAGTAACTGCAATCTTTCTTCCTTTAAAAAAAAATCCCCCTTTCCCATAATACTGTAGGTGTCAAGGCTCTTGCTGGATTAGAGTTTAGGTGTTCTCCCTTCCCCTATGAACCTTATACATGCCAGGAAAATGATGAGCAGGGCCTTGACCCACTCATGGGCAGCCAAAGTGAATGTAGCCACCAAAAACCTATCTGTGTCATCATTCCCTGAACTGGCCAATAGCAGAGAGAAGAGGATCAGCCATGTTCGTGCTGTGTGAGGTCAAGTCAGTGGACTCATGATCAAAGTTCTGTACATGACCATACTCACCAATAAAATTCTAGAGTTACACAATATTCTGTGGAAAAGATAGCATTGGGATGGTCTGGCTGGTCATGGACAAAATGACCTGCTATTTTATATTTTGTGTCTCCCTCTGTCACAAAGTGAAAGACTGTCCTTGGTGGGTTGTTTCTTAATAATTCTGATGCCATGGAGGAGAAGTTAAAAGTCAGTTCTCATGAATCAATAAGAAACTAGTGGGTATAGCAGGCATAGTAAAGGTAAGGAGAGCTTGCATCTTGCCAGGCAGAAATAGAGCTGAAACAATATTCTCTAAGCAGTTCTGTAAGCATCCTTAATTTTAATCATCATCGGCCCCAAAATCTTAATGCAGATGAGATTCCCTCAGTCCAGGAATCCTTAAGATGACAAAAAAAGAAATTGTGGAAAACAAAACTTGTGCTATGTAACTTAGGTTACTAAACAATTAACTTGGAAATGTAATAATTATGACGAATTATAAAGGTATACTTGGGATTCTGATGTAAAGACCTTCTGACACATTTAGCCAAGAGGACAGGCTGTTTGGTCCAATCTAGATTCCTTTCTTCTTCTATTTCTTTCAATGCTCTAAGTCTGCTGAGCCTCTCCTGATGGGCCCCCTGCTTTGTTGTCTCACCTCAGTCTACACTGGTTCTGATGCATGTTTTGAATGCAGAAACTTTCAATAACAACATTATTCAAAATCCACTTTTAGGTACCAACTCTGGAATTGCTGTTAGGAAGATTTGTCAATGGCTGGTTGCTCATTAGCCATCACTGGCTTCTCCCTTGTATTCTTTTTATTTCATGCCACACATCAGCTACATGTTTTTTAATGAGAAGGGTAACAGTCACAAAGCAAGACAGAAATATGGATTTCATGACCCTTCCTGCATCACACCATAAAATGTTCACTCACACTGGTCAGGGGTGTTACTGTTTAACCATTTCATTTCACTACCAGTATGGGGGCTGCTGCAAGTGTACAATCTGGAGCACTCAGTAACTATCTGAACAGGTTTTTAGGGTAGAATTTCTTAGAAGTGACTTCAAAAATTGTTGTGCTCTGATCACCATTCTTTCAACCCACAGGGCTGAGTTTGAGCATGGAGCAGAGAATGAGAAAGGAAATGCCCCAAAGGTGCTCACTTGGCGCTTTGTGCCAGTTAGAAAAGTCCCCCCGGGAGAATGGATTGCTGAAACCTGCCCTCTCAGTGTGGACCAGCTTTTAAAAGGAACACCTTGCCAGGCACAAAGTTTGGCTATTGGAGTCTGGGCAAGATTTTGGCCCCACTCAAATCCTCTCAGTGGACAAGAGGGCACGATCACTCAAGGTGGCTCCAGAAGGAGGTCTTGGGACATCTTGGGTCTTGCAACTAAGTTTTCTGTATCAGGACAATCGTTAAGATTATTACTAGCTGTTGAGAGGGGCATCTCTACCATGTACCTTAACATGGATTATTTCAATGAATCCAGACAATAGCCCTCTGACACTGACACTTTATACATGAGGAAATTGGGGCTGGGGTTAAGTATCTGCCTGAGGTCAAGTGGTGCCATCAGATTTTGATCTTCATCTGCTGTTTCATTACTCTTCTTCCCTGTTGTATTTTTCTCTGTAGCACTTGCAGCTAATACTAGGTATTTCATTTGGGTAGGGATTCGTGTCTTGTATTCACTTTTGTATCTCCAGGGCTTAGCACATGGCTGGGCACAGTGGGCTTCCTCAGTAATACTAATTAAATTAATAAATTGTTCAAACATTAGGTACTTTCTCCAATAACAATCTATTTCTATAAAAAAAATTTTGGCATTAATGTATTTGAGAGAAAAAGATTATATTAGCACAAAATGTGCACTATTAGTATAAAGATTTTCTTGCACCAAAAAAAAAAAAAAGATTATTCTTTATTTTTAGGTAAATACGTCATGACTAAAGACATGGTTTTAATAAAAAGTCTTTAACCCTAAAATTCATGTCCACATCAAAAAGTGGAATCCCAGTTTAATAAACTTTCTAATATTTACTGAGATCAATCTTTGCTTTTGAAGACAAGTTGATTTATGTCTGATTTCTTTGATAATTAAAAGAGAATTATCAACCTCCATTATGTTCTCTTAGTGATTTGCATATAGCAATACAGAATTATCTGGTACAGTTTCCTTAAATGTGTTCAGAGCTTACAAAATACATAAACTCTTCAAAATTATTTTTAGTTTTGGGTACTTAATTTGGCATGCACGAGATCATGTTTCATAGCTTAAAGTTATAATGAAATATTGTTAGATTTTTTGAAAGTAAAGAGCTGCATGTTTTGATCCATTTTGCATAATCTGTTAAACTATTTTGTTAAAAGTTCACAGTGTGCAGGGCATTGTACTATGGCATATTGCTGGAAGTACAAAAGAAGCATTTAGAGATGATCTCTGCTTTCCTGGAATTTACAAAATGAACGAAAGAGGCACAGAGTTACTTATACTTTAATCCCTCCAGCAATAACTGCTGACTTTTTATTTGTAATCAGGGAAGCTTGGCAACGGAAAACCATTTTTTTCCCCTGGATTTACGAGAACTGAGCTCAAGTGGAAAATGTTATTTACTTTAACGAAACAATTTACTCTTATGCAACAGTAAGTTGTGTCAATCAAGCAAATAAAGGAGAAAGCCTTATTTATAAAATTGCCTGCTTCTGATTTCAGTTCATTGCTTCTCAGCTCCAACAAGAAAAAAAAATGAAGATTTTGTTACTGGGTATTTTTTCTATTTTTATATAGTATTACAGCCTGGGCAAAAGACAGGCATTATTATATTGGAATTATTGAAACAACTTGGAACTATGCCTCTGACAATGGGGAAAAGAAACTTATTTCAGTTGACACGTAAGTCACTATTTTTTTTTTTTTGGTTTATAATACAAATTTATAAATTATCATCTTAAAAATAAAGCCAGTCGAATGAAACATTTCTCTATTTTTTTGTATACAGAAACTGCAAAATATGGACTTAAAGCTCAAGACTCTTTAATAAATCTCTAAATTCCTGGGTTCTTTTTTTTTTATTTTTTTTTTGAGAGGCTGCTCTGCTCCTATGCCCTTGGTCCTGGAGAACTGTGTGGGCTACTTATTACGTCCTCTGGTTGTTATTTTAGTCCTTTTGTCTGTTTATGCAGATATTTTTAAATTTAAATAATGACTGTATAAAATGTTATGCTTACTATGTACCATTTATTGATTATTAGTGGTAAGGATTAATAATTTAAAACATCATTTATAGAAATTAAATATAAGTTAAACAAATATGACTATGCCTAATACTTGTTGGATGGCTCTGGGCACTTAATTAAGCTTTCTCTCTCAGCCTCAGCATCTTAATCTGTAGAAGATAATGAGAATATCTAAGAAGGTTGTTTGAAGAATGGGTTCTTGTTAAGCTCCTGTTATAGTGCTTGGCACATCATACATGTACCATTTACTAAATGTCAGATATCTATTATGGTGGCCCTCAAAAAACTTTATGCAAGTTAAATGTTTTCATGTTTCATTTGAAAGCCCCTTATTTCAAGCAATAGTCACTATACAGAAAAACAAGAGTATAGTTCTCCTTGAAGTTTTTTGTAATGGAAATTTACCTATACTGAGGTCCTCACTTTTAATAATGTTAATAAACATTTACTACCAAATTGAAATTTAGCATTTAAAGGCGATGTTCACTACATTTAAAAATGTATTCTAATAGCTATAGAGCACAAATGAGCCCAATGACCATCAGCCGCTAAGACTATATCTCTGAAAACAGCTAAAAAAGTATGCCAAATATCATAATTGTTGACTGTTGATGGGTACATACTATTCTTATTAATTTCATGTATGTTTGAAATTTTTCACAGTAAAAGTAAACACACAGATTATAATACTATATAATTAAGTTATTAATTTAGTGATATACAGTAAGGAAAGTTTCTGACTTAAAAATAACGAATTGTAAACAAAACCAATACATCTTGCAATTATTTTTTTAAAAACGTTATTTTGAGCTAGTATTCTTTTCTTAGGAGTATGACATATTTTCATGACTTCATCAAAATCATTATTTTGTATAGATTCAGTGTTTTTATATATAGTTTTTATAGGGAGGTTATGCAGCATTGGTTTGATAATCTCTTGTGTCTTCAATAACAGTCTGCCATCATGCAAACTCTAGATGGAACTGCTCACTCTGCTTGTGATTTTTTTCCTACATCTAAGCAGTGAATATTGACTAGAGCTTCAGCAATTTTGCTAATACTATTCTAAACTTTTTGTATGGATGAGTTTAGTTAGCAACTTTTTTTCTTCCCTCTTTGTCTCTGATTACCAGCATGTCAAGCTGTCTTAGTCAGTTAAGGCTGCTATAACAAAATGCCACAGACCCGGTAGCTTATCAACAATAGAAATTTATTTCTCATAGTTCTGGAAGCAGGGGAATCCAAGATCAAGGTGCAAGCATGGTCATGTTCTAGTGAAAGCCCTCTTTCTGGTTCATAGCCTTTTCACTGTGTCCTCACATGGTAAAAGGGGCTAAGGATCTATCTGGATCCTCTTTTATAAGGTATTTAAATCTCATTCATGAAGGCTCCTTTCTATTACCTAAGCACCACCCAAAGTCCCTATATCCTAATATCATCACATTAGAGGTTAGGATTTCAACATCTGAATTTGGGGGAAGACATATATTTAGATCATAACAGTAACCCAGTTAGCAAAGGATGGTGGAATTATCGCCAGATATAATTGGTACTAGTTTTTTGAATGCTAAAAAGGAGTGGAGATAAATAGGCTGAGAAACAAGGTTAGAAGTGTGCAGGATAGGTATTAAGCAGAGGATTAGGTTTAAACTAATGTTTACCTTGAAGATACGAGACTGTGAAGAAGAAAATATGCATGAGATGACAGGAACTCCATCTGTTACATTTACTGCTTGGTCACTAATACCCAGAACATAGGAGACACTAAATAAATATTTGTGAATAAATGAAAATGAATGAATAAAGGCATTTGGGAATCTAGAAGAAATTATAAACTGTGTTGTAAAAATTTTCCAACATTGTAAAAATTTTCCTGATGTGGACAGATTCACACTGGAATAAATCAGACAATAGAATTAAACAGAAGTCAATTTATGGAGCTATAAATAGATTTAGAGAAACCAAAAACATTTGCAGGTATTAAAAGAGAACAATGTATAGATTTTTTTTTTTTTGCTAGGAATAATTTACTCCTTCTGCATTAACAGCAATAATTCTTATTTCTAATAGGATGAGATGGAAAGTAATTTTCTATATTTAGTACTGCCATTTACTAAAATGAGTGCCTTATCTGTCACTTTGATAAATCAAAAAATAAAGATTCTATAAAGTAAAATTTTCTGTTCCAAAATTATTTGTATTTGAAGAATAGTAAGAGATATACATATAAGAAATAATTAGTAAACACAGCAGTGTATTCTGGGCCTATAATAGGCATTCATTATTTGTGGCATTTATTGGCTATATAATAGCAATAAATACTACTCCTGTAGTCTTCAGGTTAATTTTTTCCTGGTGACTTATATATAGAAAGCTAGAAGTAAATTAAAAATTCTTTAAGCACAAGAATGGTCATCAACAAAACACTTTTATACTGGCTTTGTAGGCTCTTGTTCACACTTAATGACTCTTATTTAATGTACAGTTCTTACTTTGTTACCTAGTTTTTCAGCCCATCATAGTTTTGAGAACTAAATCAGAAATGGTATAGTGAAGATGTTATTATAAGCAGAACCAATGACCAAGAAGAAATAGCAGCTGAAATTCTGGCCAAAGGAATAAAGAACAAACTAAGAACATTTTACTATATGATATAATGATAAGTATTATAGTTATGATATTAAGTGATCAGAATGCCAAAAGTATTCCACAAATGTTAATTTAACATTTACTATTATTATCAGAAAAAAATTTAAAAATTTACCCAGTGTTCCTTGTTTAAGCAAAGAAAATCTTTTTAAATAAAAAATTTATACTGAAGGCATTCATTTTATCCCTTCGAAAATGCTCTTAAATATTTATATGATTCTTAAAGAGGTACAATTATAGCTAAAATAACATGGGAAAGTCACTTATGATGACTTGTACTCCAAGATTGCCAAATAAAAATAGCAAGCACCAGCTAGAATGATTCAAACACTTCATACAGGACACCTGTGTGACGGAGCTCATTAGGCAGCTTTAACATTTCATACTTTTCAAGATCTATGATTTATTATCACAGTTGCTACTTTCCCTGAGAACAGATCCAAAAACAGGCTAGCAACTAGATACTGTATTCATGCCGTACAAGTGAAGCCAGGCTATTTGGACCTATAATCCACTTGCTTGTGCTATGTAAACCTAGGTTGAGTCTTTGCCTAGCAGTTAATTTTTTACTGTTTTCCTTTTAACTCCTATGTGTAGTAGGAAGAATTTTAAAAATGACCTTCAAAGATGTCCTATCCTAAATCTCCAGAATATGATATTACTCTCATGGTTTGCATTATATTCAATGGCATAGGAAGATGATCTCGGTGGGTCTAATCTAAAGCAGAAAAGCTTCTAGTGAAAGAAGTCAGAGAGATTCAAAGAGCTTTGAGGAGGATTCAACAAACTGTTGCTGACTTGAAGATGGAAGGGGACACTTGAGAGGACTTACGGGTGGCTTTAAGGAACTGGGAGAGGTCCTTGACTGACAGCCAGCAAGGAAACAGGAATTTCAGTCCTACAAACATGATGAACTGAATTCTGCCAACAACAAGGATGAGCCTGGCAGTGGATTTTTCCACAGAGAGCCCAGACAAGCACCCAGCCCAACCATCATCTTGTGATAACCTGAAGCAGAGAACTCAGTCATGTTGTGCCAGACTTCTGACCCACAGAACTGTGAAATAATAAATGGATGTTATTTTAAGCTGCTATGTGATAATTTGTTATGCAGCAATGGAAAACTAATATATTATGTCTCAATTAATGAAACTAAGAATCCAAAAACTTTTCTCATATATTACCCACATTTTAGTAACCATGTCTAAACATAAACTGAGTATATTCTGGATTTGTGGGCCAGGGCAACATTATTATTATCTTACTAAGGCAGTATAATTTTTTTAAAATTACCCTACAATTAAAAACTTGCTTCTGGGTCTGAATATACCAGAAATTATAGGAGTTGGCTACAGGATTATAGAAACTGAGTACTAAAAAGAAAAGATGTGAAGGGGACGAATCTACTATCAAGTAGGGGAAAAAAGCATATCAGAATTGTCAACAGGAAGAACTACAATTAATATGAATTATTTGGTTCAAAGAACAACTATAATATATTATTTTGACAGAATATCTGACTGGCAAATTTCCTATGAGCTTCCAGTAACTGACCCTTTGTTCCCAAGCTGTGCTCTTGAAGTTAAATAGACATCCCCTAATGATCCTTTGATGTTCCTTTGGAGACAGAACATAAGCAAACAGACCTCCCCAAAAGTATCACATGATGTAAAATATTTCTTAATTTGGTTAACACTTAATTTTGTCTCACCAAAAAAGACAAGATGCAAAATATATTTTACATGCTGTTATGTATAAAAAAGGAATTCCAAATGTTAAAAACCCTGAATATATTATAACTTCAGATCAACTATTTTAAAAGTAATTTTCACCTGCCAAAAATCACTGTATACAAAAAATAAATCCTGAAGTTTAGGTAATGCTCATCCTATTTTAGAGTATGATTAATAAAAGAGAATTTCAATACAATGAAAGCGTTTTGACAAAGCCTACTACTATTGAAATAAGATATGAAGTAGTGCTAAGTGCTTTAGAGTCACATTCAAAAAATATAAATACACCCTGTATTCAAATGAAGCCTTATGAATTTGGGAGCTATTTTTAAACTTGGCTTTATGTAAGATGTGTATCAACAACAGAGATTAGAATCTGAATCTCTACTTATAATGGGGACTGATCTGTCAGCAGTAGAAGTGTGTATAGATACTGGAAAAAACTTACCCTGGGGTTCAGATGGGTCTTGTGAGATTGACTGACTCAAGTTTTCTTCTGATGGAACCAGGGAGGACTTCACCTTTGTACTGTAAGCTCTGCAGCTGTAACTGTGTTCCTGACTGAAACTGTCCTCTTGCTGACCTCTCAGCAGTGAACTAGATGAATCAGATGTTTATCTCAGTGATCTTCAGTGCCTCAGAATTTTGCTGTTGTTAAAGCATTCGTTTACTAATGCTGCAGTTTTGGGAAAAGAATTACATCACTGTCCGGCTGTTTTTCCATGTATTTTGATGTCTTTGAAGTCTCTGAGCCTTCCTGAATTTTTTTTTCTGTTTTATTCGAACGAAATGGAAATTGCAACAATTAGAAAATGAAAACAAATAAAAATAAAGGCATAAGCATAGATTTGCCACCTCATACTAGGTACAAAAGAGGTCACTTCTTTATTTTTCTAACTTCCTGCTTGGCCCTCCTCCCATCAGGATGGGAGAAGGGAACCCCATCTCATTCATTTTTAAGTGAACAATTTGAGAATCCTGGGGTTTACACAATCCAGAAAAACTGGAGTATTTAGTATATGGTAACAACTATGAGATGCTCGTCGTCAAAGCCCCCCGCTCTATCCAGAGCATGATGACTCTGCTCTTTTCAACACTGCTCCCGCCGTCCAAACTCAGCCACCAGGACTGATGCCAAATGGTTATGTCCCTTGGCTCTAGCACACAGGATTCATCTGATACCCCAGTGCAGCCATACCAGCAGAAGCCGAGCCACTGCCAGCTATGGTCTAGAAACAGACCCTGCTACCTTTCTGTCTCACAGTCTCCAGGGACCCCACAGCCTCTGGGACTGGGCAGCTCTCTTTCCCTTCACCTCCAAGCCTTCCCTGCTCAGGCTGCCCAGGAGCCCAGAGCACCATTAGAGGGGAGTGGGGGTTCTTAGTAAATTCAGATATCCATACCCTACACCAGACACACAGACTCATAATCAGTGGGGCTGGGGCCCAGGAACTTGCATTTTATCAAGATCCTCAGTAGATTCCCATGCACATTTAAAGTTCAAGTGTAAGCTAGAGCCCTAGATTTTTTAAAAGCTAGGTCTAAACTGTAGCAAAGAAAGTCCAGAGCTCTCAGACAAGCCCTACTCTTGTCCTGAAAAAAGGATGGAAAAATATTTCTCACTCTTTCTGAAGAGCTTACAGCTGAGGAAACAAGAT
Source organism: Eonycteris spelaea (assembly GCA_003508835.1). Classification (NCBI taxonomy): domain Eukaryota; kingdom Metazoa; phylum Chordata; class Mammalia; order Chiroptera; family Pteropodidae; genus Eonycteris; species Eonycteris spelaea. The sequence continues at coordinate 297,446 of PUFA01000041.1, read as the reverse complement.
GATGTTTATTTCTTCATCAGGTTATTTGGGCCCCACAGGAACTGAGTGACAAATGAATGGTAAGGCATTAAACCTCAATGAGAGAAAAGTAAGCAAAACACACACACACACACACACACACACACACACACACACACACCACACCACACACACACACACCCGTAGATCATCAGCCTGAGTGTTAGCAGTTTTTATTCTAGTGGAGGAGAACTCAGTTGCTTGGTTGTGAAGAGGTTTGTCAAAGTACAGATTTTAAGGGGGTCCTCCAAAACCTCTAGATGGGATCACTCAGAGATCCCACTAATTTGTCCAGGCTTCTGTTAAGGACAATAACAAGAATCAGTGCAAATGTTTGAATACCAAGCTCACTTTCTTTCTTTTCCTTTATTTTTTTTCCGGGCTACTGTTTACTTTGCTGATATTTTAAGGGAAGTTTAAGCAACTTTTAATCAGCTACTAATCAGAATATAAACATTCAATGTTCAGTATTCTTGGTAACAAGGGATTAAAAAAACACAAGGGTAATTTGAATCCCAAGGCAATTTAAAAACCCACACACATTGCAGGCATCAATCCCAACCTTGATTTAATGCTACTAAAAATGATAAAATGAATTTAGCATCATTAATTTGACTTTATTTAGGAATACACACATACACTTTTATGTCTCAAATATCCAGATTGATTGCTTATAAACTCAAATTTCCCAGTAGCTGAAAGAGGTGCACCATAGGTGAGAAATGTTTTAAGTTTCAACTGCTTTATCTTAATATTTCACTTTAATTTTATATTCTATTCTTCTATTCCTCAGTATCTCATGTTTTAATATGAAAATCTTATAGAAAATACTCCTGTAAGTATTTTTATGGTACCTTTACAGATGGCTTTCTGCCACATACATGATGTGAGACACCTCACATAACCAAATTAACAGGGCTAAGTGCAAGCTCTCCTCTTTATTTTTTGGAGGCATCCCTACAACAAAAAACAAACATTTAGTGTGATATGGTCATTAATTTCTCTTTAATTATAATTTTATCCCCAGACATGATGGCTTCTGATAGAGTTGTCCTTTTTTCCTTTTCAGGGAACATTCCAATATCTATCTTCAAAATGGTCCCAATAGAATTGGAAGATTATACAAGAAGGCCCTTTATCTTCAGTACACAGATGACACTTTTGAGACCACTGTAGAAAAACCTGTCTGGCTGGGGTTTTTAGGACCCATTATCAAAGCGGAAATTGGAGATAAAGTTTATGTACATTTAAAAAACTTCGCCTCTAGGCCCTACACTTTTCATTCACATGGGATAACTTACTATAAGGAAAATGAGGGTAAGTTTAGCTCCTACTCTAGCTGGAATTTCCTTTTACTTTTCAATAGGAGCCCTTTTTACGTTCTAAGATTATGGGCTCCATTCTCAGATAAGGCCTATGCTGTTCTGCTCTAAACTATTTTATAAATAAGTATTCTGTTTCATCTTAATAATGCTGTGTTTTCCTTGGTTGTCTTTGTTTGTGTGAAGTGTGACTGTGATAGGATTTCTGGGTGGACACATATAGTGACAGGCAATGAGAGCTGGGACTTTCTTCTCAGTGCCCAACTTCTTTCCAGCCAAGTTAGAATTTGAAAAATAAGTAGTGTATGCACAGGTCTAGAAGAGGCAAAAATTCATAAGAAAGAAACAGGACTCAAGACAGAGTTGTCTTATCTTTGAAGTTCCTTCATGTAAACATATTGTGGCCATTGTCACCTTTTATCTTAACTTAAACTATCCCAGCTAAGGTAGCACGGGTACTCTCTTATACATCAATCAAATGGTACACGTGAGTGGACGACCCGTCACCTCTGAGAAACAATTAATAAAAAGGTCATTTGAATTTAGGACCTAGAAGCCTTAAAGATAGTACAGGAAGAACAAAGATTAGTTTTAGTGACTGTTATGTCATCCTTAGTACTTGATGATGAGGATGATGAAAAGAGTCCATGCTTTGTTGTAGTTAAGAGCAAGGGCTTCAAAATTAATAGAACAAATTTCCAATAAAATTTTGCCTTTTACTGTCTGAATGACCTTGGACAAGTTATTTAAATTCTCTGTGCTTTAGTTCCCTCACATATAAAATAGAGACAATGATAGTGCATAGTCATATCTCAATAAATGTCAACTATTATCATAAGCAAAAATGCTGGTCATTATACAGTTCATTAAAATTATAAGGATCAAGTCTGAAAATTAAGATTAAATTAGTCTAATTAATTGTCTTCTTTTTAAAAGAGTTTTTTGTTTTAAAAGGTGAATGTTTTAACCACATATTTTTGTTTCTTTTTTTCTGAACCCAATGATTATGTAATAGTGTAGAAGTTGACTACCATCTTATTTCTTTTTTTAAATCTCATGGCACATTAGGATATTAGTCATTTTTAAGGTATGATAATTGCATTGTAGCTATGTTAAAAGAAAAAATAGTTCTTACTTTTTAGAGATACATACTTGAGTATTTATAAACGAAATGACATGATACCTGGCATTTGCTTTAAAATAATTAGATTGTGATGGAGATGTCAGCTATTATCATAAGCAAAAATACTGGGCATTATGAGTGGGTAGGGTATAGATGAAGCAAGATTGGTCTTGAGTTAGTCATTGATAAAGCTGGGTTGATGAGTACATGGGGGTTCATCACATTATTCTCTCAAATTTGCATATGTTTGCAAATTCACAAAATTAAAAGTAAAAGATAAAAAATTCCATGCTTACTTTATAGGCAAAAATCTGATATTATATAAAAAGTTTCAAATTATAGGAGAGGAGAACCATTGTGTTTACAGTTCCATACCATGATCTCAGGGCAAAAAATGGTTCTTTAAATTACAAGCCCAAAGTTACTATGCTCCTGACATATCTATTAATGCTCCCTGAAGACTCAGTCAAGTATGAAAAATAATGACAAAATTTTCTGTGAAGCTTCCATACCCTCTAACAATTAACCACTCATTCCTCTGTGTTCAAATAGGATATCACTGTATCCTCAAAGGGGCACATACTAGATGTTGAATAAATACTTAGTGAATCAATTAATAAATGTTTATTTTTTAAATTTAAGTTCAAACACATTCAATTTGCAATTTCATTGCATGTTGCTTCCTAGGAGCCATCTACCCTGATAACACCACAAATTTTCATAAAGCAGATGATAAAGTATATCCAGGTGAGCAGTATACATATGTATTGCATGCCAGCCAAGAACAAAGTCCTGGTGAAGAAGATGCCAATTGTGTGACCAGGATTTACCACTCCCACATTGATGCTCCAAGAGATATTGCCTCAGGACTCATTGGACCTTTAATACTCTGTAAAAAAGGTACATTTCTCCCAATTTATGACTGAAAGACAAAAGACAGGGCAGTTTTATTTAGTTTAGTTTAGTTTTGTTTTACATATAATTTGAGTCTTCTGTGTTGTGATTGAGTAGGCAAGGTAGAGAGGCAATCTAGAAAAAAAAAATGAAGGAAAGAGCAGGGCAGGAAGCTGCAAGAAATATGCTCTCTTTGAGGACAGGTTTACTGTATCTCACTTTACAGTGGTGTTAAAGAGTGAGATAAAGTATATGACGTTACCAACTGTGATTCCCTTGTGGTGTTCCATTGTGATATATCTGCGGTTATCTGTTTTGTGTTGGTAAATATAATAATATAGCATCTCTTTCCATCATGAAAAAGTCCACATAGCTCAAGAGCTTGAAATCTAATTCTTACTTGAATAATCATTAGTTACCTGCAAAGACTTGTTGCCTCAGATTGTGGCTATATGCACCAAAAGATGTATACACAACTTTGAATTCCAACCTTCTCATTTGCCAAAAAAGTATTTAATAGTTATGTGGTCAGTGAATATCCAAATATATGAGTGTCCGCCACACCCAGAATACTAAACATCGAACTAAGTATTACTACATCTGTAAAACAGGAATGACTAGTCCAGATTTGTGGTTTATTAGGAAAATAAATACTAAATTTTTAAAAAACTCTAATATGTTACAATGATTAACTTCTACTAAAGATTAAGTTCAACTAAAATAGTACTTTTCACTTCAGGTTCCTTGGAGGAAGAAAAAGAAAAAAATATTGACCAAGAATTTGTGGTGATGTTTTCTGTGGTGGATGAAAATTTCAGCTGGTACCTAGATGACAACATTAAAACCTACTGCTCTGAACCAGAGAAAACTGATAAAGATGACGAAGACTTCCAGGAGAGTAACAGGATGTATTGTAAGATTACCGAAGACATATTAACTTTATCTTATTTTTCTTGGTCCCTTAATTCTGCTAGGTTTATTTCCTCATATGAATAAGTAGTTTGTAATCTGTGGCTCTGATAACAAACCTTATTGGACATGCAACTTTGTATTTAGTTGAACAGGTCAGATTAAAACTCTAAGCCAGATTCACCAAATTGTTCCCAAACTAATAAGGATAAAACATCATCAGTTATGGTTTAATGTATATGTATATTTCTATATTTATTTATCCTCCAAACTCATTATAAAAATTATTTGAAGCAGCCTAAAATTATTAAACTAAATGCTTAAAATTATGTTTATATTGTAAAGCATCAAGCTATATTTAAGAAAATAGTTCTAAAAGGTATTTCTTTTGGATATACATTATCCCTCTGCACTCAGAATTATTTTTTACTCTATTGTAGTTCATTTTATTTTTTTCCAGAAATGCTTTCTTTACTGCCTAGGCTTCTCCTTAATTCTAAGAGGTCAAATAATGAACTTAGTAAGAGTTTCTATCACTTAAAATTTGCATATGAAATTAAGTACAGTGACACTAGCTAGATTAATAACTATAGATTTTTGTTTCTTGTGTTTTACTTCTTCAAAATAACCTTTACTAAGGAACTGATGATATAAAAATAGCTGCGTTATCAAGCATAAAACTAAACTTATTAAGAAAGTACAGATTTTTTTTCCCTAACTTTTGCTTATTCAGGCTGGAAAAGATCCTCTTTTCATACTTTAATCCTGCCTCTTTCATATAGTAGCAAAAATAGATGTTAGAAAAAGTTACTCAAAATTCCAGCGTGGATAGTTCTGGTTTGGTACTGTTACCGTAGGGCTGATGTGAAATCTGGTGTCGCCCCAGCGGCATGGAGGGGGCCTTGTTTCTTTTCTGCTGACTCAGTAAAGAATTACAGGTCAGTGAGATTTAGGAAAAATAAGATTTATTGAAAGTACATTTTTAGAAGAAGACAGACCATACCAAGAAAGGCGGCAGTCCTGTGGAATTTGGGAGGTGAAAAACAAAAGATAGAGTATGCTCCACGGGAGGGGTGAGTTTCAGTGAAGAGCTGTAATAGAGCAGAAGTGGGAAGGTTTGTTTCTATTTGGGCTGTGATGGGACTTTACAAGGGTGGTACTAGATGATAGTCATGCGAGGTCACCTTGACAGATGGTTGGCTGCTATATAACCTTTTGCCCAGTACACATGCGCTTACTTAGAATTCAGTCTGTAACAATTAGATTCATGAACTTCCAGGCATATGTACAATGATAGTACATGACAGTACAATGAGTCTGAGGTTACAAGAGGTTAGGTTAGTACTTTCTGCACACACATATGTGACTGATTTAAGTTAGCAGCTTTTACGGCCTTTTGTGCCTTAGGATGTAGGTGTAATTCATAATCATAAAATGAATGTTTCTGGGAGGTCCTTAAGGGAGTTTTCTATGGTCACAGAGCTGGGCCTTTGTTCCTGACATTCATGACTACCTAACTACCTAATAGTACCTTGGTTGCCTCTGGTGCTTACACAGCGTTTCTCAGAACCAATTTCCACCTTATGATTAGGGCCACTGAGTTTGAGAAGAGACCTTAAATATCTCCGAAGGGTCTCAAGCCCCCTGCTTTTGAACTTTTAGGTCTTTGTGGCTCTGGTCTCTGGTCCCTATTGTCCTTCCCCTACATTTCTTCTTTCTCCATATCTCCTCTAATTTTATCTTCCAATCTTTTTTTTAATTCCTTTTTTTTTATTACAAAGTAATTCATATTCACTGTAGAGAATTGAAAAAAATTCTGATAAGCAAAAAGAAAATATTGAAATTATCCATCCTACCACCAACAACATAATTAACAATGAATTACTAAATAACCTTTAGTCTTTTTCTATTCATTATATATGTGTGTTTTATACATATGCACAGATTTATATTTACAAATACATACACATACAGACCAATGTACATGGTATATAACAAAAAGAACAGATAGGTTTCATCTTCAGTGTTGTGTTCATCTGCTAATATTGTGTTGACAAAAGTCCTGAGGCTAAATATAGCTCCAAAATTAAAGAGTGCTGTGATTCATTAGTAATGTCTGATGTGGGTATGAGATATGGATGAATAGCAGCATATGTGCCAGGTATTTTTCATCCCAAATTGATTCTATTTCTGTGGAGGTAGCTATCACTATCCCAAGAACCAATGTTTATTAGTCATAATCTCAACTCTTGACTTACAGCTGTGAATGGTTATGCTTTTGGAAGTCTCCCAGGACTCTCCATGTGTGCAGAGGACAGAGTGAAATGGTATATTTTTGGTATGGGTAATGAAATTGATGTGCACGCAGCTTACTTCCACGGCCAAACATTGACTAACAAGAACTACCGTATTGATACGATCAATCTCTTTCCTGCTACCCTTTTTTGATGCTTTTATGTTGGCCCAGAACCCTGGAGAATGGATGCTTAGCTGTCAGAATCTAAACCATCTGAAAGGTAGGATACCTTTACCTGAAATTAGCTGTCAGCTAAAAAAAAAAGTCATTTGTCAGTTACACTATAAAAGGGGTGATTATTGGGAATCAAAATGTAAAGGCTAAATATTTTTGGAATGATATGAGCTTTGAACTGGTAACTGAAACTTATTCCTATGCTGATATGCATAATGATGTAATAATGATGCATTATTTTAAAAAAGAAGACTGAAAGACTAGACCATTTATAAAGTAATGAAATCTGAAAATATATTAATTTTGGAAAAGAACAATTGACCCTAAAAATATAATAAAGCATATAGATTCTCAGCTTTGTAAAATACACAGTATTGTAAATACTTGTATATTATGCTGAAAGTTGGCCTTTTTTTAGAGCCCAGCTATTCCTTGGTTTAAATTGATAAATCTCTTCTCCATCTCATTCATATAATGTAATAAGACATTCCTAGGTTTTGAAAAATGTTAATTTGTTATATTGGTCTCTGGAAGAAATTTGGTTTAATCTGGATCTTTGCATATGTTATTTTGACCTTCAAACATAATCTCACCTACCAAATGTAACCTTTGCCACAGAAGGCCTAGTATAACAGGCAGACAATCATTTTGTGTGAGAGAACAATAATTACAGATGCTCATTCTATTCCTCCTCCTCTACCCCGTGCTATTTTTTAAAATATGGCAAAACCTCTCTTCTTTGCTTATGTATTAATATGTCTTTTTTTTTTCTCTCAACAAAAGACCTTTCATGTGAAAATCCACAGAAACTGGTACCATATTTTTAAAAGCACTATTGATTAATATCTCTTCTCTATGTTGTATAGAGAAGTTTTAAAAAACCACTTGAATTTTCCATCAGTAATTTGTAATCATTTGCTCTAGTTTATAATATTGTTTCAAACTGTCTATTTCTTCAACTTCCATCTGTCATTTCACCAGCAGTGTTTACAAAACAATAGGAGAGAAAAACATTGGCTTCGTTAACAAATTTCTTTTTGTGTGGTTTTCAGCTGGGTTGCAGGCTTTTTTCCAGGTACGAAATTGTAATAAGCCTTCATCAGAGGATGATATTCATGGGAAACACATTAGATACTACTACATTGCTGCTGAAGAAATCATCTGGAACTACGCACCCTCCAGCATTGACACCTTCACCAATGCAAAATTAACAGCACCTGAAAGGTAATTCAGAAAATGAAACAAAACAACCTGTTTGAATTTCAAAACATGTCTCCCCCTAAAAAAAGAAAAATCATACGAAGTTCACTCAGAAATTAAAATTTTAATTGGTACCTGAAATTGAGTAACTAGACTGCTCACTATTTATTAAGGTTTTTAGGATGTATTCAAGTTTGAGAATCGTGACTTTTGAGTCCTTAAAAAAAAGACAGATTTAAAAGTTATCAAATGTTTAACAAAATCCTAAGGAAAAAAAAAAACTGAATACAATTAGATCAATTCCTTTGTTTCCTATTTCTGAAACAAAGCATTGTATAATCCAGCAGCATTAAGCATATTCATAAGATTGTACAATCACCTACAGTATCCATTTCCAGAAACTTCTCATCATTCCAAATAGAAACTCTGTACCCACTACACAATAATTACACAACCTCTGCTAACTTCTACTTTCTGTCTTTATGAATTTGCCTATTTTAGGCACCACATACAAGTGAAATCATACAATATTTGTCCTTTTTTGTCTGGCTTATTTCACTTAGCATGTTTACGAGCTTTATTCATATTGTCACATGTATCAGAATTTCATTACTCTTTGATGCTAAATAATATTTCATTGTATGCATATAATACACTTTATTTATTATCTATCTGTTGATGGACATTTGCATTGTTCGTACCTTTTGGTTGTTGTAAATAATGCTGCTATGAACATCAGAGTACAAGTATCTATTTAGGTCAATTCTTTTGGATATATACCTAAAAGAATTGACCTATATATTTCAAAAATGTCAATAGACTGTGCCATCTCCCTGCTCCAAGTCTCTCTTTAAACATCACCTCCACAGAGAAGCTTTGTTTGCCACACAACTACTTCAGAAAATTATGTAATTTACCCAATGACATACAAGTCAATAGCTGGGTCTGGCTCTTCCCAGGTCTATGACTCTTAAAGCAGAGATTTAAGTCTCAGGCTACACTGATATCAAGATGGATTGACTCTCAAAACTGCATCTCCCACCCAGAAGGCTCTTATAAATCGCAGATTTGCCTTTCAAATTGCTGAATTGACACCCCATTTGGATGTGGCTCCTCCAAATCAATATGTACAAACCCAAACCCATTATCTTCCCCACAAATCTGAGTTTCCTCCTCTCTGTGAATAATACCACCGTGCATCTATCCATTGAACCCAAAAACTGAGCACCATCCTTGACTCCCTCCTTCCGTCCCCGGCCTCTCCTCTCTCCTCTCAAGTACTGCATCATTATATCCAATAGATCTCTGAAAGCTGTCACACTCTTTCCATTTATCATCTTTGCCAATACCTCTCAAGAAATCACTACCTCTCACTGAGATTTTGAAGCTGCCTCCTGGCTGGTCGCCCTCCAGCAGTCTTGCATATTCTAACACATTCTCCAGACAGCAGCCCAAGGGATCCTACTAAAACATGAATCCTAAATGATTAAATCTTTCAAAGCATTCCCATTGCCCTGGGATGCAGAATTATATCTTAATTAGGTCTTTTTGTTCCCCTTTCATTTCCTACAACTCTCCCCTGCCCTGCATGCTATGCTGGTATCATACTGTGTAGAACATGCCATGCTTGTTCTCTCTTTTGAGCCGTCCCTCAGGCTGTTTGTAAACACCTGCCCCATTCTCCCTACCACACACATCATTTTTTTTTAACTCTATTTCTCTTCTAGATACTAATTCCCACATCTTTTCCCGCCTCCAGGAGAGATGCTCCATGTACCTTGCGCTTATTACGTGTTATTATATTGATTGATTCATAGTCTGTCTTCTCTGACAGATGTAAGGTTCCTGTGGACAGTGATGGGTCCAGCTTGCTTATGTTTATGTCATCAACACATCACAGAGTTCCTGGCAAAGAGCAGGTGTTCAATATCTTTGTCGAATGCAAGAGATAAATGGGGTAGTTCTGTGAAGTCAAATGCCTTTCTAAGATTGAATTTCTTCATTTGCAGAATAGGGAGAATATTACTAACTTTGATGCATTACGTGAGTTTCAGATAATAAAAGCTCTGAGCATCTAGCTGGTGCTAATATGCAATAAGTAGTAATAAGGATTTATTTTTAAACATTTCATAATTTGTTAAAAGATTCCATTTTAGAACACTTTATTAACTGCCAGGAGTTGACATGGGCCCTCTTGAATTTTGTTTTACTTCACTTGAAAAAGTGAAACTTCTATGCCATGATCCTCTACTCCTTCTATGGGGTGGCCTAGGACTGCCTGCTTCTGTTTGAGTGTTTGGTAAATCATGGGTAATTATCTCTAAGCATTGGTCAGATTTTTTTTCCTTCAAATAGTATTGTATGTGAATACCTGCTTTCTCTTCTGCTTTCAGCACCAGTGTTAAATTATTATTATTTTTTTATTTTTCAGTTAGAGTTGACAGACATTTTTTCTTTTGCTAGTGCATCGAAGGTATTTTTTGAACGTGGTCATACAAGAATTGGAGGCTCTTATAAAAAACTGGTTTATCGTGAGTATACAGATGCATCCTTCACAAATCAAAAGGAGAGAGGCCCTGAAGAGGAACATCTTGGCATTCTGGGTGAGTCCATTGCAGAGTAGGTGTGGCCACTGCTCTCTTCCCCTGGCTATACTAGGGGAATTTCTATTCAGAAAGAACAGACAATTCCAAGGCCTGCCTGTGATTTCTATGAATAAACTAGGGATGGAAAGATCAATCATCAGTAGAATGCAGCCGCTAATTACTTATCCAAATGTAAATTACCAGTAGTAAACCTTCATCATTAAACACCATGCTGACTTCAAATGATGATTTCTTTTTTCCTCTTCTAAAAGGTAAGAGGAATTGCGAGTTTATGTCATGTTGTTTAAATAGAAAACGAAGGTGTAAGCCCCTGCTCTTAGCTAAAGATACATTCCCTTAGAAATAAACTCTAGGCTACTGATGAGATGGCTGGGTTTGTCTCAGAGCCTTCTGCAGGCTGCCCTCAGGCAGAACCCAGGAACCTATTTTGCTCAGGCACTCAGGCAGAATAGCAGAGTAGGTGGATTCACACTGTCCTCATCCTTCACCTATTAGCTGTGTGACCTTTGACAGTACTCAATTTTCTGTGCCTGTTCTCTTTCTGTAAAAGAGGAACAATAACGCAATAGTCCTTACCTCATAAGTTTATTGTCAGGATTAAATGAATTAATTCACATAAATTCTCAGAAGAGCACATAGGAAACTCAATCAACAGCATTTTATCTACTACCTAAAATAATTATGTACTATATGTCTATGTTTTCATTCTATATTTGATGATAATATTAATTGTGGTGATGGAAAATCCACAACAGTATTACTCTTCACATCCAGGACAATTTAATTTACCCCATTTGGGTGGTCAAGGCTTATAGCCCTCTTCTGACTCCCGGGATAAATAACACACATCTAGGCAACAGAAGAATGGGTTGAAGAGAGCATAGATACTCTGAATAGTTTTTTTTGTAGATGTATAAATGTTGTGAATAGACTTGGGCAAAAATGATAACAAATTTCATGAATATGAGGTTGAATTAAAAAGCCCTCCTTATCTTTTTCCATTGTTACCATGTCAAATTATGAATGGACTTTTAACAACCCAGCTTTCTACTCGCCACAGATAAGCACATTGCTCACAGTGGTTCTTGCCAGAGGACACTCCAAAGAAAATAACTGTCTTATGTATTCTGTATGTGATATACCAAGGGAGGGTAATAATTTTCTTTTTGTCCCTAGGTCCTGTCATTTGGGCAGAAGTGGGAGACACCATCAGAGTCACTTTCCATAACAAAGCAGCATTTCCCCTCAGTATTGAGCCAACTGGGGTGAGAGTCAATAAGAGCAATGAGGGCACATACTATGCCTCACATTACAGCTCTCAGAGTGGAGGTGAGTACAGCACTCTGTAACCAGTTAGCAGTGTTTAATAACCTACTGTGCCACTCCCCTCAGGAAAACTGTCCTGCAAAACTGAAGGCAGAAACTTCTGAGGAAATGGCTTATCTACCCAATTCGTAGACAACATGCACAGAAGCAAGTGAATCTCTTCTGTCATTTCCAGTTGGTTCATCTTGCCTTTTTTGAATGATTATTGCCAATGCTTGTAGTAACTTATTTGGATCATATCAGTTCTACATTTCTAGAGTACTATTTGGGTAATTTTTAAATTTGAAAATGTTCTGAAAAAATAAGTAGATGCTCATTTTAGAATATTTGGAAAATATAAAAAGGTATAGCCAAAATATTACTCATAGTTCTATAGACAACCACTATTATATTTTATGTGATTCCTCCACTCTTTCATCTTACATATAATGTATATTTTAAATGTGGTTGAGGTCATAGTATATAATCATATTCTAATTTTGGAGTGAGTTTGTTTTCTTTGCATTATAAGCATTTTAGTGATAAAATATTCTATTATATAAGTGTATTTAGGTATTTTTATAGATCAAGTCAGACCAGTGAAGACTAGTGGCTTTGTTCCCATGGTCAAGTTATTTAGTCTTTCTGGACTCAGTTTCCTCAGATGTAAAATTGGGAGATTTGAACAGGATCATCTGTAAGCTTCCTTTCAGTTCTAAAACTATTTTCATTTCAGTTGTCTGCAATAGAAAATGCATTAATTATTCCTTATTTCCAGGTGTTGTTCTAACTGATGGAAATATAGTCAATGCTGGCTTTCAGGAAGGTTAAGTTCTGTTTGGAAGAGAGATACATGCAATATAACATGAAAGGTGCTAGGGACATTCTCAGGTGCTGTGAGAGAGTACATAGAGGGGTACTAAGTCCATTCAGGCTGCTATAACTAAATACCACAGACTGAGTGGCTTGTAAACAATAGAAGTTTATCATTCACAGTTTTGGAGGTTGGAATTCCAAGATTAGGGTGCCAGCATGGTCAGGTGAGGGCCCTCTTCTGGGTCTCAGACTTCTTTTTATATCCTCACATGGTGGAAGGGGCTAAGGAGCTCTTTCATAAGGGACTAATTCCATTCAGGAGGGCTCCACCCTCATTACCCAATTATCTCCCAAAGGCTCCACCTTCTAACACCATCACAGTGGGCATTAGGATTCCAATTATGTGAATCCAGGAGTGAGGGGACACAAACATTCAGACTGTAGTAGGCACCAATCGCAAACAGAGGCTTAAAGGAGACTTCCTGTAGGAAATCACAAGCATTAGTGATCTGACACAGGAGCACAAGTAGGCTTCCATTCAAGCAGAATTCCACTTCAATGCTCAGAAGTGGGTTATTCTAGACTAAACCTAGTCTACCTTGTGGCTTAAATCACCACATTAGAAAGTATACTTAACCTCACCAATGTGACCTTTCTCACAGGTGTGCCTTCTCCATCAGCCTCCCATGTGGCACCCAAAGAAACATTCACCTATGAATGGACTGTCCCCAAAGAAGTTGGACCCACTTATAAAGACCCTGTCTGTCTATCTAAGATGTATTATTCTGCTGTGGATCCCACCAAAGATATATTCACTGGGCTTATCGGGCCAATGAAAATCTGCAAGAAAGGAAGTTTACATGCAAATGGGAGACAGGTAAGTTCGATCAGGGATTAATTTCCCAGTCCCTTTGAATTGCTATTATTTAAGGAAAATTCTGGGTTTTGAGGCAGTGAGGATTCTACATTTAATTTTTCTGACAAATTTTTCTCAAGTTTATAAGATGTGTATTGTGCAGAGATTCTCTGGCTAACATGATTGTTCCAAGATGAGTTAGAAACACATTTTTTCCCTGGAATCCAAGGTCTTTTATGATACAAACACACACATAAAAAAAATTAGCTATTAATAATATAGGTCATTCAACATTCACTGAGGAAAATATGCGTAAAATATTTTTTAGAATTGAGAAAATAACCATTTGACTGAGACAAATACCTAACTCATCATTGTTCTTATGTAAAATAAATGTTTTAATATGAATCTTTAAAAGATAAGGACTCCTTTAAAACAATATAATTATCACACCTTAAAATCATCATCATAACAATTCCTTAATATCATCAAATTTTCAATTTTCACATTTCACAATTGTCTATTGTTCCAAGTTTGTTTAAATCAGTACCCAAATAACTCCCACATTATGATCAGTTGATATGTTTCTCAAGATTATTTTCTTGCATTTTTTTTTTTTGTTGTTGCAAGAATGGTTAATCTTACAGAAGTTTCCCACGTCTAGATTTTAAGATTACATTCCTGTGGTGTCATTTAACATGTTTCTTTCTCTTTCCCTTTGTTTCCTATAAAGCAATGGCTAGAGCTACAGATTTGATCAGATTCAGGGTAGTTTTGTTTTGTTTTGTTTTGCTTTTTGTTCTTTTTTTTGTAGTACTACTTCACATGTGGTACTGGGTACTTCTATCAGGGAGTAGATACTATGTAATTGTCTCTCAGTTAGGGATGTTATCAGCCACTGAGAACCATTTCCTAGATTCACAAACTAATCAAGGATTGCACGATTGTAATATTCTGATTCTATCATTCATTCTTTATTTGCTAGTCTAGTTCTAATAACAGAAACTTCCCTTTATGGACTATTTGTTTTGGTACATATTATAATAATAAGACAGGAATAACAAGTGCTTGATTCTTTCCCTCTATTTTAACGTTGTGTGTGTGTGTGTGTGTGTGTTTTTTTAATGTAAACTTAGTCTTTGAAGCTTCTTTGATTTCTAGTATAAAAAACTATTTCAGGTTCATATTGCACAGTTCATATTCCATACCTGGAAACATCCATTTCTTTCAAAAAGTCCTGGTTCTTTTTGGTATGAAATTATTTTTAGAGCTACAATCTGAGCACTCATGATGCTCATTGCAATTGGATGAATCATTGTTTTAGGCCTTTTCAGTGTGCAGAACTGGGGGAAAAAATTAAATAAAAGTCATCATGAATTTATACTGATACTCTCTGTTCAATTCAGCTCTCTGGATTTTTGTTGTTGTTGTTGTTGTTTTACTTAATTTCATTGATCTTACATCTGTATTCGCCTTCGACTGCACTGAGAAATCTTAGTTCTTAGTGATACCAAAATAAATATTCACTCAATTCATCCCATAATATACACATGACAGCCTCACAATCACAATTACAATACTGCAGCCAACAACATAATTACTGAAAACAGTTTCTGATTTGTTTGTAGCCCCTTTTGTCCTTAGAGTAGATTCCACTAGGGATGTTCAGTTAAATTACAGATTTAAAGTCTCTTGGAACAGAGCCTCTCTGGCTGTTTTGTCACCCACAAGATACACAGGTTCATTTAACTCACTTCACTTCTTTTTTTTGTTTAAGAATTGCTTTTAAAACTGTAATGTTATTTTATAATTATATAAAATATTTACCTGGTTCCAACATCAAATTTATAAAAAGAGGTATATTTAAAGAAATCTAGTATTTATTCTTTCTTTCCTTTCACCTATTTCCTCACTACAGGTAGCTCACTTTTTTTTTACTTTATAGTTTATTCTTTTATTTATTTTTTGACAGTTTTATTAGAACACAAAAATTTACAGCAAAATTGAGGATAAAATACAGAGATTTCCCAAATACCTCCTATCCCACATACCCACAGCCTCCCCTAATAAACATCACCCACCATAGTGCTACATTTGTTACAATTGATGAAACCTGCATTGCACACCATTTATCAGTAGTTTACATTACATTTCACTCATGGTGCTAACATTCTATGGGTGTGGGCAAATATATAATGACATGTATCTATCATTATAGCATCATACAGAATATTTTCAATGCCTGAAAATTCCCCTATGCTCCTATTTCTCCCTTCCCCCCATCTCCCAGCACCTGGCAATACTGGTGTTTTATTGTTTCCATAGTTTTGCCTTTTCCAGAATGTCATATGGTTGGAATCATATAGTATGTAGCTTTTCCAGTTTGGCTTCTTTCAGTTACTAATATGCATTTATGTTTCTTCCAAGTCTTTTCATGGCTTGATAGCGCATTTCTTTTTAGCACCGAATAATAATATGCCACTGTCTGGATGGATCACAGTTTATTTAAACATTCCTCTACCGAAGAACATTTCGGTTACTTCCAAGTGTTAGCAGTTATGAATAAAGCTGTTATAAAACATCCATGTGCAGGTTTTTGTGTAGATATAAGTTTTCAACTCCTTTGGGTAAATACCAAGGAGCTCAATTACTGGATCATATGATAAGAGTATGTTTAGTTTTATAAGAGACTGCAGAAATCTCTTCCAAAGTAGCTGTACCATTTTTCATTCCTGCAAGAAATAAATGAGCTTTTCTGTTGTTCCACATCCTTGTTAGCATTTGGTGTTGTCAGTGTTCCACATTTTAGCCATTCTAATAGTGTGTAGTGGTATCTTATTGTTGTTTTAATTTGCATTACCCTAATGACATATGATGTAGAGTATCTTCTCATACATTTATTTGCCATCTATGTATCTTTGATGAAGAGTTTGTTAAGGTCGTTTGCCCATTTGTTAATTGAGTTGTTTTCTTAACATTGAGTTTTGAGTTCTTTGAGTGTTTATCAGATGTGTGTTTTATAAATATTTTCTCCTAGTCTGTGGCTGATCTTCTCATTCTCTCAAATTATATTCACAGAACATAACATTTAACTCTAATGAAGTGCAGCTTATCAATTCTTTCCTTCACAAATTGTGCCTTTGGTGTTTTGTCTAAAAAGTTACCTCTATACCCAAAGTCATCTAGATTTTCTCCTAAGTTATCTCCTAGTAATTTTATGATTTTGTCTGTACATTTAGGTGTGTGATCCATTTTGAGTGACTTTTTATGAAGAGTATAAGGTCCGTCTAGATTCTTTTTTTTTTTTTTTTGCATGTGGATATTCAGTTGTTCCAGCATCACTTATTGAAAGAACTATCTTTGCTTCATTGAATAGTTTTTGCACCTTTGTCAGATATCAGTTGACTAAATTTATTTTGGGGCTCTCTATTCTTTCCATTGACCTATTTTCTATTATTTTGCCAATACCACACTGTCTTGATTACTGTGCTATTATAGTAAATTATGAAATTGGGAAGTCTTCCAACTTTGTTTTTTAATATTATATTAGCTATTCTGGGTCTTTTGTCTCTCCATATAAACTTTAGAATCAGTTTGTTGATATTCACAAATAATTTGTTGGGATTTTGACTGGAATTGCATTGACACTACAGATCAGGTTGGGAAGAACTGACAACTTGGCAGTATTGAGTGTTCCTATCCATAAATATGGACTATCTCTGTATTTATTTAGTTCTTCAATTTCATTCACTAGAGTTTTCTAGTTTTCTTCATATAGACCTGGTATATATTTTGTTACATTTATACATAAATATTTTATTTGGGGGATGTCAATATAAAAAGCATTATTTTTAATTTTAAATTCTATTTGTTCATTGCTGGTACACAGGAGAATGATTGACTTTTGTATATTAATCTTGTATACTACAACCTTGCTATAATTGTTTATTAGTTACAGGAGGTTCTTTGTTGATCTTTTTGGATTTTCTACATAAATGATGATGTCATCTGTGGAAAAAAAAACAGTATTATTTTTTTTCTTCCCAATCTACGTGCCCTTTACTTTTTTTATTATCTTATTTCATTAGCTAGGACTTCCATGTTAAAAAGGACTGGTAGGAGAGGATATCCTTGTCTTGTACCTGATTTTAGTGAGAAAACTTTTAGTTTCACACCGTTAAGTATAATGTTAGCAGTTGTTTTTTCGTAGATATTTTTTGAGTTAAGGAAGTTCCATTACGTCTAGTTTACTGAGAGTTTTTGTTGTTGGATTTTGTTCAATCTGTTTTCTGTATTTATTGATATAATTATGTGATTTTCTCTTCTGTAGACTATTGATGTGATGGCTCACATTAAGTATTTTTGAATGATGAATCAGCCTTCCATACCTAGGATAAATCCCACTTGGTCATGGTATATAATTATTTTTATACATTGTTGAATTTCATTTGCTCATATTTTGGGTGGTATTTTACATCCATGTTCATTAGTGCTATTGTTCTGTAGTTTCCTTTTCTTGTAATGTCTTTGTCTTGTTTTACTATTAACGTAAGTCTAGCATTTTAGAACGAG
Source organism: Eonycteris spelaea (assembly GCA_003508835.1). NCBI lineage: Eukaryota > Metazoa > Chordata > Mammalia > Chiroptera > Pteropodidae > Eonycteris > Eonycteris spelaea. The sequence continues at coordinate 279,355 of PUFA01000041.1, read as the reverse complement.
ATAAGTGTTCCCTCTGCTTCTATCTTCTGAAAAAGATTGTAGAGAATTAGTATAATATCTTCCTTAAACATTTGGTAGAATTCACTAATAATAAACACATCTCGGCTTGTTGCTTTTCATTTTGAAAGGTTATTAGTTATTGATTCAATTTCTCTAGTAGATATTGGCCTATACAAATTGTTTATTTGTTCTTGTGTGAGTTTTGGCAAATTGTTTCTTTCAAGGAATTGCTCCATTTTTCTAGGTTAATGTTCATAAGGCTCAGTAGTGATAGCCCATATTTTATTTCTGATATTAGTAAATTGCCTGCTCTCTCTTTTTCCTTAGCCAGGCTAGAGGCTTATTAATTTTATTGATCTTTTTTAAAAAATCTCCTTTTAGTTTCATTGATTTTTCTGTATTGATTTCCAATTTTCAATGTTACTGATTTGTTTTCTAATTCTTTTTTTTTTTTTAAATATACAAATATATATACGTGTATATTCATATAATTGCTTTTTTCCACTTACCAATATTTTCTATAATTCCCTCCATAGCAATATATAAAGATATTTCTTACTTCTTTTTACAGTAGCTATTACTCCATTGTGTAGACATTGTGCAGTTTATATAATCAGTCCACTATTTGACAAGTGTTTGGGTGGTTTTTAGTCTTCACTCTTACAAATACAATTCAATGGGTCACCTTGTTCATATGTCTTTTTGTATTTTTGCCAGTATACCCTTCAGAGAAATTCCTAGGAGTGGTATTGCTGGGATAAAAGATAAATACACGTACGATTTTGCTAGATACTGTCAAACTACCTTCCATAAGAATTTTGTTGTATCCTATTCCCACCAGGTATATGTCAGATTATCTGTTCTTCCACAGTCTTACTACAAACTATATTGTCAAATTTGGTGACTTTTATCAATTCGATAGGCTGTAAACATTATCCTTCATTTTTATTTGTTTCTCTTATTACTAGTAGTCAAGCATCTTTTCAAATGGTTAAGAATTATTTTAACTTCTTTTATATGACTGTTCATATCTCTAGCTCATTTTTATATGATTACTTCTTCACTAATTTTAAAAGCTATTGATATATTAGAAATAGAAATCATTTGTCTGAGATATCAGTTGTAAATATTTTTTTCTTAGTTGCTATTTGCCTTTTTGCTGTTCATGGATGTTGTTATTTGTCATGTAAAATTTTTATTCCTGTCATCTTTTATTTTATTGTTCATAGATTTGAGTCATGGTTAAAAGAGTTTTCCCATCTTCCAGCTTATAAAGGAATTCACCCATACTGCCTTTAAGTACTTGTATGTTTTTATTGTTCACATTTAAATCCCTGTTCCACTTAGAATTTATCCTAGTGTACAGTTGAGAAATGATCAAATTTATCTTTTTCTTAATGGCTATCCAGTTATTTCAACATCATTTATTAAAAAGTTTAATTTTTGCCAATTGAATTAAATGCTGCCTTTATTAGATACTAAAACTTTCATACACAATTAAGTCTATTTCTTGATTTTCTATTCTCATTTATTTTTCTCTATTAATGCACCAATATCATATTATTTTAATTATAATGTCTTTATAATATGTTTCAATGACTAGTAGCCCAATCTCACTGCACCTTTTTTTTTAAATTTATCAATTTAATGGCTATTTTTGCTTATTTATTTTTTTCTAATTAGCCTTATTAAAACTTACCTGGGTCCAGAAGAAAAAAAGAAGGCTGTTAATGTTTTGTTGGGATTGTCTCAAATATACAAATTATATTAAAAAGAATAGACATTATTATTAAGTTGAGTCATCCTACATAAGAGCATATGTCTTTCCATTCGTTAAAGTCTATTTTTGTGTTTTTATGGAGTATTTTATAGTTTCCCTTATATAGGTTTTTGATATTTTTTGTTAGTTTATACCTAGTTTTTATTTGGTTCTTGTAAGTGATAATGCCATCATTTAAAAATTTTAAACATGTTACTGGAAAAAAAAATGGTTTTCCGCCTTTGGATCCCACTCTTTGATCTTGTGCTTACCTTGGAAGGAATAAAAGGAGACTAATTTTATTAAACTTTGTCCAGGCATTTTCACACATATTACTTAATTTAGCCTTCACAGCAACCCAAGAAGATGTGTTGTATTCCTATTTTTCTTTGCAGAGGAGAAATGGATACTCCATGAGTTGATATTTAAAATGTAAATTTTATCCTCTACAAATTTCATTATTTTCATTTTGCAAATGAAGGAGTCACACACAGGAAGGTCTATAGGGGGTGTTAAAAGTCCTCATGCTGGCTTTTTCACTTACTAGCCATGTGGCTTCAGATTGGATAGAATATTCAGAATAATGTGAAAGAGTGCTTTGTTTAATGTCTGATCTGAATGAGAACATATTTATTATTTAACTGCTAAGTATGACTTTGGCTATTAGTATTTTTTTTTCTATTCTATTTCTGGTTTGCTGTAATTTTTTTTTAATTTAAATTCATTTGAGCTGCTCAGAAAACATCCTGTACTAGACACACTATTCACAGGTAAATAAGACAGGTCAGTTTTCTGTTCTAATAGAGTTTATATTCTAGTGTGTGGTATAGTAGAGAGAAAGGGGGTGAGGGAGAGAGGGGGCAGGAATGAGAGGAGATAAGCAAACACAAAAATATGAAAAATATAACTTTAGAAAGTAACAAATGTCTTTTAAAAACAAAGTAAGGTAATGTGATAGTGAATAGAAACCCAGTTTAGATAAGGTGGAGGTAATATTTGAAGTGGTATCTAAATTTTAAGGAGGAAGCCTTGCAAAGATCTGAGGGGAAAGTAAAGGAAACAACACTAATTTTATAAAACTTTATTTTTAGATATCTTTGAAATTATTAATAAAATTAATAAAACAATAAAAGATATATAGAACCCATTTATTTTTTCCTTTGACCTATAAGTGAGATCAACTGCATTAAGGATTTTCTGATGTTGAACCATCCTTGCACTTCTAGGGAAAAAAGACATTGCTTGAGCATGGTGTTTTTTTCACTATATTTATGTTTAATTTGATAGTTTTTTATTTAGAATTTCTCATCTAAGCTATAAGTGATACTAGTTTAAATGTGCCTTTTCAGGGATTAAAAACATTGGAATATTTCCAATATTTAATGAAGATTGGGGAGATTCCTATGTTTTTAATATTTTGGAACAATTTAAATACATAGGAAAGCATTTTATACATAGAAATTTGAAAGAAACAGCCTGTAAAATTATTTTGACTTTGTGACTTCTAAGAAGTAGTTAGTTATGTTGTTTATGTTTTAATCAGTTTTAATTTCATCCATGGACAGTAATCTATTCAAGTGCCTCCTTCTAAGTCAACCAGTACTTTTACTATATATAGTGGTCTGAGTTTTTTTCTCCCTCATATATGTGGTTATATTTCTTTCTCATTCCTAATGTGGAATATTTGGGTTCTAGCTCAGTTTTTTTTATTAGACTTGTCAGAGTTTTGTGTATTTTATTGGTATGACTACATTTTCAGTTTAGCTGTTTTAATTTATGTTATAATTTATCAATTTCTGCTCTTTATCAATTTTTCTTTTTTACATTTTATTTTTCTAAAATATTTAGATATTTACAACATTTTTATTAGGTTTTGCTTAAAATGAAAAGCATTTCAGACTCTTAGTTTATGTGTTTATATTTTATACATTATGACTCATGTTCTCATAGATATTATTTACTAAATATTTACAAAATCATTTTTGTTTCTTCTTTGATCTAGGAGTTATTTGGATCAAATATTATCTTTTACATTTTTAAAAACTTTTTGTCTTTTTATTATTACTTTTTAGATTTGTTGATCAGAAAATGTGACCTGTAATCTTTTCAGTGAAGTTTTCTCTGTAAGTTTGTATATAAGTGATTGTAGCGGTCTCCTGTTGGAACCCTTATATATCTGAGAATATTTTTTGTTGTTTATTGTCTAGTACAGAATTTTCATAATGTAATCATTCCCCTCAAAAACATAAATGCTGCTCCATCTTCCTCTGACATATTTTGTACTAGAGAAGTCCAACATTTCTGATAACTTTTAAATGGATCGTTGTAGAAATTTGTCTATCTCTGAAATACAAAATTTTTACCAGAACATTTCCAGGTATAGTTTTCTTACTAATTTTCCTCTGTTTTCAGGGAGCTTTTGAATCTGAATACTCTAGACTTTTCCCTTTACAATGGTGAATATTTCCACTATTATTTATTATCATTATATCTTCTCCTTTTATAACTTCTCTCTAAAATTATTCTTATGCGTATATGTTTAATCTTTGAATCTTTTCTTCTGATTTATGGGAACTTAAGATCATCACCATCACTGATTCAGTTTTCTGCAGAATCTAACCATTAGATCCCCCCTTTAGTTGGATTTTTAAAATTTAATAATCGTGCTTTTGATCTGAAAAAAAAAAAAATAACCCAAGGAAGAAGACTTTGAGGGAGTAAGTTGCCCTCTGAGGCTCATATGCTTTGACTCCTTAGACTGAGTACCTTCTTCTGAACCTCTGAATCATTTCATAGACCAGATAGTACTTCTACTTCCTTGTTCCCTTTTTAACAATTGTTTTGGTGGGCTCAATTAATATTGACAGGTCTGGAAGAAAGGTAGAAAGAAGAGAGTCAGAACTTTTAGGTGCAGTGAGGGGTTTAGATTATCATATTGAACCAAAAATCCACTACACAGATACTAATGAAAACTCTGGTAGTCAAAGAAGAATGGAAAATTATTTTTATTCCTTCTTTGGTGTGTTTGTGCACAAACAGTATTTTGTACATGGAAGTCTTTCTGCTTTACTTATCCTGTCTTCACCTCATTGTTCTTGTTTTGATTTACAGAAAGACATAGACAAGGAGTTCTATTTGTTCCCCACAGTGTTTGATGAGAATGAGAGTTTACTCCTGGATGATAATATTAAAACATTTACAACTTCACCTGATCAGGTGGATAAGGAAGATGCAGATTTTCAGGAGTCTAATAAGATGCACTGTAAGTACTGCATCATCTACCAATCTATTAAGTTATTTCAGAACTGCACATGGAATGCTTTTAATTACATCAAAATTCCAATAGCTTTGCCCATTGATCAATTTTCAATAAATGATTAAGTGTAATACTGATCTGAGGGTAATATCATTGATTATTTTATGTATTGGTCAGTTACTCCTCATTTCACTCAGTATAAAACATACAAAATATGTAAATTATATGCGTGGTCCTTAAAATGTGATCTCTGGATCAGCAGCATCAGCATCACCCAGGGCTTATTAAAAATATAAATTCTTGGGCCCAACCCTGACTTACTGAATCAGAAACTTTGGCTGTGGGGCCAGCAACCTATCTAATAAACCCTCCAAGTGGTTCTGATATATGCTCAAGTTTGAGAACTACTGGATTAGATACTTTTCTCATCTGTGGCTTAAAAATGACAAGTTCATTTTATTATTTAAAATGAAGAAAGATATGGTCTCTGCTCTCAATGAACTTCAATGATTCTCACTATTTGACTACACAGTAGAATCATCTGGGAACTTTTAAAAACTAAAATAGTTTTTAAATACTCAGGACAACCTTCAGAGATTTTTATTTCATTGAAACCTAGAACCAGATTTATGTTTTGCTCCCTGTGTAATTCTAAAATGTAGTTAGGGTTTAGGGACAGTGAGTTAATCATTCAAAACACTCACACTACTAACAGACAACATGTGAAAATCATTGTAGCAAGAAGAAAAAAATGTGAAGTTGTGTTACAGACCAACATTTTTCAGATGTATCAATGCTAGTCACACTACCCATAATCTTTAAAATATTTATTTTTTATTTTGCATTTTTAAATTTTGAAGGAGTAAAGAGTATTCAAATAGCAGTGAGAGAAAACTTCCTACAAACACTCTGCCCTGTTATTCAAGATGAGTCAGAGAATTTTCCATCTAGGATAACAAATCCATTCCCAGTCTACAGTGCCCAGGAAAAGCTATTATTGCTTGTGTACTTGGGTATTTACAAATATGACCTGTGAGAGAATTGAGAAGTGGATAGCTAGGAAGAACAGTAAGATTTCCAGGGCACAGAACTTCAAGAACCCTATATTCAGCTCTGCTCATTTTGACCTGGGGCTGTTCTGGAGATGCTGGGTATGACCAGGAGTTGCCGAGACACTCCTGACACTTAAAGGAGTAGACAGACCCGAATGAGTCTTTTAAAAATTGAATAAACAAAGTTGGCTCTGGAAAGTCTGGGAGGTTGTCATGTAGTAGGACATAAGGTAATCCACTTCACTTTTAAAATGTTATTTTCCACCTTTTACAGCCATGAATGGATTTATGTATGGGAATCAGCCTGGTCTCAATATGTGCCAAGGAGATTCTGTCATGTGGTATTTATTCAGTGCTGGAAATGAGGCGGATGTACATGGGATTTATTTTTCAGGAAACACATATCTGTCAAGAGGAGAAAGGAGAGACACAGCAAACCTCTTCCCTCAAACAAGCCTTACACTCTTCATGCAGCCTGACACTGAAGGTGTATTTCTTTAAAGTTAAGACAAGTCTATAGTGGATTGATTCATGAGATTTTGGTTTAAAAATCTTGTGTTGGGTGATAAACTCATCTTTTCCCCAAGCTTCCCTTCCTTCCCTTGGAAGAACAAGTCAAGGCCACTAACAGCTATATGACAGATAGGTCCATTTTCTGATTGTTAGCGGGAGGTAAGAGAGTGCAAAATAGTGGACTGTGATTTTTCCCATTTCCACAAAGCTGAATCCTTAAGGCATTCTTTCTTTATATTATGGTACTTTTAAAGATAGCTGGCAAAATAGATTAGAAAGGAAATGACTCCCATAGTGCTCTGCATCTAAACTTTTCATCATTTCTCTGTAGCCTAGACATAGTGTTGGCTTGTCAGTTGTTTGCAACTGAATATTCTATACTAGAACTATAGCCATGCAAATTCAGAGAAACCTACAGGCCTAGCTTGAATTGAATAAAACAAAATAAAACAAAAAAGAAAGAATTTTAATCAAAATGTGAAAGTATGCTAGCATACTTCAGGCTTTATTTAGTTCATCATGTGCCACTAAAATGTAAGACAGGTCCAGTGTCATCTTTTCCTTCATTCATTAGACAAGCGTAAATACAACAGTAAACAAAAGAGTTATAAAATGTCTGCTCTCATCGAGCTCAAATTCTAATGGAGGGAGACAGCCAACAAGCAAGCATCAAATGGTTATAAGTACTATGAAAGAAAAATAGGGCAGGAGAAGGGCTGGTGACTGATGGGGGGAATAGGGTAAAGAATCTCTAAGGAGGTGATAATTAAGGAGAGGCTTAAATGAAATGATGGCAAGAGCCATGTGGGTATATTGGAAAGAAGTGTTCTAGACAGAGAAAACAATAAATGCAAATGCCTTGAGTGAGTGGTAGGCCATGTGATCAGAGGTGTGGGAAGCCAGATCATCTAACCCAGGCCACAGCAAGGACTTTGGTATTGCTTCTGAGTGAGGTGAGGAGCCACGGAAGGCACTAAGCAAAGGAGTGACATGCTTTCTTGTTTGCCTTTCCAGGGACTTTTGATGTTGAGTGCCTAACAACTGATCACTACACAGGTGGCATGAAGCAAAATTACACTGTGAACCAATGCAGGCAGTTGTCCGAGAATCCAAACTTATACCTAGGCAAGAGGACCTATTACATCGCAGCAGTAGAGGTGGAATGGGATTATTCCCCAAGTAGGGAATGGGAAACGGAGCTGCATCATTTACAAGAGCAAAAGTAATTCTCCAGACTTTGATTCCCATTTTTTTTTTAAGTTTCTCTTTCAGAGAAATAAGAATTATGCTGAATTGCAGTAAAACAAACAGTTATATTAAACAATAACAACAAAATGCTTCCTAGGAATCCTTTCATTAATTTCAGCTTCTTTTAATTTCTCACAAGAAAATTTCCATTTGTTTCATTTGATTCTTTGTAGTCACTCATCTTACTTTTATTTCTATTGGACTATCTTCTCATATTCATATGTCCTTCTCTTGTCATTGATTTTCAAACTTAAACCAAAATCAATGCCTAAATTCAGAGCTAAATTATTATTTCCCTTACCAATGATTTGCTGTTTATCTTATCTTTCCTCCAGAGACTTCATTATTAGTCTAGTAATCAGTTATTTCACACTTTTAAAACTATTATGCATGGAAGAATATTTTAAATTCTTGAGGGGGTGTAGCAGATATGATGTCTGCCCTTCAAGAACTTACAGGAAAATATGAGCCAACATCACCAACAACAAATACATTAGAAAAACGTAAACATAAGTTTAGTGTGAGTTAAGGATGGTGATTGGAGCTTCATAAATATTTCATTTTGAGCAACATCACTTCCACTTCTAGTCAGCCCTTTTGTACTTTTCCAAGCACTTTCTCTCTATCATCTCATATGTCATGCACTATTTGTGGATATGATTTGAGAGATTGGGATGGGCATGTGTTTACATCTGGAGTACACAACATGACTGGCAACCTGTAGCTAAGTAATTGTTAGCTGGTTAGTTTGACTGATGGTGAGTATGATTTGCAGTGTGATAGAGTAAAAGGTAATTTCAGTGATTGGGGCAAAACAGTCTAAAGGCTACAGGAGCCATTAGGAGTCAATAAAAACTTTAGGTAAAAGTAACATCTAGAAAAACATGGCAATTTCAGTTCCTATAGACCAGATATACTGCAGTAATGAGAGAACACTTCATTGGTGAAATCTGAACCAATAAAATTTTAGTAATAAAGAAACCTTAGATGATCTCATCTAATACCTTGTTTCAGAGATGAAGAAACTGAGTCTCTAATAGGCAATGACTAGCTGGAGTTCATTTTAGCTAGTGTCAGAGGCAGGGCCGGGACTCAGATGGCTCCACTTCTAGCTAGATGAACTTTGTACCACACCTGTCTATTTTTAAAGTCTTATTTTTTCCTTATGGAATGGAAGACATATTAAAAACTAGTATAATTACTTAAATAAAAACTGTTTATTCAATATTGAAAATTTAAAACTCAACTTCCACTTTCATTAAGACAAATACTAACATTAGTTGTGCATGTATTTTTTTTTTAAGTGTTTCAAATACATTTTTAGATAAGGAAGAATTTTTCATAGGCTCAAAGTACAAGAAAGTTGTGTATCGGCAATACACTGATAGCACGTTCCGAGTTCCAGTGGAGAGAAAAGCTGAAGAAGAACATTTGGGAATTCTAGGTACTCTAACAACTCCAGTTCATCAAGTGTGGGTTAGTGATACGCTGCCACGTGCAGTGACAGTCCATGTCTTTGAGATTAATTATCTTGGTTCATATATCAAAGTTATTCAGTTAAAAATAAAAAAGAGAATTCTTCTATTTGCTAGATGATATGCTGCCTGATTAATGAGTCATTTAATAAAGCCAATTAGATCTTCAAAAAATAAAAATAATAGTTACTCAATAAAAACCAGAAACCTATATTTACTAAAGAATATGGCATAATAAAATATTACTTATTTCTGTTAGAAACAATGTATTATTCTATAAACCAATGAAATTGTAAATGTTTGGTGTTTTATCAAACTGATTCCTGCACTTTTGGTGAAATTCTAGAAATTACTTTCTAATGAAATTCTTAAACAAATTTTCACTGTTATTCTATCCTTCCAAAATAAATCATAGATATTTATTTTAAATATTAAGATGTAAATGATTAACTCCAAGAAAAAGAGTACTTACAAGGAAATAAGGAAAGAAAAAAAAAGTGTTACCTTGCACAAAGCTGGAGGAAAGTTGCCTATAATTTTTCAGGAATCATTTTAAGACAGAATGTCTAAGAATATGAGTAACACTGGCCTGGGGAATTTCCTTAAAAATCGTTAAGTGCAGGGGACACCAGTCCCAAGGCCACTGTTTCCAATAGTAACGTTCCCTGGGGCTTGGTTATCCTCAGCCCAAGTAGTAAACACCCAAGGCAAAACTGCTACTAGTTTAATTCTCAGGAGAGACAAGGTAAGGTTGGCTAGAGGGTGGAAACAAGAAGGTAATAGCCCTGCCTACCTTTTCAAATGCAGGATTGCCATTTCTTCACACACCTGAAGGCCTGGAAGTCCAAATGCTGAGCAATGAGAGCAAGTGCTACATCTTGACTTCAGGCCAGGGATGGGGTACAGCTAACTCACCATGATTAGACCATTCTGCGACAGGGGACTTTCAGGCTAAAACCTCCATAGGGCTCTAGATAAGAGAGGTACCATCTGTAAAAGCAGCCATTACTAGTGTTTTTATCCTGAATTATCTGGGAACAGGCATAAATTTAAGAGTATAACAGCATGAAGCCACAGGGGCAGAGAGAGAAAAACCCCCACAGACTCCTCCTGCCCTTACTACTAAAAACGTTACCTGATCTTTGTTTTCATTACTGAGTTAGAACTTCCAATCTGACACATATATAAGCCACTCTTCCTTTTCACTCTTTCCAGGTCCACAACTTCATGCAGATGTTGGAGACAAAGTTAATATTATCTTTAAAAACATGGCCACAAGGCCCTACTCAATACATGCCCATGGGGTGAAAACAGAGAGTGCTACAGTTACTCCAACTTTACCAGGTACTGGTGTGTGTGTGTGTGTGTGTGTGTGTGTGTGTTCAAAAGACTTATACTTTTTTCACAAATGACTGTCATCAGTGAGCTATTCCAAATGAGCTTTTTTTGAGGAAGTGAAGGAGGTGGTTAAGAGGGGATGCAGGGAGGTGTGTCTGAATGTGTGTATGACCACAGCATATATCAAAAAACCTAACAGGAGAACTATAAGAAAAAACTCTGATAGTACTGGACATCTACAAATAGTTAGGCTTGAGTCAGTGGAGATGATCTCTCCATCCATAGCTAGAACACAATGCAGGCAGCAAACACTGTACTGCATGTGGCTGAACGTTTCTGTCCCAGGGTCCAAAAGCAGCATCCTAAAGGCAGAGGCTGCCACTTGAAATTTTAAATCCTTGGTATCTAGTCCAACATCTGGCAATCCTAGGAATTCAATAAATATTTGACACAGAGTAAAAGCTAAAATAGATTAAATGCATGGGTGTATTTTCTTTAATAAAAATTGTTTTTCATCTGTTAGTTGTAAAATTAGTTGGCTTCTAGCAAAGGACAATTTCTCTGGAATTTAGTAGTTCGCAAATATATCAAGTGTGAAAAAATAAATTATAAAGTTTCTCTTGTCAATTTATGGGTATAGAAATGAAAAGCCCTGCCCTCATGACCCTTATATTTTTCCAAAGGTGATAAATAACATATATAATATTAAGCTGTAAAAAGTTATGAAAAAAATTAAGGCCCTTGAGAATTAGGTACCAATGGTGCTATTTTAGGTGGGCTGGTCAAGAGGACTTCTATGTCTTTCTCTGTCTTAATGAGCTACAGGAAGTTGTGGAGGAAGAGCACTGTAGGTCCTGAGATTCGAGTGACTTGGTGTATTGGAGGAACAGCAAGGAGGCTGGAGGCCAGAGCAGAGCAAATAGGGGAAAAAATGTGAAGAGATGAGATTCAGGCAGGGTAGGGGGTCAGATGCAGTAAGAAGTTGGGGACTTCAGAGGCCATAGTTAGGACCTTAGATTTTATTCTAGAAACCCATGTGAAGGTTTGAGCTGAAGAGTGATAATTCGATGAACACTTTTTAGAAGTTGGTTCTGGCTGGAGTATGGATAAGTGTCTATAGGGCACAGGAAGAAACAAGGATCATTTAGGGGACTACTGTAATAATCTGGGTTAAAAAAAAATAACAAGACTTGGGCCAGGATAGAAACAGCTGAAGAGGTAAGTTGTCATGTTCTGGTTCTATTTGAAATGTGGTACTAAAAGGACCTGCTAAAAGACTGGGCTTTAGAAAATGTTAGGGAAGGTAGAGGAGTCGAGACAGCTGAGACCATGGTTTTGGGCTTTGAGCATTGGTGACAGAGCAGGTTGGGGCAGGGAACAGAGAAAAGAAGAAAATGTCATTTTTCAGCTTACAAAAATAATATATGTTCAGTTGGTGAATCTATGCCTTATTCTCAGTAAAATATTCTGCTTAGAAAAAGGGTGAGGACACGAAGGTGGGGAAGATGGAGGGCATGTGGAAGAAGAAAAATTCTAACACATCCCTTGAGACTATGTCCTACTTGATACCATAATAAAGATTTGTCAGACTCTGTCTAATTAAAGTCTGACAGCAGGAATACATAATGGTGAGTTCTATATAAAGGAAATGGACAGTGAGTAGCTATGGCTGAAAGTCAAGTATTGAGAGCAGCTATATTATTGAACTAACAGGGGTTCATTTTACCTGTGTTCATCAAAGCCCAACAAGACATAAACAGGAGTTGTGGCAAAGAAAGTAAATGTTTTTTTAAAAAATTGTGCCAAGACCAAAGACACAGTAGAGCTAGTGCTCAAATTACTGGCTCCCAATAGCCTCTAGGAGATAGCTTACATAGAGGAAAACTCATAAGTCAGGCAGCTAAAGGATTTGTGGTTTGGGGCTCTACTGAATGGTTGGGGGTAGGGTGGAGGCAGTTGATCATTGCATCAGGTCCTGATGTCAGTCATGGATCTAGCTTCGAGGGGACATGATCATTTCAGCTGGAGCTGAAACACAACTGAGGTCAAGATCTTATCTTTAGTTGACCCAAACTGTTTCTCTGGTCAAGAGGCCTGAGACTTTGTTCCTAAGACTGTTTGATGCTGACCTATGTGCTTAATGATTACGAGTGGTTGTGCAGCATGTGAAAAGGTGGAAGGATGAGGGAAAACAAGAAGCAAGTGAGTCATGATGCTAGTAGACTAGACAAGGCCAGTTTGAATAGAGAATGAGAATAAGCCATTTGAAAGGAGTGAAGTTTTTGCATGGTTACAATTGTATTGGAAGCCCTGAGGTAACTGGAAGCAGAGATCAGGCTGGAGAAAAGCCCAGCGCAAGCAGAGAGTAAAAGACAGGAGGGTAGAGCAACTGGTCATCTTCAAAGTGTCAAGGTCCATAGTGTGGTCATGTATCTGACAGTGTCGTGACAAAGCAGTGTATGTTATGACAGAACGAGACAGTCAGGAGAGAGGTTGTTGTGACAGGTCAGTGATACACAAGATCGAGGCCTAACGTCTCTTCACTAGGAATCATGAAGTCACTGAGGATGAAGGTGAAAAAGGAGAAACAAAAGGCCATGGTGAAGCTGAGGAAATTACACAGAGTAGTCTAGATACAGACACAGAAAGGACTGTGGGGAAGGTGCTAGCTCTGGGGAAAAATCACTTGGCAGTTAAAAAGAAAAAAGTATATTAGAGAAACATTCTTTAAGCTAAGAAAAGATCTGTTGCAAAGTTTCTACAAATTGTGATATTGGAATTGTCACCTCCTGGCTTTTGTGGAGTCATTGCATGTGTGTCATGGCTAGTTAATTCATAACTGACAAAGAAGATAAAACAGTATGTCTTACAGTCTGTCTTAAAGGTAAATTCCTGAAAACAATTTTGAGTACCTCTACTTTTTAAAACTAATTATCCCAACATTTCCAGTTTCTGGGTCACTGGCTATCAAGACTTAGGTTATATGTGTCCAATATATATATATCAAATATAACCAGACACATCAACACTTGATTAATTTAGGTGAAACTCGCACTTACATATGGAAAATCCCAGAAAGATCTGGAGCTGGAAACGAGGATTCTGCTTGTATTCCATGGGCTTACTATTCAACTGTGGACCAAGTTAAGGTAAACTTTAAATCATTTTAGTTTTTTGAAAATTCCCCAAATAGACACACAATTGAAGGAAGATGAGGATATAGTTTTTCTGTGGTCTAATTCTGTGGTAAAATCCTAGGAGAGTAAGCTACTCTGTAATTCACTTTGGTTTCATTTTGGGGGGTTTGTTTGTTTTTAAGGATGAAGTTATAACTGTATCAACTCCATGACTGCCAATTATGGATAATACAGAATTAAATATTACTCAATACAGTATTTTATTTCCCTTTGGATATGAAAATACATTAAACTCAAGGAACTGAGATATATGATTTCAGAGCTCTATTATTACATGAGAATGAAAATGCTGACCTCACCAGTCTCGATAAGATGAAATACTTCAAGGCCAACAAAATGCTCAACAACTACAAATCAGAATGTGTACCAAATTTTTTTTATTTATTCGTGTATTTATTTTAAATTTAAGTATAGTTGGTATACAATATTATATTAGTTATATTAATTTCAGGTGTACAATAGTGACTTGACATTTTTATACCTTATGTCCCAAAATTCTTCTGTGGAGTTAAATCTCTAGTCCAAATCTCTCTCCCGAGTTCCAGACTTGTCTATATACCTGAACGTCTCCCCCGTGTCCCACAGCACTGGAAACTCAGCAACTCTAAAGTGGAAATTTACATCTTCCTCTACCGCCTTCTGTATTTCCTGTTATAATAAATAGCACTACAAGCACCAAGTCCATTCAGTTGTTCAAGCTAGAATTCTGGATATGAAGTACTTAATGCTTCTCCCTAGCTCATCCAAGCAATTCACCTACTTACACAGAGCTCAGTCTGTTTCTTCTCTCCATCTCCATATATCAGGTCCTTATAATTTGCCTCAACTACTACAGTGGCTTCGCAATCTTCAGACTCTTCTCCTTCTAAGCCTTCTTTCACTTTACCACCAGAACGACTAGTCTAAATTGGAAATATTCCTCCATTCCATGTTTAATTTTTCAATGCCTACATACGACCCACAAGACAAAATCTAATTTTCCTGAACATAATGCAACTCAAAGGCCTTTCAAGGCCTCATCTTCCACTATTGATGTCCAGCCAAACCAAACTTTTTGTAGATTTTAGTCAACCGTGGTCTTCCTCCTCTGTGTTCAATAGCACTGTTCATACCTCCAGGGCAGCAAGTGGTTCATTTCTTCTATTCCTCTATTTTTCCTACTAGACTAAGTTCCTGGAGGGCAGGGGGTTTGTTTGATTCATCTGTAGATTTTCAGTAACTGGCATAGTGCTTGGCTTATGGAATAGGCAAATCAACACTGTTTATTCGGGGTTCTTTTACACTGCTGCTTATTAGCTGACCCAAATTTGGCCTCTGTACACATTTCTGTTCCTTCAGTATCACTAACATAACTAACCTACAACTCATCACTGCTCCAATTTAATGACTTCAAGTGGAAAGTGTATTGATTTGACAGTACCACAATGGTCAAAGCCTACTACCTAAATCAGGCCTGCCTAAATTCCTGAGGTCATGGGCAATGACCCAGGTCTCTGAAATCCTTACTTATAGCACACAGATGACTGAAGTTTTTGGTTATTTTCAGGATCTCTATAGTGGATTAATTGGCCCACTGATTGTTTGTCGAAGACATTACATGGAAGTATTTAATCCTATTAAAAAACTGGAATTTTTCCTTCTGTTTTTCGTTTTTGATGAGAATGAATCTTGGTACTTGGATGAAAATATCAAAACATACTCTGATCATCCTGAGAAAGTAAACAAAGACAATGATGAATTCATTGAAAGCAATAAAATGCATGGTATGATATGTTATTCTACAACCATTATTTTCCTTTTTTTCTTTCAAATAAAATTAGACTGTTTCTTTTACAACAAACTGTCTCACTTTGTATGTGAGGTAGAATTCTATTCTAAGCCAAAAGGGGACTATATTTGAAATCATCTATTACCTGCTCTCCAAATTCCAAAGTCTCATTCCCTTTTAAATAAACTCAAAATTAGGATTAAGGCTTTTTGTGCTAAGTGACTAGAAAAGCAGTGTGACATTAGTGACCTTAAAGTAACCATTTCCTCCATCTGTAGTGAAAAAAGTTCTATTACCTCAAAAAAAAAATCCTATTTATGAACCTAATTGTCACATTTTATGTGAAATAGCTGTTGGTTTAAAATATCCTAAAAGGTAATACAAAAACCATGTATCTTCCCCAGCTATTAATGGAAGAATGTTTGGGAACCTACAAGGCCTCACAATGCATGCAGGAGATGAAGTCAACTGGTATCTGATGGGAATGGGCAATGAAATAGACTTGCACTCAGTACATTTCCATGGCCACAGCTTCCAGTACAAGGTAAGAACCATCCATGGTCATTATTCTTGCTTTATTTGAAAATGTTTTAATACAAATGAAGAAAATATTTCCTCAGGGAGACTTATGAAAAGTTGAAAGTTTCAAGAGACAACGAAATTATTGTCCAAGAGTGTGGCACATAGCAATTTCAATTACCATCACTAACCATTGTTATGCCTGGGCCCTTCCTGGGATTTGCAGTTTCTACTGGATTTTCATGGAGTTTTGCTCACATATTCCTGGATAAGACATTTGAAAGGAATCATTAGCAGAGAGGGTGGGAATGTTCACATAATGATGGACCAGAGAGTAGGGACAAGACTTTATTATATGCTTTGCCTATTCTAAGTTCTGGATCTTAAATGGCCCAAAGTGAACAAGATCATCAGTTTGGTGTCAAGCAACTGATTGGTCCCTAGATCTCAATCCTACTTTTACTTCTCAGGCAGTGTTAATTTCAGCAAGGGTCATTAGCTCCTTTGGAAATGCTTTTTTGCTTACCTTTGAGTTAATGTAGAAAATTCAGAAACTACCAAAAAGCACACTGCAGAAAGGCCATTTTACTATCTTTATTTTGCTTTACATAGGTGTTCTATTCATAGTGGGCTTTCAATTCTATCTCTACAGAAATACCCACCAATTACTTTGTGCTGAGACTCTACCTGAACTGCTCCTAGTTTTGACTTTTCCATTGGTCTCCTTTTCTGCTCCCTCATTACTCTATATGCCCCTAAAGTTTCAAAGACAAGCTAATCTAGAATAGGTTTAACAAAAGTGAGATTAGGGCTGAAATGGGGCCATAGCTCAGTTCCCTTGTGTAACACAAGTGCTCTGATAAAAAGGCAAGAGTTAAAGTGTAAAAGGTTAACAGGCAGTCCTGATTGATGGATTAACTCTTATCACACCTTTCCTTCACACTTACCTGGTGGTCCATAATGCCAAGGGTTCAGCAGGAATACAAGCAGCCCATATCTCACTGTTTGTATTAAACATAGAAATATGCAGGGTCTCATTTTTTAAACAGATTTATCACATTTTTCTAATATCTCTGAGCTGGCCAATGAAAGATTACTTAAATAAATCCTCACATATAATAAACATTGCATAATATTTGTCGTTTTTCTAATTAAGCATAGGGGCATTTATAGTTCCGATGTCTTCGACATTTTCCCTGGAACATACCAAACCCTAGAAATGTTTCCAGGAACACCTGGAATCTGGTTACTCCACTGCCATGTGACGGACCACATTCATGCTGGAATGGAAACTACTTACACTGTTCTACCAAATGAAGGTGAATATCAAGTTAGTGATTCTAGAAGTCGAATGTCACAAATATAATTAAGATGTACTACTCTGTCTAAATACTTCCCCCAATATGAAGTATTTGTGAATTTGCTGCCCTTCTTTTCTTCACCTCTTGACAGGATTTTATTTTTTAATTTTTAAATTTTTTTATATTTAATTTTTTACTGCTAAATGGCGTGGGATACTGCCTTTTCTAATAGTTCTGAAAAAAGCACCAAATACTCCCTAAGCTAGTATAAGTTGACAACAATTTGATGTTAACTTATACTAAAACCGATTATACTTAAAAGTGATATGAGAGCAGTTACTTATGAAGAAACTAACTATGGCTTACAGATACATTTAGAATTTCTTTTTGTTCTAGGTAGTGCCTGGTACACCAAAAGCACCCCCCAAAATACTCCAAATAATCACTATAATTTCAAATATGCAATCAGGCAGAATGCTGTCTTTCTTTCCTCTGAAGGTGGGGTAGGAGGCAGGCAGGTATTCTTGATTACTGTTTGTGAAAGATTGTCTTAGTCCATTTGGGCTTCTATAACAAAATACCAGACTGGATAACTTATAAAGGACAGAAATATTTTCACAGTTCTGGAGGCTATGAGTCCAGAATCAGGGTTCCAGCATGGTCCAGTGAGGGCCCTTTCCTGAGCTGAACTTCTCTGCAGACTTCTTATTGTACCCTCATGTGGCAAAAGGGTCAAGCTAGCTCTCTTTGATAAGGGGACAAATCACATTTCTGAGGGTTCCATCCTCGTGACCTATCTACTTCCCAAAGGACCCACCTCCTAACACTATCATCTTGGACAATCAGGTTTTCAACGTATGAATGGAGTAGGGGACACAAACATTCAGACCATAGCAAAGATCCAGAAAAAAAATAGAATCTAAATTCCCTGCTCTGCCCCGAACCCAGTAGTGACAATCCCTCCCATGTAGGCATGAGCATGCACGCGCACGCACACACACACACACACGCACACAAACACGCACAACACAGGAAAACAAACAGCCCTTTTGTGGATAAACACTAATGCAATGTATTGTATGAAGACTGAAATTCCTGTTTTGTGGTTGTGGGCTTTGGTCTTTCCTGGGTCTTCTGAGTTCAGAACTGTTGGAATTGGCAATGACAAATCCAACAGAGGGATATTATGTAGAGAAAACAACTTGTTTTCCCTCCTAAAAATAGGCATAAAAGGGAACATATAAATGGTAAAAAATATAGAATTAAATATATTTCAAAAATTAAAAATCACTGAAAGATCAACCATTAGTAAAAATGTAATGTTTTAATTTCTCCTGAGTTTTATATAAACACCTTGCAACATGAAAAACTACTTCCATTAAAACACTTAATAACAGAAGGTGGTACTGAGAGCACCAGAACACCAAAGACTCGAACAGGCAAATAAGCCACTGGTGTAATGCCAGTAACTGATGAACAAGATAAAGACTCAAAAATGAGAAAGACAACTTCAAATAGTTTTGAAAGAACATTAGCACACATGTTTACCATAAAAAAGGATGGCCCTGCTCAGAAAAATAACCAAAAGCAATGGAACAGGGAGATAGGAAATTCATGTATGCAAATGACTAGCATACATGAATGAGGATCCTGCTATGAGCTAATTCTATACAGACAGACAATAAAAAGATTCCTCCAGCACAATGAGCTTGGAAGGAGAAGAGTGAGTGAGATGACTGCTTGCTTGGTTAAGAAAGGGACAACTTTTTAAAAAGCTATAGAGAAAATTATAAAATAACAAATGTGACGAGAAAACAGATTAAAGAGAAATTTGGTATTTACAAGAAAAAAGGTATTGTGTGAGACTGAAAGAAGCAGTAATCAATAAAAAATATAGTTTAAATTATAGAGAAAAATAGGGAGCCACATTTATCAGTCTGAATTGTCTTTAAATAAAAGTTTGATAGTCTGAGGCAAGTCTATTCTGAACCTTAGAAAAATTTATTTCTACCACGATACAGAGCATATGGGGTTAGAGGGAAATTTTTTAATATTATGCACCAGAAGACAATTTCTTCTACCAAAAAAAAAAAATCATTAGAAAAAAGTTGTGGGTATTCTGTCATACTCAATATAATACTTCATTTCTACTACCGGAAGAAGCATATTAAAGACTTCCTATGACAAATATAAAAGGTGATTTTTTTTAGACTATGACATTTTTACAACAGTCAGATAATCTTTTGGCGCAGTTTATAGAAATAAAGCTTAATTAGCTTTAAGTTTCTTATAGGCAAAAACTGTATATTCTGTATTTCTAGTAGGTACCCAAATCCAGTTGGTAATTAATTCAGTGAAAAGGAATTTTTAAAACTTTTTTATAATGTCAGACAGAATTGCAAGAGTAGTAAAAAAAACAAAAAAAAACAGCTCATGTACCCTTCACCCAGATACCCTAAATGTCAACACACTACACAGCCAAATTTGCTTTCTCATTTTTTTCTATCTCCCTCTCTCTCTGAACACACACACTAAATATTGTTAATATACATACTTATATTTCTTAAAAATATAAACACAGCATACCTATCAAAATCAAGAAAGCAAAAATGCTTTAATACTACAGATCCTTTTAAAATGTCACCAATTATTCTAATCATGTCCATCATAGAAAAAGAAAATCCTGCTCAGGCATTGTGCCCAGCTAGAACGTCTTCTTGGTCACCCTTAGTCTGGAATAATTCCTCAGCCTTTGTCTCTCACAACTTTGATATTTTTAAAGAATACAGGGTAGTCACTTTGTGGAATGTCCTTCATTTTGGGTTTGCCTAATGTTTCCTCTTGATTAGATTCAGGTTATGAATTTTTTGGCAAGACTTACAGAAGTGATATTGTTTTTCTCAGTACATGTGTCAAGAGGCACAAGATGCTGATTTGTTCCCCTACTGGTCATGTTAACTTTGAGCATCTGATTAAAGAGGTGTCTGCCAGGTTTCTCCACTGCAAAGTTAGCTATTTTTCTTATAATTTATAAAGATATTGTGGAGAGGAAAGTAACTTTTCTTTAAATAAAGCAGTACTGGAATGAGAGATGTTTTTAAACATACGAAAAACAGAAACATATAAATGAATCAGAAATTAAAACAACATTTTAAAAATTAGAATACATTTTAAGCATCATTTATATATTTTTTAAATCATATGATATATACTATTTTTAATAATGATCTTAAAATTTCTTTTTCTATAGAGACCAAGTCTGGCTGAAAGAAATAACTTGGTGATAAGTGAAAAAAAAAAGATTCATAACAATGTATGTGAAAGTGTTGAATAGAATGTTTACTTTGGAACGGCTATAAGCATTATTAAAAAAAATTAAAAACACACTTTTGTGCATTTGTGGGAAAACTGTACATTGTTTCATATGAAAAATCAATGGTCTACATTAAGACATGTGACTGACTCTAATATACTAAGTAACATAATTGGTTCATATAGGCCATTCATATCACCACCATTGGGCCTTTACAAAACTGCATTTAAAAAGAAATCTATGATGAGATGTTGTCCTGGATGGTTCTCAAAAGATCTCTTGATTCACTGAAATGTTTCTAACCACTGGCTTCCCCATCAATCCCTCTAACATGCTGCTGACATAATTTCCAATGAACCAGTGGACTTAGGGGGACAGAGGTATGAGAGGTACAATTAAAAAATAAAATATAATAAAATAAAGTAATAAATAAAATAAAAAATTAAATGTAAAAATAAAATAAATATTAAAAATAAAATAGAAAGCTTCTAATCTGAGTTTTGTGACTCCTTGAAAGAATGGTCAAAAGGATGTGAATCTGGAACTGGAGAAAGGCAGAGTTGAGAAACAATGCTATCAGGAGAAAAGCGTCAAAACATAGTTGTGGCAGATGGCGGGTAAGCAGCATTTTTACTCAGCCTTAACTGAAGTCAAGGTAACGTAGCAAGGAGGCATGAGAAGTAAATGTTAAATCAAGCTATACTCAGAGCTGCAATGTGCTGCTGCCAGACCATGGAAACCTACAAAACAAAGGAAAATTGCTGTTGGGATTACTAACAAACTATTACTCATAGCTAAGGGAAAATAGAGTCTTTAAGTCATACCCTACACGAAATAAACCCAACCATTCATTTCCTATGGCCACAACCACGGGGAACCTATGAAACAAAGGCTGGGAATTGCTAGTATGCTTTTAATGCTATATACCCATGCCTTTCATGCTACATACCTTTGTCTTTCACACTGTAGGAAAATTAAGCAAGTCTTTAAACTAAAATTAATAGAAAACAAGAATGACATATACGTTGAATTCCACAAACCCTCAAGGTCTTGGTCTGGGTCTCCGTCTCTCCCTGTTTTTAAGTCTTTCTTTGTCTTTCTGGTCACATCCAACCTGCATTGCTTCTGTCCATCCCTCTCAGTCTCTCTAATTCTTTGCCTCTGAGAGGAGACCACACTCTGTCTTTGGAGCATTATTCCTTCTCTAATAAACTTTCCTTTTGTCTCTAATTCTGGCGTGCACTTGAATCTTTTCCTGTGCTCAGTCAAGAACGCCTCTCTTGGTGCAGGACTTGAGCGCCCACTTGAGGAGGTTCACCCTGTCCTGCATGGAAAGTGCACAATTAATATGCTGAACACAAAGTTGTTTAATAAGAGGTTAAAAAAGTACACACAGCTGTGAATACAATAATATATTCCTTTATTTTCAAAAACACTCTAGCTAATAGAGCATGAGTATACATCAACAAAAAATGGAAAAAAGGCTTTGGCTGAAAAACATGCATTCAACAAATCATGTTAACAGCCAAGACAAGAAGAAAGTTAACTTTGTAAACTTCTACTTCATTTGATTCAGAAAGAAACAACATGAGTTTTAAAAGGAACAAGAAAATAAAAGTCTGAAATCTTACTATATCAAAACATTAACATCTTTCTTAAAGAAAATTGTTTTAAAAAGTGACCCAAATCAATAAAATTAAATCCTGGATCACTTGGAGTGACATTCTTTCAAGCATACTTGCAAAATGTTTGTGTTCTTGGGATGAAAAAGATTTTCATGTCTGCAACAACAGTAAATTGATGTTCCATGGAATAAAAGTCAATCTCTACTTTAAAAAAATATATGCCTTCTTTGAGGAAATTCTTATGCCTGATAGTTTTACATTCTGGACAATTAAATGGATTCAGGTCATAAATTATGAAATACCACTACATGATAAGGTAAGCAGCCTTAAAGCATTTCTAAGATATGTACACATTCAATATGAACATTTTTTATTTACACTTTTCCTGGCATTCGGTTTTTTAAAATTCATAAGCCACTGTGGTGTTTTTCAAATGATACCTTCAAGTTAATGATTTCTTTCGACTGCAGTAAAGAAGATAGGGCAAGAAAAATGCTGCAGTACCATCTTCTGGAAGGACATTCAAGAAATCCCTTAGTTCTAGTTCCACAGCAACAATTGACAATGTTTCTGTTTGTAGAAAAGAACATCTGAGTTAGAAGTGACAATCCCTCTTTCATCCAATTCTCTTATCACTCAACCAATTAGAAACTAGTTCAGGTAAAAAAATAACTACAAAAGAAAAAGAAAACAATCTCTTAAATCCATAGAATACTTTATGGTTTTACTTCTTATTTATTCTTTCTAGAATTCTTTGAAGTTTCTTTTATATTAGCACTAGGCAATTTGGAATTACTATTGCTGGATTATTACATTATTTTTAAATAAATTTCTGTTATCCTCTAAAAACATACAATCATTTAGATACTGTTTTTAACGTTAGAACACTCCGGCAGCTAATTTATAAATACTGTTTGCTAAAACAGGAAATACTATTAATTGTTGGATGGCATTTTCCTAAATTGGTTCTTCACTATTATAAGATTTTCATGTTATTAATAAGCACAAATCTGTTTTCATGACCACTTACCTTTTTTTCCCTCAAAGTGCAAAAACATGTGCTCTGGTGAACATTTTAAATATTAAGGAATTTAGTAAACATGTTTGTAAAGATAACTATGCAATTTTATGATTCTGTTGCTTCTTGATACAGATATGCTGTCCTTTTTAAGAACGATGTTCCCAACAAATATATTTCAATGACACTTTCTGTGTGATCCTTGCATACCTACCACTAACTCTATCTGCTGAGTGACTGAAAAGTCATCTATCCAATATTCAGCAACTTAAATCACCCTTTACACAAAGGAATAACATGTCCTTTTGCTAAAAACTTAATGAATGGAGCAGTAGCAATGTATTAAGATCCCTAGCTCTGTAGTCAGACTTTTCTACCTCCTCTCTGGGTGACTTTAAGAAAGTCATTTAGCCTCCTGAGTCCTAGTTTACCCATCTATGTAGTGGTACCATCTGCTAGCTTTCGGAGTCCTTTGAGAATTAAAATACAATGATGCACATCTGACATATTGAAAGAACCTTAATAATAACTACTAACTAGTTTGCAAAACCCATGTGAAAAACAAATTATCAATGCTTTCCTATCAAACCAGTTTATTTAGCCTAAATGTGGAGCCTATAATTAGTATCCTAGATACAAAAAACTGAGTTGGGGGGCCAGTGCAGAGTAGCTACAGAGCCAACAAAAATCTGGCCACGATCCAGTTCTCCTCTTCTGCCAACTAGTGAGGGGTTAATACAGGTTAATAATTCCAAGAACAAGATCAGTTTCTTAAACCTTAGAGTACTTTAAACCCTCCAGCATGCCTAGAAAATAATCATCAAATATTAAAAATAGTTGTTGGGTGGTGGGATTGTAAATGACTTTTTAAACTTTTTTTTTTTTTTTTGTAATTTACTAAACATATGAGAATTTTAAATAATAAGCACAGTGCATTATCATAAAAACAGTAACAAATATTTCCTTGAAACAAACAAGCCAACCACTAACCCGTTTAGCACAGTGGTTCTCAACCAGGATGATTTTGCCCCCCAGGGGACATCTGGTAATGTCTGGAGGTATTTCTGTTTGTCATACCTGGGATAGTACTATTTAGGGTAGAGGCCAGGGATGCTGCTCAACATCCTAAAATTTACAAGACACACACACATACAAATTATTTGGTCCAAAATATCAATATTGCCAAGGTTGAAAAATACTGCATCAGAGATAAGAAATCTAAGCTCCCAAGCATATTATTTAAGTCTTTGACCTCCATCTCCAACCCTACCATCTTGCCATTTTGCCTAACATTTTACTTTAGAGTCAACCCTGAATTCTCATTAGTCCCAGGAGATTAAAAAATTGGCTTGCTTCAGGTCATTCAGTTAAATATCAGACCTGGAACTCAGTTCCAATTCTCCAGACTCCAATGCTGGTCTCTACCATTGTCTACTGAAAGACCTCCCTTGAAAAAGGACCTAAACTTATTTGAATTTTCCCTTCAAAAAAATAAATAGTTACAAATGCTTTCTATGGAGAGGCATATTGCTGGTAAGGAGGATATGACATGAAAAATGACTAAAACATCAGGTTTTTAGATACTACAGTCTAATAAAGGTAAATTACACACAGCAGTTAGTCCCATGAGCCATACACACATGTGTGCACACACATAAACATATTTTGAAGATAATGGAAAATGGAATATTTGGAGGAATGATTATGGGTGAGTCAGGAGTAGAGAGTATACAAATGTAACTGTCTTAATAGCTATTCAAAAATTTAAAATACTGAAGTTATGAGTTTCTAAGGCTGTGATAACTTGTAAAGTGTTTGAAAAGATTAACTTAAAAACATCAACTGTGTAGCTAGAAGAGATAAATGAATATCAAATGTAATGGTGGGGGAAGCATAAGCTGAAAATTAGCTCTTCAGACAATTCTGCTAAGACCTTCTTCACTTAAGAATCACATGAAAAAAACTAGAGAAAGCAAGGCTTCAGCAATTCTGGAAACTGAAACTAAGATACAAATTTATAATGAGCAAAAGAATCACTTACCTTTTAATGATGACAGGTAAAGTTGATATTTCTCTCCACCACATTTTATTCTCTGACAAAGTTCAGGGAGCAGTTTTTTCCACCACAAAATCTATCTTAGGAAAAAATGAATAAATTTTAAGTTTGATGTATTTTACATTCAGATTTCCAACAAGAATACGATTGTGCAGGAAAGTGCAGGTCAAAAATACATCATTTTGGTCAAGGCATCAAACTTTGTTATAACAGAATTTATATCAGTAGCCAGGTTTCAGATTAACCTATAACATATAAATCGGATTTGTAACTTGAAAATCTAATAATGTGTATATTGTGCATATGTACATAGCTATTTTCAAGAAGACACATAGACATGTCTTAGGTGGCAAGAAGAAAGTACTAAAGTTTAAAATTCTAATTTCTAAAGTAAAGACCATATAGCCCAGAAAATATGTTTCCTTCATACATTATAATTCCCAAATCTTCAGATGATAGCCTACTTCATCTTTCATCTTCAAGAGAGACTTTTACTGAAGATGACATACCATCACCATACATTTTAATAGCCTCTAACTATACTAAAAGCACATAGTTAATTAAACAAACATGCTCACTTAACCTGCACAGCCCTGTGAGGTTGGACTGGCATAATTGGTCCCCACTTTGCAGATAAGGCAAGAAGATTATCAATTTTGATTATCACTGATCAAGCCTAAAAAAAATAATCTGAAAAGCGTACCCGAGTCTCTTCTTTCAGTTCGTGATTGGCATATGGAATGATCGCCTCCGGGCACCTCTCTAACAGTGTGTCTATGCACTGTTCATACTCTTTCAAACGAGTCCGACACAGGACCTGGACACTGAGGCCAGCAACAGTGTCTTCTGAGAGTGGTTCCAAAAATGGAACAATGGAAGCTATGTCAAATGAAGGACCACATATAAGCGACTATGAACAGAAAAGTGAAATGTTATGGAATGAGGTACCCCCAAAAATTAAAGTACAACATATAGAATACAATTTTTTCAAAAGACTAAACCTCATGTACAAAAAGAAAAACACAGAAAAAAAAGAATGCAATTTTAGAGCACATGCATGTGACAATTATTTAATAAGTCTAAGTGGACTGAAATATTTAATAATATTTAAACCAAACGTAGTTTAAATAACAACAATTTTATAGAAAGTAATCATTTTTAAAATAACATGATTTTATTTGCTTTGGATAGACTGCAAATTAAAATCGATGGAAATGCTTTAGGACTCTATCCTAAGGAAATAATCAACATTGTAATCAAAGATTTGTCCAATGATGTCCACCACAAGAGTATTTATAATATTGAAAAACCAGAAACGACCTCAATGTTAAACAAAAAGGATGAGTAAAGAAATTATGGTACATTCATGTGATGGAATACTATATAGCCATCAAAACTGTTTTCAAAGGCTACTTACTGACAAAATACTTATGATGAAATGAGTGGAAAATCATGATCAGTTTTGTAAAACCCACATAGGTACATACATACATAGAAATGCCTTTGGAAGAGCATAGAATTTGAAATAGAGATCAGCTCAATAAACGGGAGGCTGAGACACACTTTTTGTTTTCTTTTTTATATTTCCTTGTATTTTCCAAAGTTTCTATAATAAGCATGTGCCACATATGTAGCCAAAAATGAAATTCGATGTTTAAGAAAACTAAAACAATTGTTAATATCCTAATAATTTGTATCAATACATTTGCCGCACTCTGAATAACAGAGCAGGCACTATTACAGTATTCAGAACTGTAAACAATATTTTACTTTTAAGCATTTAAATTATAAACACAGTTAACTTTCGGCAATTAAAATTTAAACTGCACACATCCACTTAACGTGGATTTTTTTCATTTGATCCATGCAGTTCAAACCCGAGTTGTACAAGGGTCAGCTGGTGGCTGAGAATCCAGGTGTGCTGAGATCTGACTTAATGTCCATACAGATTTCTGATTCCGTAGGCAGTTGGTGCCTCTGACCCCAGCGTTGTTCAAGGGTCAACTGTACTACTTTTGATTCTATCACCAAAATAATCTCTGCTTTCTCTTTCTTTTGGATAGAATGATCACATACTGATTTTTCTTCTGCCTGTATCCTTTTTGCTACAGCTTCACAGGCTCACAGGAGGATATGGAATGTGAACTATCCACTTACAGTCGGCATGATTATTTTATTCCAAATATCTACTAAGGAACGGCTAGGAGAATAAGGTTGGTCCCTTTCCTTCCTGCAAGTTTAATAATCATCTTCATCTGAATAATTTCCTGACAATAAGATAGCAAATATGGAACAAAGTGATAATCTGCCACTCATCAGGTCTCCCAACATGAAAGAAAACACAGATTTCTATAGTCAACTCTTGATTAATCAGGACAACGGTCTAAGGAAGGAGCGAGGCACAGGGAACCCAAACCATGTTTAAAATGAAACTAGTCAAAACTAGGCACAAAATGGATTACTCATAAACCTTTTTGGTTTTATCCATGTCATCAAGGAGTTTAAAAATAAGAAACACCAAACACATATATTACTGAATAAAAAAATGGTCCAAAGTTTACTGCAGGTCTTTACAACACTCAATGCTGTCTGCTTAGCAGAGTGTTCCACTTTTTCTTTTCTGTACTGGAAATGGACTCATCTCCACCCCCCAGCACGTGCACTGTTTATTCCCTCTCTGATCTAGATCTCCAACCCTTGGCTGACCATGCAGGGCTGGAATCCCGACTCCTCTGTCTTCTCTACCTATACAATTACAAGTGTGGCTCTCAGGCAAGGTGGTTAGCAAGGAGGTGGGTGGAGGAGACCATGACAATTCTGGCACAGGGTAGGACATTTACTAGTTACTGTATCATTTCAAATAACAGGGTTTTGACATGTAAATAATTTATAGATTGTTTTTAATTCTTTCACAAATACATTATTAAGGTGACAAAAGACAAGAGATACAGACTCATATCAAATGTACGTGGTGGTGGTGGTAGGGTGGGGGTAAAAAGGAGGCATGCAATTTTGAAAAAACTCTCCAGGTGATTCTGAACCACCCTATTACTTTAGGTGAGAACCAAATGAGATCTTGTTGTTTCTTGAGGGTTATTTTTTTTCTTAATGATTAAGACTAATCTAGAAAGAATGTAATTAGGAAAATGATAGAAAAGTTTAGGCAGACCACATTTCTATCTTTGACAGCAGAGATTTCAGAAAAAAAAAAAAAACCTACCCTTTTAAAATATTTAAAAACGGATTTTAAAAGATCACTAAATTATACTTTTTAAAGCAGTGATTTCAAATTTGCTTTGAAGCTTTATCAGGTAAGATTTAACAGCACTTATTATATTTATGATTTTAATATGTGCTGAGTACCTATGTTCTGGGAGACAAGGCTCTGCCTGCACTGTCCAATGCTGCACAACATATTTTCAGCACATGCTCGAGGAATATTTGTGGAGTGAACAAATCTCAGGCTCAGCTGTTTCTGTACCTTAAGGGCACTAGTGATAAGAACCAATAAGAATCTTCTCTGGTGATTTTTTTAAGACTGTAAGTAACTCCATATCTGGAGACAACATAGGCTTTCTAGGGGCTGTCTAAGCAATATGATCTGTTGACCTTCCCTCCCTGACCCTCAACCACCAATCTGACATTTTGGTTTCTATAAGCAATAACAACACTTACACCTGTTCCCAGGGTAAATCAAGAGCTGCAAATTTAAAAACCTAACAAGGCCAAACAGATGGTGAAAAGCATGAAGGCAGCTGAGTACAGGAAACGGACACCAGACACTCAGTATCGGAACCAGGAAGACATCGCTGTGAGAACTGCTGCAGGCAGAACAGCATGAGCACTGCCCAAGAAGGGAGCCACTCATTGCCTCTAACCCACAAGTCTCTGGCAATGAGGGCCCAGGGTACCAGTGCTGCTGAATTTTTCTAGAGAAATTTAAAACTCAGAATTTTTAATTTGAAATCTCAAATTTTTATATGTTGGCAGCTACACTAGGCAGAATGCACAAAACAGATCGGGGGTTCTATCTGATCCTTGGGCTGGTAAACTACATTAAGAAAGGTCACATCCACATCTAGCCCAGCCTGATCCACCAAATCAAATGTGGACTTTATTCCTCATCTCCAGTCCAAACACTGTCATGGTCAGAATTCCTACAAGATGATCTATATTCTCTAATCAACCTTCTTATTTAAAAAAAAAAAAAAAAATCCTTCTCAGGAGCCAGATAAACTGGCTACTTTGACCTATTTCCTATAAAATAGACAGTAGCTGGGTTAGGCTGAAAGGCTAAAATCTATGACTGAACACTAAAAAAAAAAACAAGAATCATGTCAACAGAAACAACACTGAACATTCTCCATACTTGCATTTCACAGCATTTTTAAGCACATCCTGAAAACTAGGCAAGACAGTCATGTGACTTAGTGATGCTCATTCATTTACTGGTAACAAAACCAGGCTTCCCGTAAGCAGTTTCAGGCAGAAGTAGAAATTCTCTCCAGAGCTCGTGGGTATGCCTAACTATGGATTTTGTCTCCCCAAATTATATACTCCAGATTAACAGGACACCTGAGGTCTTACCAAATTTATATCCTACATTAAATGGTAACGTGCATAGTCAGAAGAATAAGAGGCATTTTTGTTTACCTGTAATTTGGAGAGATCTTCTGTATAATTTTTGTCAGCTAAGGAATCAGATGATATTAAGACATTAACCCAGGGATAGATTAAGCCATAATGACTACAGGCGTTTATCTAAAATGTAAAAGAAATTGTTCATAAACAAAATACAACAAAACAAGTATTTCTTCATCCATTCCCAAAAGAGCTTGCAAGCAATAGGTAATCCTCTGCCATGACACAGAATTAAGTATACACTTTCCTGAAAATGGTAAGATAAGTCTTTAAGAATTTATTCCCCTAGAAAAAGCTTCAGACTTGCTGCTTCTCACTAAACAAATCCACACTAAGTATTTCCTAATATTTTAAGTTTCAAACTATTCAAAAAAGGCACTTTCTAGTAAAAAGAGCAATAGTGCTTTTAATCAAATTATACTCAAAAAAATTAATAGTAACACTGGAAATAATTTTTATTTCTGCTACTTTCCTTGAGAGGCAAAATCTCTTCTGTAAGTTCTGAAGATAATTCTCATTAAGCCCCATGTATTCAAGAAGCTGGTGACTTTTCCAGTGAACCCACACTGGCTGCGGCATCCATGAGAAGAAAATGAGCTGGGGCGGGGAAGGGAGCAGGAAGGGCAAAAGCAGCTATGAGGGCTGCCTCGCGGGCTGCGGAACAGCTCTTGTGTGTGCAGCCAACAGGAAATGAAGGTCCAGTAAGGAAGTCTCTCTCCCACAAGCCTTCTGCAAGTCCTTGACCATCAGGACATCTGCAGATGTCTCTCTTCTTGTGGTCTACTTCAAGGTCATGCCCTGAGGGAGCACAGATCTGTTCTGGGGAAAACCCCTTCAACCATTCTTTGGCTACTGAGGTACCACTGCAAGTGAGCAATATAGGAGCAGTACGGATGTTCTTTAAAATGTAAAATTATTTAAAATGTGGGCAACTTCATTCGTGGACAAGTTGTAAGTGTATTTTTAACTCCTGCTTAAAAAAGATACTTGGTAATATAAATTAGGTTTGATTCAAAACCACTAAGATGGCATATTATTGTAATGCATAATGCACAGATTTAACTTAATGTATTATTCCACTATCTTACCAGATCCTCTGATGTTCGCAACGGTGTGGTGTCAGGGGGCTGCCTCTTAGATAACCTCCAGATGTACTGTGATGTGAGCTTGAAAAGGAGTTCCTGCAGTAACACATCTGGGAGACATGCTACCAGCTGAGCTTCCCAAAAGTCCACCAAGAGCTGAGGAATTGTAGCTTCATCCTTACCACAAAGCACCTTGAAAACAGTGAAACAAGCCCCCACACTCCAGATAAACACAATATTGATCATTTACAGCTGGTCTGAATAGCACTCCATCATTTAATAATTTATCATTAGCATCAGTGCCATGGCAAAGCAAATTTAGAAATTTTAATAGAAAACAGATTCTAGCTTGCATGAATTTTTCTGTATTCTTTTAATATAGATTGGTTATGTTTAAATCTGTTTTTTCAATAAACAAACAAAAACTCACTTTTCTTATTCTGGTCCTTCCCCCGCCCCTCCGCCACCACTTTTATCAGGCCATCCAAAATATTTCAAAGAACATTTTCAAAGAGACAAACCTTAAAGAAGGAATCCGCTTCTTCAATTCCAATTTTGTTGTTTTTCTGTAAGCCTAGGACTGAAGCCACAAGCAATCCAGGCTGAGTCTCCTTCAAGTGAACTGCAAGTTCAGTTGGAACAATCTGTCCCTTCTTCTGTTGAATCAACAGCCGAGGTTCCAGAATAAAGCCACATACCAACTTCATCTTAAGATAAAAAAGAAATTTAGAAACAAAATGTACACTGCATTTATCTTGAAAATACATACTATATACCTATTTAGCATTCAAGATTCATAGTTAAACTATTAATGATTTAATTTCAATTTTTTCTTTAACTACAAAGACTAGTTCTCACTCTAAGAACATCATTGTTAACTGTCTCTATAGAAGTTACTGATATTTAATTAAGCATCAAGATATCCTATTTTTGCAGAGAGCTTTATGTTTAGGTTTGCTTCATTTGACAATAATATACCTTAAGTTTTTTCAAAATTATGGAAAGAAAATTCATCTTTCTAGGATTCTACTCTTAAGAATTCTACTCTTAAGCAAAGAATACCTCAATGGTGACTTGCTCTTCTCATCATAATAAAATGTGTCATCTGAACAACAATAAAGCACTCATGCTCTTCTTATGTTAGAAATCAAAGTCATAATGTGAGTATTTGACCTCAGGCACTAAAACAACAGTGAAGGAACATAGGATCTGAAGCCAGACTGCCTGCTTCAAATCCTGGCTCTCCCACTCACCAGCAGTGTGATATTGGACAAATTATTTAACCTTTCTTCGTCTTAGTTCTCCCATATGTAGAATAGGTATAATAATAGCATCTATTTTATAGCACTGTTGTAAGAATTAAATAAGAGAATATATGCAAGGGGCTCAGGACAGGTCTGGGACATAATAAGTGCTCAATTAAGGTTACTTTTTAATTTCTTCCACTGATGATTAACATCTTTGGCTCATGTCCCTAAATGGAGGGAAAACAACCTTTTCTTTGATAAATCATTCAAATGCCTAATCCTTAATAAAGTCATTTGTGGTTTTCCAAATGCAGGCTCTTTCTGCAACTACTGGACTCCTATGGTTCACAGTTAATACTCCACTTGTACCTGAATACACATCACTCTGTTCTGTCCTCAGTGGATACAGCATTCCCTCATGTCAGATCAGACTGTCAGCTGGGGGCAGAACCTATATATTCTCCATGCTCTGAACATACCTGACACTAAGTTGAAAGGTCTTTGGATACCTATTTTCATTCCTATTTCTTTTTCATTTGCCAGATCTGAAGCCCAAGCACTTCCACTTTGGGTCACTTCCTTTCTAATATCAGTCTATTCTCCTTTATGACTAAGAAAAAATGAGCTAGAAGAAGCCTAAAACCTCAGGGCTACTAGGTCACATTCTGGCCTGCTGTTGATACCAGGGAGGGCACCATACCTCTGAGTGGCTTTTCATTTCATTTCTGTGCATGTCAAGATCTCCCATTTTCAGAGCCAGTGCTGCCTTGGTCAATGTCACTAAGACTGATGAAAACCCAGAAGTATCCAGCTTCCTTAGATAGCTCATGGCAGTTAAAGGATTAATATTCTTCATAGAAGGACTACAGAGAATATGAGGCAGTTGCTTTGGCTCAGCCACATGAAACATCTGAACCACTTTTGCTGCTAATTCCTTTGGTGAGCATGATAAGAAATAAAGGGTCAGTCAGCCAACAGAAAGCAACAAAATCAGGAAAAAAAGAATAAAAAGGATACAAAACCAAGATACAACATTCCGATTAAAATAAAATTACTGTATTAAGTTCTGATTTGAAAAGAGTTGATGGTATTTGTGGGAGACCTGTGATGACCTGAAGTGACCTCTTTGCTAAGTTAAAATGAAGAAAAAGCAGTGAAAATATGTACCAAATTACGGCCAGCATTTCTAATTTTAACAAAAGTTCAGAAGAAATATTAAATTACACTCAAAAGTCCATTATAAAAAATTACAGCTTAGTACAAAATATAATGAGGTAATTTATATGAGAAAATTTCATTTATCTCCTAACCTTAAAACATTTGGTATCACAATATCTAAATTTTCATATTTGTATTCAACCCTTTTTAAAGATATACAAGGGGTGAAAAATAATCCTTAATAATGCATTAAGCCCACTGGGACAGGATTTCATAAGTGAAGCTTTGGCCGCCTGGAGAGTGGGTGTGACTAGGGTGTGGAAAGGCTTTCAGATAAGAAACGCAAGGCCCATGTTCTGTGTCATTCTTCTAAAGACATGCCACTGTCATGTTGGGCATGTCACTCAACCACGATGAACCACATTTCCCTATCTATATAATGAGAAACTATGAGAAGATGATTTTAAGTTCTTTTCTAAGCTACAATTCTATGATTATTAATGAAGAAAAGGTCACATAAGTTACCATTTTAGGAAAAGGAAATATTACCCAAGAAAAATATTTGGAATTTGACTTCTAAATATTACATAAAATAAACTGATAAAATGAAAGGTTAAAAATATTAGATATAACTAAATAGAAAACTATATTCACTTCACTTAATTCTTCATCCGGGTTTTCATAAAGTGAATGATTAATGTAAAAGATTAACCCCTCTCGTATTTCTGTGATCCGTCCTCTACTGCCCAGTCCATTCGGGCCAAAACTTCAGCCATAGACAGACCAGACATCTTATAGTATGGCAAGGCAAGGTGGGAATACTGGGTGTGTCGAGCCTGAAGAAAAGGAAGCAAAACACCTTCAAATTTGTCAGTTTTAAGCCTAGATATCGAACACATTTGATAACAAAACAGATCATAATTTCAGATGACATAAATCTCAAAATACTTTTCCACTGTCATTAGCAGTTAGAACAAGCTCCTCAGTTTTATTCTGCAGTCATTCTAATTAATATAGTTCTTTTTGTCTAATATTAAAAATAGAAAAAATGTATTAAATGAATTTTACTTTCATAATATGGCTCTAAAATAATGGCATTTATTTATAGGTAGGAAAAGTCTATTTTATTAATCCATAACCATTTCTGTGGGTCAAGTAAGCCTTTGAAACAATCAAACACACAAAAAATTTGTAAACATCATTCTCAGAAATAAAAGTTACTATTCATACTAGTGTCCTTTTATGACATTATAAAAGCATTGACTACTAAAATTAAAATCATTCCCTTAAAGTCAACAGGTAATAAACTAGTAATATGGCTGTTTCGGGGATTTTTACTAGTCATGCCCCTCCACCATCCTCCAAGTCCTGAAAAGAAACTTCAAATTCCTAAATAAAGTGGTGAGAGAGTCATGAACTTAAGACTCACTGCTCATCTAATAAACTGTAACTTCTTGAAGGCAGGGAATAGGTCACATTCATTTTTGTATCTCTAAGCTAAGCATAATACTTGGTATGTGCTCAACAAATACTTGTGGAATAAATGAATAAAATGAAGCACCTCCCCTTGTGTGTACCCCCATTTATCAGGTAACTACCAGATATGGAAAGGTTAGTAAATACACCCAGCCTTCAAAATGGCTTCTCTAACAAGTTTCTAAGAAGCATCACCAACCTGCTATAGCAGTCTCCAAGGTGCCCACAGCTTTCTTTAAATGCATCTAAAAGCTCTGCTTTTTCTCCAGGTTCCAGCTGACTGCCATCCATCAGGGCAGCTCTCACTAACAGATGAGCCTCACTAAGAAGGTGGATGCAGCTCTGGGTTTTTGCAGTCTTGTAGGTATTACTGTAGTCTACCTAAAACAAAATAGGCAAACAGAAAGACTCTCAGAAGTTTCCCAGTTCTTAATAATATCCATATATTTTGTTAGTAAATATGTGGACACATTAAATCCTAAAACATAAGAAGCACCTATTATTCTGGTAGGGCCTAATTGAAGTGTCCCCCACTCCCAATCTGAACCAGTTTAATATATTAATGATTGCAAACACTCTCTTGGTAAACAGCACTAATCATTTGAGAAGGTACAAGTAATACTGTAATAATAATAATATTGTTGACTTAGCAATAATTGGGTCACAATTTGATAAAGCTAATGAAAATAGTTGAAATAGTTAATCTTTTTTTAATTCTAAGATTTAAATCCTTCTCAAATTCAGAATGAGTATCCCTTCATTTTAATTGGTGAATTTAGGTTCTACTACATCTATTTCTGTAACTCACAGTGGGCTTACAAAAATTATTACCAGCTACCTGAGTCAATCCATGTTTTCAGACTCTAGTAGGCAAATCATTTAGATGAAGTCTAAGACTTTCGATTAAGCAAAATGAAAAAGGCAAGTCAAAGCTGATATAATACCTAACATTAAAATGACAGGAACAAAGAAGATAAAACCTTGACCTGATGATCAAAATTAATACCACCAATGGGGTATCATGTACCTCCCAATGTGCTACTCTGAATATACTATATCACCAATATTCTGGCCAAGAAGAATACATAACCTGAATCTAATCATGAAAGAAAAAGGTGGAGGGGGTAAATATATTTTTCAAAAATATTTATATCATAAAAAACAAAGAAAGGCTATGAACATAATCAGAATTTTAAAAAGGAGGCTAAAGAGACATGACAATTAAATACACTACCTGATGCTACAGTAGATACTGGACTGGAATGAGGTAAAATGCTATAGACCATTACTGAGTCAACAGACAAAAACAGAATACAATCCATAACTAAATAAAGTATTGTATCAATGTTAAATTTACTGAAGTACATGGTTACACTGTGGCTATTTAAGCAAATATCCCTATTCTCAGGAAACATACACTGAAGTAATTAGCTATGATCTACGTAATTTACTTTCTAAAGGATCAGAGTGTGTGTGCGTGTGCGTGTGTGTGTGTGTGTGTGTGTAGAACATGCAAAACAAAACAAAGAGTGCAAAACAAAAGAAAAAGCTAAAAGGATGAATTGTCGATTAAGGGTGAATCTGTGTGAGAAATATACAAGTTTTATTTGTACCATTGTTATTCTTGCAACTTTTCTGTAAGTTTGAAATTATTTCTTTAAAATAGTTTTAAAAATTGCTGGAAATGAGTTGGTAGCTGTTACACTAGGAAAAGGAATAAGAATGCCCACTCTGGGCCCCCACCCACAGGACAATGCTACAGGTAATACAGTGGCCAGGTACTATCTGCTATTATTTTGAAGAAGGGTGAGACAGAGATAAATGAGATAAGATTTCTTTCAGCTCCATTTCCTCGTTCTCTTTGTTACTGGTCAACGGTAAAGGTCAAAGGCTATTTATATTTAGACTGGTTATTTGATCCTTG
The DNA here is from genome assembly GCA_003508835.1 of Eonycteris spelaea. NCBI lineage: Eukaryota > Metazoa > Chordata > Mammalia > Chiroptera > Pteropodidae > Eonycteris > Eonycteris spelaea. The sequence continues at coordinate 242,386 of PUFA01000041.1, read as the reverse complement.
CAGGAAGGTGAGTAGGAATAATGGAGTCTTACTTTAGTGTAGGAAATTTCTACTGGCTCCTCAAATGTCAGGAGCTAGAAAAACAAGGAGGTGGAGAAAGATACACACTCCACTGTCAGACAGAGCTTATAAGCTGGTAGGTATGGCATTCTGAATGTATGATAATTAGAATAAGTTTTTTAACATCAATTCCACTCTAAATTTCTACAAATAAGAATTAGAAATCTTAAAGGAGTACCATTTCTTTGTAGAGTTGCACTGGTGAGATCGTGTTCACAATATACAAATTCCACCCAGCCTCAGTTACAGGAGGTGTTTTGAGCTTAACACTGGTACCTTTTCTAGAACTAAAAGCAAAACAAAGGATAAGAACTGTAAGGTAAGACATATTATTAATAAATTGCAATTTTAAATGGTAAATATTTGATACCGAAAATTATACAACTATGAAGTCATTTTCATTTAGTATGAACTGTACAGTCACTTTTTATAGAGTATTACTTCACCATGCTGCACTGGCCCACAACATTTAATATTCTACAACTCTCATGAATTGATACACCAATCACTTCCAATTCATTCCACAAGCATTTTTAAATGGGCAATAACCTCAAAGCACAAGCAAGAGCACTCAAAAGGAAAAGAGACTTGGTTGTGAAAGTCCCTGTGCCCAGGATTTCTCCTGTGTATGGCCTTCATGAGGTCAGTATGCCCTAGACCACAAATCTAAGGAGAAGCTCCAATGGAGCAACACTCAAAACACCCATGGCTTCTGGGAAAATGCAAAAGACACATATACCTGCAAGTCTGCCTAAAGCATTATCCCATCTCCTGTTTCACTATGTGAGGCATTTTTTTGTAGCACACAAATTTAAAAATACAGACTTTAGACCAAATGAATTTTCAAATAAATTAGAATGTTAAAAAATAATTTAAAATACATAATATTTTACAAATGTCAAACGTGCAAGATTATAAGTTGTTTTTCTTCTCACTAGAGGCTTTTAAGATCGGTCAGTCCCCTCTGTGCACTCCCTAAGTGACCAGTTAGCCAAGTCAGTATGTTTACTCGTTAGCAGAACAAAGCACAGGCACAATTTGAAAAGCAAAAACTTGTGTTAAACATAAAAACCAATGTTTGACTTGAAATACACTATATGTTTCTTCCCCAGAAACAGACTTCTTTCCTGATTAAATTTTCCTTAGAGAAATGTTCAAATTAGACTTCATTCCCTACCACTAAGTTCACAGCATACAACAAGTCTAATAAAAGCAAAACTAGTCTGGAATTAGCATTCTATTCTAAACAATGTGAAAGCAGAAAACTAAAGAGTCAACCAGAAATTAGTGTTATCGAATCGCAATTTTACTTTAAGGTAGGTCAGTACCTATCTGTAGATCATGAATGTGCTTTAAGAAATGTACTGTCAATTTCTTTTGAACTGAAATATAGTAAAATAATCTTTGGATAAAAATTTGACCACTGAAAGATCAAAGAATAAAAATACATAGTAAAGAGACTCCTTGTTTGAGCTAACATTAGAGGCTCTATTTTTCTCATTAATTACAAAGAAAAGCATGTCCTTTAACTTCTTATCTAAAATTCCAGATTTTTATTGAAACTATTTTATAATTCATTTTCTTGTAAAAGTTGCAAGGCCTATTATAAAGGATATCATTGAAACCTTACTTTTATTCTCTGGAAAAAAAATACCATAAAAAAGTCATCTGATCATTCAAAGTTTTGATTTAAAAAAAAAGACAAAGACACATACAAAATACACCAGTAACAATTCATTCCAGAAACTTTGGCAGGAATATCTGGGGGAGAAGGATGCTTACAGAAGCTTCTTGGGTGACTCTCTTCTCTCTGGAATGGCCTCAGGGTCTGCCTTGGTCAAAAGTATGATGTGGTTTTTAAAGTGACAGATGGCTTTCAAGCCTATGAAAAGTTGTATTCTTAAAGCACAGACATCCATACTGACAGGTGGGCAAGCCTAGTAAAGGAAAAATCACAAGTTTAGCCAAGAAAAGCTATATAAACTTTAATCTTCAAAATATTAGTGTTTATTTGATAAAGGCTCTCCTGTTCACCCTTCCTTCTCCACCTCCCCCTAAAAAACAACCTCAAATTCCTATTATTAGGAGGTTATCCTATCTAAACTTATGTAACCACCTATTTCATATGCGCCTACCAAAGAGCTACTCAGTATTTACTGATTGCATGCAGAAAATGGGTGCACCTGAGGCCCCTTGCAGCTGTGGGGACTTCTACATAGCTCTGGGAGTGTACCCTTGGGATGGTAACCTGCCACCCAGGGAAATCCCCACTAACAGTGGGCTAGCTTAGGGATATGCCCAAATGGAGTTTCTAGGCAAAATCAGACACTATAAAAGGGCTTTGTATTGCAGAAAGAGACCTAAAATGGCTTCTTAGTAGGATAGATGAGTGTGTACGATAGAAATGCTTGTATGTTTAGAAGGGCCCTCACCCTTAGATCCTTAGAAGTGAACATTGCCTGGAATGGCTGACAGGCTAGGTAGGGTGTGTCAGGTAAACTGGAGGAAATCCTGGAACAGGAGCCAGGCTCCTGTTCCTGTAAGAGAGCGTTAATTCAACTAGAATGGATATGAAAGATACAGAAGAATTCTTTCTGGGAGCTCACAAAATGCTGCTGTCGGGCCCATGCCCTCTTCTCCATTAATACAGCTCTGATTCAGAGGTCATCTTTCTTGTCCCTTTGTACAAAGTGTTTGGGGAAATACTTCTATTCTTTTCATTCCTAAGAATAGTTAAGGTGGCCTTGGCTAGTGATTAGGAACCGGAATCTCAGAGGAAAGGATGATAAAAATATGTGCACTTTGGACCAAACTCTGAGGTTGTGAACTCTTTCTCAGATATCACAGCTCCCAAAGTCTGAGTCAACAAGAAAGCTAAATGACTCTGTGCTTGTACAGATGGCATCCAGGATTTCAGAATGGTGAAGGCGCAGGGAACGGGGAGCCATGAAGTGTGATCATCAGTGTCCTTCCCTCTGCGCCACCTTCAAAAGGACCTGTCTAAAGGACAGCACCCCCCCCCACCAGCTACCCACCCATCTCTCCTCTCTCCCTTCCTCTCTCCCTTGTTCCTTTGCTGTGGTTTTATGAGATCCTGAGAAGAAGTGAAATTATGATTTCTTTTCAAATGTAGATTGATCCTACCTCAATCTATTACGTGCCCCTCACTCCACCATCACCTTCTATGTAAGCCTATGTCATTCCAAGGTTTTAAAAAAAGGGGAGGCTAGGTGTGATGAGAAGAAAGGAACAAATAATTTGTCACCTTTCGATTTTTATGAGGGAAATAACCTTTATTTTAAAAATAATCTGTTGAAAGGCTATGTGTGTATCTCAACCACAGACAGAAAGGCATGTCCAGGAAGCTGTGCTTCTGGTTTCCCAAGAGGCCAAAGTAGTAGGCGGTTAGCCTGGTCAGTAACAGAAAGCTACAGGCAGGCCATAGCAAAAAAGAGTTACTGAGAACGCAGATCACATAAAACACTACCACATATCATAATTTGGGCAACAGGGACAGTGGTGGAGTACCTCAGACACATTAGGCACTACAAAGTGCGGGCTTGTTAATACAACCATCATTACTAAATATTTATTTTTCCAGGAAAAGGTATTCTAGATGCCTTTTTTTTGATAGAATTAAACTAACTTGTGAAATACAGGCCATCATAATTTGGGAGTTTCTTACAGGCTGTAATTTTATAACAAACATCCATTCAAGTAGCTATACGTCAGATGAAATAGCACATGATAACTATCTTACAAATGATCATTATATTTTTGAGAACAGAAATTCAAGGTCAGAAAATGGATAATCTCATCATAAAACCACCTATGTTTATTTTGTGGTCAAGAACTTTTCAGAGACTAAGCATACTAAAAATGAGGTTATTGATCTAACATATCCATTAGCTCTTAGGTTTACGTAGGGTAATATAAATTATTGTTGAAGGCTTATAAAATGACAAGAGAATTACAGGCATAACTGATAATAATAAAAATAATTTAATGCACTTTATTCAATTTTGTGCTCTTAAATAACAGCTTTGTTAACAGCTATATACAACTGCTACCAATATTTCCATTAAAAAAATAATAAAATTGTAGTATCCTCTAGATGTAAAGTACTCTCTCTGAAGTTACACTATACATACTCTTTACCAAACTTTTAAAACTATGCATTATACCTAAATTTAAAGTGAAATGTTTCAAAGTAAGCTTAAGTATTGGCATCTAAACCATAAATCACACAATGCTTACTATTTTACATTCAAAAATTCTAATTCAATAAACAAGATCTTAGCACTTTTATTGTGTGCCATGCTTAGACTCAAGAGCGAATCTGCAAGCATTCATATGTTCCTTTTTGATCTTAAGGTTTCACTGTCACTAACCTTCAGGGTAGAGTCCACGTATGGGTCCTCCTCACGAGCTGCCGCTGCACTGCACCGCACTGTGAAACACTGTAGGTTGTTACTGAGGAAGAGGAGAGAGGCCACTAAGCAAAGCAGAGGTAAGTAACCAATGTGTCCATAGCTGGAATTATTTTACAGGTGAATGGAGCCATAGCAGGGTGGGGGAAGACTCAAGTATTTGTCAAATGCTGAAGGGGTAGACTGCTTCTCAAAAAGGAAAGTACCTCAGAATCCCTATGGAGTGTTTTTGAAAATGTATAACTGGTCCCCACCTTACCCTTAGTGAATCATAATCTCTAGGGACTGAATCTAGACATACGTGCTTGTACAAAGCTCTACATGTGGCTCTGTTGTACACTCCTATGTAAGAACCATGGATCATGGTCAATACACTCATTTGACAGACAGAACGATGCCCCCAGGATCAGTCCAAGATGCAGAGCAATCACTATCAAAGCCAAGATTAGAATCCAAGTTTCCTGACTATTATCTCTTTCTTACTCATCTCAGGATGAAATTGGGCCTAGATTATACTGGGCAACACACTGAGAGTATGCAAACACAAATCCAATTGTAGAAATGAAAATCAGCCTGTTTGAAAGAATATTCAGAATTACCCACTCCAGCAACTTGTTTTAGAGACTTGGGCATGGAAGGAAGGTTCATGATTGGTTCAAGGCCTCTCTGGAGAATAAAGACAAATTAGATTCTAGGTCTCCATACTCCTCACACTCCTCTCTTTCCACAACCCCAGGCTGCTTCTGCACAGTGAAACAACCGAGGAACCCCACAGCAAGTGAACAATAGATGCCTGATGACTAGTGAATAAGTCAACACTCCAATATTGACATTAAAAACAGTTAACTTAGAAACTGCTACAAAACCCTCCTTGCAGTGAATTCACTGAAATGATTTTTTTTTAAAAGTGAGAGAAGTAAAAATGAACTATTAAAATAAAAAAATAAAGGACTAATAACACAAACCTCAGAATAACCTTAAAATAGAAATAACTCTTTAACAAGAAAGGTATTCTAACATTTTCACATTTAGGAGACTGTACAATGTAGGTAAGGGGCATCAGTCAGGGCTCTCTCTGTTTGTTGAAGCTTCCATGTCAAACTCAGCCCACTGCCATCTCTGTCCATTTCCACAAAGTTCTAGGACATGACCTCCAGAGTCATGACAATAGTTGAGAAAACAGCACCACCACTTAGAAATCTGGAGTAGAGACTTACCACCATTAGGCATTAAAATGATTGGAAGGGACTTTGAGACAGTGAAGAGCCAAAAAGCACCTGTACCGGGACCAGAATGACAGATCAAAGTAGCTATGACCAAAAAGATAAATGACCATTAGGTTCTTGAGATAAAAAGCCTGGCTCTTCTGATACCTGCTCCTTCAGCAATCCAGCTGTTGGCTATTATTGGAGTACTAAGGAGCAGTATATAAGAATAAAGTGCACTGAAATGTGTTGGTATCGAAAGATGTCCAGGATATACTAAATGAAGCAGCAAGTTGCTGAACAGTGGATATATGATCTACTTCTGTAAAAAAAAAAAAAAAATCACAGTAGTATATGTGCTGTTTAAAAAAAAGTTGGATGAATATACAATTATTGATATGGCTGACTCTGAGGAACAGGATGGAATGGGGGCTTTCCTATTTATGTATTTCTATAAGGGTGATATTTTACATGATGTTATATTGTTCTTAGATTCTTAAAAAAATTTTCTATTTCTTTTTTTTAGGGTCTATAAACATACCAGTCTTCAAGAAACATGACAACACTTAAGGCAGAGCGGGAGATAGGCATTTGTTTACAGGGTCTACTTGCTAAACTCTGTCCTGTACATCTATGAAATCAGATGGAGAACAGATGAATAGTCTTTGGCATCAATATTTTGGGACAGAAATTAATGTTTTATTCCTTCTCCATTTTTATCTTGGTTTCAGAGATGTTATAGTATCCTAGCATCCTTCAAGGTCCTTCTCTTCCTCCTCTTGCTTCCTAAACATGACTTTCACCATAATTTTAGTTCCACTACTTTTCTCTATGACACTCTTGGGATTATGCTCACAACTTTGATAATCGGCTTTTTCTGATGGTAATAAAAATCTAAGTTTTCCTCTCTTCCGTAATCTTTGGTCCTATGTGTCCATAAGTTTACTTAACATTTGCTCTTGATATTCCCTAAGCACCTCAAACTCAAATGTATAACCCAAATTTATTTTGCCCTACACAATACCAGCCTATACTCTTTCATAAAAGCAGGCTCAAAACTGTTGCGGGAGTTTTCATGCCTCCTTCATTCCCATCATCCCATCAGATGCAAGTCTTGTCATTCTCTTACTGAAGACTTTCCCACATATTCTTCTTACTCCTCTCACTGTGCTACTGCCCTGCTCAAACGTAGTCCAGCCCCTCATTATCCTTACCCGAATCACTTCAATAACTTATCTATGTTCAATCCAACTTCCACAATAGCTACCATTACTTTTCCTAAAGCAATGCTTTCTTTGTTCAAAACCTTAAAAAATTCCTTAGTTTAATTTCCCAAAGCCCTGAGCTACATTTCAGCTTCTTCATACTTAAAGAATATCACCATGCAACACTTTCAAAATTGAGAAAACTAGCTACCTCAACAATGTTCACTTAAGAAACACACAATTTCTCTTTACACCAGTAGGAGGAGAGGGGAGCAAAACTGGACATAGCCTTCGTTTTTAGTCTTATTTCAATGTATAAGCCTTTCTCTTCCAATATCCATCTGTCAAATTCTAACTAGCTTTCAGGCCTCATTTCAAACACAAAAAACTCTCCCACATGACTTAGCCAGAAGTTAATTTATCTTCTCCCAGTGCCTATTCCACTTTCATGAAGTAAGACATTTTTCACAAATCCCTTTGTATTTGTGCCTTGCATATGTGTCTCTGGCCCCCTCTATGCTGTTGCTTTAGAAAGCAGATGGTGTAACTTATTCGTGGTTGCTTGGCCAGAGGACCCAGTGCAAAGCCTTGCAAATAATCTAAGCTCAAAAAACAGGAAACAGAACCAAAAGTATCACTTACTGCTGAGATAAAAGGAAATGAGATCAAAACCCTGCTTGGGAACTCAGTTTACATGTTAGCACACTAGGGTAAAGTGACTCAGAAGATATCTGCCACCAATTAGCAATAAGACTTTGACCAATCACAACCTCTGGACTATTTCTCTATCTGTACTAATTAGAGGGTAGAATCAGATGGTCTTTCTGGCCCCTTCACAACTCTAAACCATTATCACATAACCCATGCAGAAAGAATATAATAGCAGTGAAAAAGGAAATTAGGGCATCTAAAAAGAAATCTAGAGATGCCCTGACTGGCTTTTCACTGGAATTCCCTATGAAAATCTTCCCTCATTAAGAACCTTATAATTCATTACAAAGATTCTCCTCTAGTCTAGAAAATAAAACAAAGGTGAAACCAGAATCAAAATTACTGATATTAAAAAGGTAGGTATGGGCCATCAAAAGACAGAGAGTATCATTTTTTCATAGTGCTATATACTGGTTCACACAATTCTCTTTTAAAGATTTAGAAGGTACCTCAAGAATTTACAGAAAAACGAGTGACTCAAAGGCCAGCAAGTGACATTGTAACATACCTTGTGATGACATGCAAAAATTGTGGCGTGAGCACTGCCTGCTGAGACCTCTCAGGATATTGATAAATTGACATTAGTTCAACAGATTTGACAACCATGTAGAGATAGCCCACATGAGGTAATGAGAAAAAACAAAAAAGACTCAACAACTCCTTTTCCTGAGATGAATTTTTTCTATCAGAAGTAAGAGAACCTGTATGAAAAAAAGTGGAAAAAAAAATGAAACCAGTAAATAAAGGGAAGTAATATCTTGACTTTTTTATACAAAAAAAGTAAATCAATAGATAACCAAAGAGTTGTTTAGGGGAAGTTGCTCTTCATAAAAGAATGCCGGTAAGAAATAAAAAGAGAGTGATATAATTAGAATATCACCATACTATAACCCCTAATAAATGAGTAGATCTAGGTAATAATCATTAAGGGCTATCAGCATTGCAAAAAGAGTCAACCAGATACTATGTACCTTCCAAAAGACTCAACACTACTTGTGTTAGCCCCAAAGTAATAGTAGTAATAATAACAATAATAATAATCTGATCCAGCCTAATTCTAGACTAGCACCATCAATAGAAATGTAATGTGAGACACATACATAATTTAAAGTTTTCTGGTAATCACATTTACACAAGTAAAAACTGTCAATATTTTAATAATATATTCTATTTACCCAACAAAACCAAAATATTACCATTTCAACAATCAACAAAAATTTGAGGTATTTTATAGTCTATTTTTTGTACTAAGTCTTTAAGATCTAGTGTGAATTTCACACTCATGGTATATCTTAATTTAGACTAATCACATTTCAAGTGCTCAATGGTGGTATGTGGCTAACGGCTGGCTAGCTACCATGATGAATGGCGCAGCTTTAGACAGAACTACCAAATCACAGGGAAATACAGGGGACCATGTTAAATGACATTGTGGGGAGTCAATCAGCAAAGTTCAGGTTGTGGGAAATTCTACAGTATTAGTTCAGTTTCTTGCTAAGTAAATTCTACAGTATTAGTTCAGTTTCTTGCTAAGTAAAGATAACGAGGGAGAGCCTACTGTTAAGAGAGACTTTAAACTCCACATCTAAATAACTTGGCACGGAGCAGGGACTAGTCACGAGGCAACACTGTTGAAGTTGTGTGATGGATACACGGGGTTTATTGCACTATTTTCTCTATATCTATGTGCTTGCAATTTTTCATAATCAATTTTTTTAAAAAAAATATAGCTCTGATTGATACTCTTCAAGGATACCCATTAACAGAAGAAAGTCCAATTCTGCATTCCCTACAATTGGCCCAAAGCAACCTGTCCAGTTTTTCTCCCTTTTCCTTCCTATGCACATCAATGCTCCAGTGAGACAGGACTGCTTGCTACTCTCCAAACACACATAACGCTTTCATACCCTACATATGTTGGTTCTCCTTATGCAGCGCCTCACTAAAATCTCCATCTTCTAAAAGCTCTACTCATCCATTAGGGCTCACCTCAAATATGCTCTACTTATTCATTCATTTGCCTATTACGTAAACATTCTTCAGATAACGACTAACTGCCACTGTTCCAGGTTCTGGGGATACAGTGCACAAGACAAGGCAACTGCACTCATTCTAGCAATGGAGACTGGGTGGTGAATAAACACAGTCTGCAGTATGTGGAGAAGAAACAGTTTAAATTAAGAGGTCACGTAAGTCCTCTACGGTGAGGTGACATTTGAGCTTGAGTTGAATGACTCAAAGATACCAGTCACGCAAGATCTGAGGGAAGTACATTCTAAGCACAGGAAGAATAAACAAAAGGCCTTAAACAAGAATGCACCTGATATATCTGAGGAAAAGAGAAAGTCTTTATGGATGGAGAACAGTAAGCAGGGTGAGTGGGACAAGATAAGCCCAGAATTAGGGTCAGGTAGGACATAGAAACAATTTGGGATTTTATCCCGTGTCACGGGAAGCCACTGGATACAGTGTTGGCTGGCCCTCTAACATGGGTATGTATGGGCCCTGCAAAGTCTTAAACTCTATCTCAAACCCCTTCTCCCTTGCTTGACTCTTCCCAAGTTTACTTCTCTCAGTTCCTCAAACAAGACTCACCCTCTGCCATAACGCCTTTGCCGTTACTTCTGCACCAACCCTATCCCCAAACCAGCACCAATTCACTCTTCAGATCCTCCTTCTTAGGAAGCCTGCCCTAACCACCAGACAAGGTCAGGATCTTTTGTTATAGGCTTTCAAGGCAGGGTTCTTTCCCACAGAGCACTCATTTCAGTGTCTAATTATGGAAGCCTTTTGATGAACTGATTATCAATTGTCTGCCTCCTCCACGAAACAACAAGCTCCATGAGTGCAAGCACTTTGCCTACTTCTGCTCATTACTGGTTCCCTAGTATTCAGCATAATACCCAACATAGTAGGCACTCAATAAATATCTACTAAAAGAAACAAAAAGTAACTGAAGGTTATAAACACTTTTAATCAGAATAATATTTATATCTTTCTCTAGCCAATATCTAAAGATGTTAAGCAGGCCAGGACTAAGCACAGAACCCAATGCTGATCCTCAATCTTGGTTGCTCATTATACTCCTATTGAGCTTTTAAAAAATACAAATATACATGCTCCATAACTGACCATGTCAGAATCTCCAGCATGTAGAGCTTGAGCATCACTATTTTTAAAAGCATCCAAGTCAGCCCAATGTGTGTCAAGGTGAAAAAGTCTGCTCTGGATGAATTTCCCTTCAGTCCACATTTCCCCACCTAGTTTACAAGGCCATCATGAGAAGCTTTGCCAAACACCCAGCTGGAACCCAGATAAACCTCAGTTATAATAGTACTCTGATTTCCCTTTTTTGGTCTAGTGACCATTTTTCAAAAAGGGAAATGGGTTTTGTCTATCATGTCCTCTCCATGGCTTCTCCTAGCAGACCCAACTTCCCTTTCTAGTGCTCACAGGGATATGCTAAGGAACTTGTCCAAGGCTCTGTAGAAGAACCTAACCTATTACCCATGTCAGTCTCCCCTTCCAGCCCAGAGCCTTTCTTACCTCACCGCACAGTATCACTGTCATACTTACCTGTTTGGTAAATGGGTAGCAGCTGAAGTGAATGCAACTTAATGTCATCAGATAAGGCATACGATGAAATATCAGGAGCAAAACGTCTGTGAGTTTCAAGAGAGAGAGAGAGATCTAATTTCCATGTATTTTAAGTAGGTAAATATATATTAAATGCTGGTGAATCAAAGCTTTCCAATACCTATAGAGCAGGTGCTGAACATGGAAATAATTTATTTTTTCATCATCTAATCCCGTTGATTCCAGTGTAACAGATATTCCAGACTGTTCACTTTTTTCACCAAGAAGTTCCACAGGCTTTTGGCAAATAACAAAATCATCTGACTCAGGCTGCAAAGTTTCATTACTGATGCCTTAAAAAATAATATTTAAGAAAAAGAATTTAATAACTTTAAATACTACTTGAATGAAAATTAGATTTCACAACATCCCCCCTACCAATAAGCATGTAATAATTTTACTTATTCATTCACATACACATGTCACAAGGCACTATGGTTTTGAAGTCTTGGCACTTGCTCATTTATCCTCCAACAACTGATGAAGTACACAGGATTTATTATCACTACCATTCTCATTTTACACAAGGAAACTCAAACTCAGAGACAGTATTCCAAACCTAAGAGTATTCAAGTAGTAAATATGAGAATTGGGACCAGAAACTCCTTATCTAGTAGTTGTTCCATTATTTCTATTGACAAGTATTCTTGAAATACATGTATAGAATGACACAGGTAACCAGATCATAAACCCAAATCCCATGTTTTAAGAATAACTAAATCTATAAATAACGTGGCTTGACAACAGTTATACTAGAGCCCTTCAGAGACTGCCAGAAATTGTTTTCTCTATACACAAGCAAGCAAGCTAAATTCATCATTTACCTTCTGCCTGTTTCATTGGATTGTTGGTCTTATGTGGATGGCGGTTAACACTCTCTCCGTTTTTAGGATTTGACTCCAATTTTAGGATTAAGACTTCTAAGTCAGACATGACAGCGACGTAGCTAACACAAAAAGAAATTTCAACAGGAGTGACATCATGTATGTGTATAATTAAAGAACGTTCAAAATCCAATACTGAGAATTCTTCATTAATGATCTGATACTTCAAACTAAATAAGACTAATTTATTTGTGCAGCCAACAAGAAGGTCTCCTTTCACAGGGCAACAGGAAATGCACAAGGGGGCCTCAGAAAGCGGCATTTCAACAATAGACATCTGGTCTCTGAAGGTTTCACGGAAGGGTGCCTCTACATTATGTCCAACCATTCGGATACACACTCGGGAGTTCTCAATCCTTTTACTTCTCCAGTTCACATAAGCACGTAGAAATGTAGCTTTGTTTTTCTCTTCAATTGCTACCAAATAGTCTCCTGAAAAGGAAATAAGATTATACTTAAAACTTGTCATTAGGAACCACTTACCTTGCTTCATGAAAAGGAATTATTAATGAATATTAATGTGAATGGTTGAATTAAAGATTGACTAGAAGAAAACCCTAAGAAACAGGACCTTAGGCATATTTTAGCTGATATTAGGAATTTGGGTTCTGAAATACAATCTCTCTACATTCAAAAGTCTTAAGATACCTATTAATTATTCATGCTTACATAGAAATTTCACATTTTATTCCTTATACTAGCTTTAAGTGTTTACTGTAGTTCTGAATCTATGGCTCCAACAAAGCTCTCATGATATACAGAGTTCAGTAGTATTAGTCTGTTAAGATTAGGTATAAATTAAAGAACTCTGAGGTGAGAACTACACTCCTTTTCCTTCCCACAAATTCACATCTTCACGTGAACTCTGAGAAATAGCTGTATATATAAAATAAAATGTAAATCCAAGTTAACTTTCCCGTAATTGTTGATCTAAATTTTTTTAATTAAAAAAAAACCTGTAATTACTTTTTGTTGTGAGAAGTTCAAGAGTGGTAAAGGGATATGAAATGAAAAGCATAACAATCTTTTCCCTGCCCCTGCAGTCCAATCCATGAGGAGCCAATGTTAACACACACAGCCTGGCATGTTGTCCTTCTACATCATTATCTCATATAAATGTAGGTAACAGGTTTGTTTTTGTTTTTTACCAAAATGAAATCACACTAAATATATGTAATAAGCTACAACTTTTAAAAATTACCAATAAATCTTTCCCTCCAGGTCAATACATGAATATCTAATATTCTTTTCAATATCTGCATAATATCCTATATATATATGTGTGCCATAATTTATTCAACAATTCTGCTATTGATATACTTTCAAGTATTCACGGTTGTTTTTCATTTGTTTGTTTTTACCACCATACTTCATGCTGTAATAATAGGCCTATACCTACATATTTATTTACTGGAGGGCTGTTTCAATGGTATAGACACCCAAAAGTGAGAATGTTGGGTCAAAGAGCAGGTACAGTTTAAATTTTAATAGATATTGGCAGGTTACTATCACAATTACTTATGAGAAATTCATGTTGCCAGCAGCACCATTTGACACGTCTGTTTCCCTACATCCTCATTAGCACGGACTTGATATGAGGGGATACACAGACTCTCATGGTTATTATAATTTATATTTTCCAGACCATTAATAAAGCCATCTTTTTCTATGTTTACCAGTTATGTATTATTTCTCTTCTGCAAGTTACTCACTTTTTTATTCAGCTGTTTGTTTTTCTTGTCAAGGAATAGCAGCCCTCTAGGTAAAAGTGCCATTAAGCCTTTGTTGACCATGAATAGCAAATCATTTTTTGTAGTCTATTGTTTGACTTTTGACTTTGCTTATGGCATCTTTTACCAAACACAATTTTTATGTAGTCAGATATGTATCTTTTCCCTCTTCTGAGTTTCCTGACTTGCTTAACTAGTCTATGTCCTCCAAATTATACAGGCATGACCTTACATATTCTATTTTAGTGATTTTTAATTTAAAATTTTAATCTTTAGAATTTTGTGGGTAAGAGGGGTTAAGTCAAGGTTCTTCAAAATGTAGAATATACTATAAACGAACATGACTAGGTAAACAAGCCCTTTTCTAATGAACTGAAATGGAAACACTGCTGTTAATATGCATGCAGCAGGCAAGCAGGTGCAGCTGCTTCTGCAGATGCTCACTGGGCTGGCTGGGCCACCTCCTCCTCTGAAAGCAGCCAGAGTTCAAAAGAGACAAGCCTTCTCCTGATGCTGGTTCTGGTGATGCCACAGAGATGGACGCTGCACCTGTCTGTCCCTAAAATTCTTGGTAGGATGCCTAAATAGACCCTGCAGGCTTGGTAAGTTTGCTCACTCTGTTCCAGATAAGCAGTATGGATGGAGCTGGGGTCAAAGGATGCCTTGTGGCCTCTATCTCCCCAGAATTCTCTCAGTAAATGAGTCTTTTTTTTTTTTTAAATTTTATTGTGGTAAAATATATAATAAAGAGTTTACCATTTTCACCATTTTAAGTGTATAATTACATGGTATTAAGTATAGTCACATTGTTGTGCAACTGTTACCACCATTCCTCTCTAGTACTTTTTTATTTTCCCTCAAATTCTCAATTCCTTAAACAATAACTCCCCATCCCTCCCCTACCTGAATCTGCACTCCGGCAACCACCACTCTACTTTTCGTCTCTATGAATTTGACTACTCTAGGTACCTCATATAAACTGAATCATACAATATTTGTCCTTTTGTGTTTGGCTCACCTAACTTGGCATAATGTCTTCAAGGTTCATTTGTGTTGCAGCATGTGTCAGATTTTCATTCTTTTTTAAGGCCGAATAATAGTCTAGTGTATGTATATGCCATTTTTTTTTTGTTTATCTGTCAATGGAAACAGGTTATTCTATGTCTTGGATATTATAAATAATGCTATTATGAACATGTTGGTATAGATATGCATAAGCCACATTTTGTTTATCTTTTCATCTGTTGATGGGCATTTGGGCTGCTTCCACCTCTTGGCTTTACGAAAAATGCTGCCATAAATACTAGCATACAAATACATACAAAAGACGTGTTTGTAATTATTTTGTATCTATACCCAGTAGTGAAATTGCTGGATCACATTAATTCTATGTTTAATTTTTTGAGGAAACACCATACTATTTTTCATAGCAGCTCTACCATTTTACACGCCCATAAAGCAAAGCACAAGGGTTCCAATTTCTCCATATCCTCACCAACAGCTGCTATTTTCTATTTTTTGTTTATAACGGCCATCCTAATAGGTGTGAAGTGTTATCTCATTACGGTTTTGATTTGCACTTCCTTGGTGACTAGTAATGCTGAAAATGTTTTCATTTGCCTGTTGAACACTGGAGAAATGTCTATTCAAATCCTTTGCCCATTTTTGAATTGGGTTGTTTTCCATTGTTGAGTTACAAGAGTTCTTTACATATACTGGATATTAATCCCTTATCAGATATATGTTTGAAATTTTCCATATAAAAAAGTCCCCCCCCCTTTGTTTTGTTGTTGTTATTGTTTAAGTGTCTGGTTTGAGTGGAACCCAGCCACCCAACCAGGGGCTTTTCTGGCTAGGACTCTAGGCAACTGGGAGCAATCAGCATCCCCGCCCCCTAAAAGCAGGCTCTCACCAGTGGTTGTCATGACAACCGCAAGGCAAAGCGTATTTTAAGTAACCAGCCGAGCCACCAGGCGAGACCATCGGGCAAGTTCCGGGAAACACAAAGCCCTTTTCCCACCCAGGGGTGCCGAGGACGCTTGGTTCGCTAAGAAGGAGGCCCCAAACAGGGGGTAGGGGCTCAGGTGCCTCCTGGCCCCGTCATTACTCACCAGCCTCGCTATAAGCCAGGCGCAACACACGGCCCAGCGTGGAGAAGGCGCACCTCGGCTGGCACAGCTCCTGACCTGCCACGGCAAACGCCTCCACCTTGCAGCCCGCCGCCACGAACAGCGCGTCAGGGCCCCCGCCGCAGAACCGCTCTGGCTCCACCTTGCAGGGCACTACTTGCTGCGACCCGAATGGGTGCAGGTTGTACAACTGCACCATTGCGGCGACCAGCGGCGTGCTAGTGCGGCGGTGCTGGCTCGAGTCTGCCGGCACCGCAGGGCGCCCGGAGACCCCGCGCAGGTTGCGGACGAGGGACCACTTCCGCGAGCAATTGCAAGGAGCTGAATCACGTGACCTTCAGCCCGGCCAGTCTGCGGTTCCGCTTCTTAAAGAGGCCGCTGCCATGCGTGTCTGGAGCTTGGAGAGTGGTCACGCCCATCCGGCCCCGCCCTGCTCAGCTCCGCCGGAGCCCGCGCTCCGCCGGCCTGTGGTCCCAGCGCCTTGCATTCAGATGGCCAGTCTTGCTAACGCTCGGTTCTCTGTGCTCGGCCGGCGGAGGCACCGCAATGTCCTTCCATTCGTGTTTTCACGTTACCAATTTTGTCTAGGAGAGATGTTTAGGCCCTTGAATATGCTTTAACATTTGATCATCTGATCTCATGTACTATTTCCTACTTGCTTCAGGGGCATTACTCATGTCTCCCCAATAATCATGAGCTTCTAGAGGATCGGACTGCAAGAACAATAATGAAATGCACACGATTGGACTCCGTGCTAAACATAGAATTGCTCAGAAATACTGTAAATTCTAGAATGGTTTAGTTGGAAAGAGCAATGGCTAGAAAGTGCTTGGCCAAAAATAAAATAAAAAACTGAATCTGTGGGCATCATCTAATGGATTCCAAGTATTTAACAAGAGATTAGTTTGAGCCCCAGAGAATAGTACTAAGGGCCAGTAATCCGCCAGTCCTAAACTATCCTGTAATCTGTACCCTGTTTCCATTCCTGACACCTGGAACATGGAGTTTGTGGTTGCGATCCCTATTTATTTTATTTTTTTTACAGATTTAGAAGAAGCAGGAATTGTGGCTAATTTTTCTAATTCATCCAGAAAATATAAGTATAGAGTTAGGACTGTTGCTTTTGGCACACAGGGACAGAACTAAAAAAAAAAAAAAAAAAAAAAAAGCAAAATTTTCTTTAGCCGGTGACCCTCATGAGCCCTCCCAAGAATTTACAAAGTAGGTGCAGTTGGATTGAAGTTAAACTCTGCCTCTATTTTCTGTGACCTTCAGATGAATAAAGTACTACTAAGCAAAATATCTTCTCTCCTTCAACCAACCAGTATGGACTCTAGGAGACAACATGTTCATCAAATTCAGTGAGGCAGAGATGTGGACACAAGCAGGTTGCTCTGGTCAGCCAGCAAGGGCTGAAAACTCATAAAAGGCTGCTAAATAAAACAGCCTAATAACCCACAACATTTGTTTTAGATACCATACTCATGAACACCCCTTTTCTTCTACTAATATCTGCCATATTGTCCTTTCAATTCATTTTCTCTCTTAAGGCTGAAAATTATAATTTCAGTAATAAATAATTACAATTTCAGTAAAAAAACAAAATTTCAAAACTAAAAGTACAATTTTATCGTAATTTTGTCTGTATAAAAAAAAATGTCTTTTTTTTGGAGAAAGAGGCTAAGATTTGTTCAAAGCCTGAAACCTCAGTCCCTTCTGGAGATAGCCACTTCTACTTTACTATAAGGGACCCTACCATTGGCTCATCTAAGAGTCTTAGAAAATAGACATGCTAGCCAAGGGAAGGTGGAGGATATGCCTAATTTCTGTTTGTCAAGAGTTGTGAATAGGGCTGCTTACTTGCAATCCTGTTACAAATGCAGGAGCAGCAGTGGGCACACTGTCATTTCTTTATGGGAGACTGTGTTAGGCTGCTAAGGTAGCCATAACAAAATACCACAGACTAGATAGCTTAAACAACAGAAATTTATTTCTCACAGTCTGGAGGCTGGTCCAAGATCAAGTCACCAGAATTAGAGGGCCCTCTTCAGGTTTGCAGACTGCTGCCTTCTTGCTGTGTCCTCCTCACTTGCTGTCAGGGGCTAAGGAGTTCTGTAGGATCTTTTTTACAAGAGCTCTAATCCTATTCAGGAGGGCTCCACCCTTATGTCCTAATCACCTCCCAAAGGCCCCGACTTCTAACACCATCACATCTGGCATTAGTACATATATTCCTGGCATCATTAGTCATTAGGGAAATGCAAGTCAAAACCAACATTAAAAAATATTACACATATGTTATAATTAAAATTTAAAATGTGAATCATAACAAGTGCTGGTGAGGATATAGAGCAACTAGTGTGGATGTTGAATGGTATAAAAACGTTTGAAACAGAAAGTTAAACATGTACCTAATATGTGATCCAACCATTCCACTCCTTGGCAATAAAAAGGAACAGATACATGCAATATAGATTGATCTCAAAATAATTGTGCTGAATGAAAGAAGCTAGACAAATATAGTACATACAATTATTAATATAAATGATTCTATTTATATAAATTTCTAGAAATACAAACTAATCTATAGTAACAGATAACAGTGGTTGCCAGCTGTGAGTTGGGAACAGGATTGTGAAGGCGAGATTAAAAAGGAACATGAGTAAACTTTTAAGAGTGATAGATATGTTCATTATCTTGATTTTGGTAATGTTTTTATGGGTGTGTACACACATCATTACCTATGAGATTGTATACTTTAAACATGTGGAATTTTTTTGAAGACCACAAGACATACAATGCTTAAGAGATCTACCGCAAATCATATTGCTATTTAGAGACAAAGCTCACTGTATGAACCTCAATTACATAGCAGTTACTTCATAAATATCTGTTCAAAAACCTAAAATAAGAGAAAAAGCTAGCATCACTTTCCCATTCAAAATATTCAAATGAATTCCCATGATATTCAGTTGAAAACATATTTCTTTGCTTTGCCAGCAAGGCCCTACATTTTCTGGCTGACCTAATTATCTCTCTCCAACCCCATTTTCTACTACTCTCTTTCATTTCACTCTAGACACAGAAGCCCACTCTCTGCTCATTCTCTTCTTCAAACCTTAGGGCTTCTTGTTCTCTCTGCCTAAACTTGTTCCCAGATCTTCCCATAACCTACTGCCCCCACTTCATTTCAGGTCCTTTCTAATATTACTTTCCTCTCTTTTCCGGTTTTTGCAGCAGGAGGCATCATGAGCAGCAAAGTCTCTTGCGACACCCTCTACAAGGCGGTGCGCAAAGTCCTGCACAGGAACCAGCGCAAACACTGGAAGTTTTGGGAGACAGTGAAGCTGTAGATCAGCTTAAAGAGCTATGACCCTCAGAAGGACAAACGCTTCTCGAGCACCATCAGGCTTAAGCCCACTCCTTGCCCAAAGTTCTCCTCATGTGTTCTGGGGCGGGGGCAACAGCACCGTGAGGAGGCCAGGGCTATGGATAGTCCCCACATGGATATCGAGGCACTGAAAAAACTCAACAAGAATAAGAAACTGGTCAAAAAGCTGGCCAAGAAGTATGATGCCTTTTCGGCTTCAGACTTTCTTATCAAGCAGATCCCATGAATCCTGGGCCCAGGCCTGAATAAGGCAGGCAAGTTCCCTTCCTTGCTGACCCACAGTGAGAATATGGTGGCCAAAGTTGATGAAGTGAAGTCTACCATCAAGTTCCAAGTGAAGAAGGTGCTGTGTCTGGCAGTGGCTGTTGGCCATGTAAAGATGACAGAGGAGGAGCTTGTGTACAACATCTACTTAGCTGTCAATTTTTTGGTGTCATTGCTCAAATAGAACTAGCAGAACATCTGGGTTTTTTACATTAAGCACCATGAGCAAGCCTTAACACCTATACTAAGGCACAGCTTAATAAACCATACTGCTACCCAAATAATAATAATAATAATAATAATAATAATAATAATAATAATAATAATTATAATAAAATTACTTCCCTGAAATTCCATTTAATATACCCTCCACCCCAGACTCCTGGTACCTTCTATCAATTTACCCTACCTTTTCATTTTTACCTCTTATTTACTTTTTCCCTCTCCTCTAACAAATAAGCAAATTGAGAATAGAGACTTTGTCTTCTTCACAATTATATCCCCAGAACCTAAAACATGGCCTGACATGTTGTAAGTCTTTGATAAATAGTTGCTGAATGAATGAGCTTTGACCCAGGTGAATGGAATTTTCCCTTATAGTTATGTAGTCATAGTTGTTTAATCTCTCATGGCCTCAGATTCCTTATTTCCTACCTTAGAGTATTGTCAAGAGGATTAAATGAGACAATGCAGTTAAAGCATTTATCACAGTTTTTGGCACATGGCAGGTGGCTCACGCATTCTTTGTATTTTATATTTGATATATTAACTGTTATTTCTGCCATTTCTGTTACGCAGGATCCTTTCTCCCAATTTAGGCAGCAGGAGCCAGGCCCATTATATGCCCATTGCCTCTGTGGAAAAGATGACCAGAGAACCTAATTCTCATCTTCCAAGTTTTAAAAAGTCTAGATCAATTCATATGACAAAAAGATTTGGAAAACCATGTCATTAGGTGGGACCAGTGGCCCCTGTCAACCAATGGTCATTAGAATCAACTCAACAGCAATGGGATTCACCAATTTAGGGTACGATAAAAGAGGAAACTTTATTCACTGCAGACAGCTCAATTGTGATATAGCACAGCTATGGAACAGCTCAATCATTTTACAACTCAATTATGAAACAACTTGGCTATTAGGGGGTCATTGGGTGAGGTACCTCTCAAACTAGACAGCTCTACTCCAGTGAGATGTTTTTGGAGTTTCAGATTCAGCTGGAGTAATGCAGTCTTCCATGTTCGTGGGAAAGGGAAAGTGTGTTCCCCAAGCCAGAGAGGTGCTGACTTATATAAGGAGAGGTCCTTGCTTCTGGTCCCTGATTGGTCTGTCCTCATGTAAATGCAGACTCCAAATCCTGTTTCATTAGTTCAAAAGACACTGTCCTGATTGGATGGAGTGGAGTTTCTCTGACTGGTTGGTGAAGATGCTAATAGGGTATCTCTGCACAACTTTTGTTGGATTGAGAAAGGCTCAATTCTATTGGTTAAAAAACGATTCCAAGCACTCCTTTATAAGGGTTGGCTCTGCTGGCAGGAACACAGTGTGGGCAGGCAGTTCAGTGCAGACTTCTCCCTAAAGTGTGGCTTGTGTGAGAGGCCTCTGTTTAGAAATGGCCACTAGGCTGTTTTTAAGTTTGAGCCCAGTTAGCCACGAGAAGCCCTTCTTGATAGGTATTTTTTTCTTAGGGTCAACACCTTCCAAACCATTGACTAAATAAAGTGTACTAAATACAGTAAGAGAGGGAGGGCTTGAGGGAAGTAAAGATGTTGAGGGCAGGTGTGGGTTCTGAGAAAGGGCTCTGGTTCTGCCCAAACTCAGGCTCTCCACTATTACACAAGACGGGCCAGAGAGGACAAGGTGACAGAACCTAATAACACAATAAACAGCTGGCCCACAGAGATGCCAAAGGCCCTGTAGAAGTGGCACTGAGGTGGGGATTGACAATGGGGCCTGAGCAGCCTTAAGAGGCCTATTGGTGTACCCCAAGGCAGAGAGGAAATAACAATTCCCCATGCAAACCAAAAATAGTGTGAAGGTTGTTGGGCCATAAACAGCCTCAGTGGGTTTTCATGGCACTAGTCTGGAGAAGAGGAAATAAAGAAGGGAATAGTGATGGAAAAGCCTCGCAGTCACAAGAATGCAGTAGTGATCCATAGAAACAGACTATGAAAAATCGGCAAGGAATACAAATATTTCAGCAGCCGCCAGCCTGGAGAGGTGGCAGACCATGTGGACTCACTTTTCTTTATGAGTTTTCTGAAAGCAAGCCTAATCACAACTGAAACTCTAGAAGACGTGTTATTTTAATTAAACCCTTGTTGTTAATAGAAATCTTCGCGACCTCAAGCAGAAGTGGGTTCCAGCTGTGGAGATCTCAGAAGATTATCAGGGTTTTGCTGGGCACCCCTCATCTCCACAGATCTTACTCAAGTGAATCTTCTATTGTTTAGATCAGTTTGATGGCTTCTACAGAAATGGAGAGTTGCTCTCAAAACTGCATCATATCCTGAATTTAATGATCAAACCAAACTTGTACTGTGAGTGCCCCTCCATTTGCAACTATAATGAAAATGAGTCTACTCATTATAGTTATATACTTCTTAAACCAAAGAAATAGACACTTCACACTAAAGCAATGGTTCACAAACCTGAGTGTACATCAGAATCTCGTGGAGGGCTTGATAAGACATTTTGCTGTTCTTCACTCCCAGCTTTTTTTTATTCCACAGTCTAGGGTGGAGTCAGAGAAATTGCATTTCTAACTATTTCCCAGGTGATGTTAATGCTGCTAATCTCCAGACCAAACTCTGAGAACCATTTACTAAACTATTGGATGAATCTGAAATCTTATTAAAGCAAAAATTACTTACAGTAGAAACTATCTCATAAAATCATTTTAAGTTTCTTTATGTATAATATATTATACCAACCACAATACAGGTCATTTTGAAATTAGAATAAATCAAAGCACAAATCAACATTACTTGAGTTTGGAAGAGTGCCAAAAGCTTTGAGCCGATAGTTAAGATGAACTGCATTCTAACCCCAGCTTTACAACTAACTGTGATCTTGGTGCCAACATTCAATCTCTCTGCAGACTGATGGGAATAAGATGATCTCTAAGGTGTTGTCCATCTCTAAAAGCATCTGATGATTCTTTGATGCTATGCCGTACAAGCCAACATGCTGAGTGAAGTGAGGAAGTATGAAACATAGAGCTTGTTCCTTAGCTAGTGACAGATACATACCCAGAAAAAGATACTTGCTCAAGCCAAAGGGAAATCTCAGATACGAGTGCCTCACAATTCCATCCTGGAGGTATGATGTTAGGAAAACCACCTCTTCACTCAATCTCTAAGGGAATTTGAACCTGTTCTATAATAATAATTTATTTAACAGAAGAAACCTCTCCCATCTTTACGTTCTTCTTCCTTTCCTTCTTTCCTTTATTCTCTTTTTCCCCCCTTTTTGATAAATATTTTCTAGGACCCTGGCAAAATAAATGGAAATGCCCTGAGGAAAGTCAGAGCAAAGAGAACAGCCCATAACAGCTAAATAGTTTGCCTCACCAGGCCTGTTTCTTTACCTGAAACAGTTATTATAACCCTCATATGAAATAAATGTATATAAAAATTTTTAGTGAGGGGCCTGCCACATAGTGAGAAAATAAATGTTATATCCCTGTATCTCCCCAGAGCACACAGTGTTTTGTGGTGCTAAATACCTGAGTAACTTAAGAATGAACAACGACCAGAAATGTAGGCCTTGGAGATGAAAGCTGAGAATGAAGGAGGGATGAAAATGTATGTGAACACTAATGGGGCTATATAGATTAAGTGGGGAGAAAGGAGGTAACTTCACCATTTGTGGATTAGGAAGTAGAATAGTATAGTGTTTAAGAGTTTGTGCTCTTGGAGATAAACTGCCTGGATTCGAAACTTGGCTCTCCAATTTACTGGCTGTAGTGTGTGATGGTGGGCAAATTTTTTAACCATTCTGTGTTTCAGTTTTTTCACTGTACATTTGAAATAATGATATCATTTAATGAGCTAAAATCTGTTAAGAATAAGACAACCTGGCACATTATAAGAGGTTAGTGTGTGAAAGCTGCTATTATCATCTTTCAATTTAGTTTCCTGGTCACTCCACTGAGGCTCCTGTTCCTAGAAATACTAAATGACACAGAGGAGCCATTATTGTATTCAGATGGAAATGTATTACGCATGTTCTTACAAATGCTTCCCTGAGGACTCCTGATATTCTCCTACGAGTTTGATGCGTATAAAATTTAGATTGCATTCAAAGTCCTTAAAAATGAGAGGAGGACTTCGGGCTGCAATTCCCCAAATTTTCAGCCCATTACAATCACTGGGGAACTTTTAAAACTACCAGTGTCCACATTGCAACTTTTATCTGTGAAATTAGGATATCTGGAAACAACGACCAGTCATCAGTGTCTTTTAAAGATTTCAAGGAGGTTCTCTGGTCCTGACTTGGATGCTGGGCTGAGCAGGCTGCGGGCCACCTGGTGGTTGTAGGGAAGCAGTGCATGAAGCCCCATCCTAATGGTTCTGGGCTTCTGTGTGGTGGGTTGGGGGAACTTATCAGGTGGATTTCTTTTCATTACTTTGATTCTTTTGGAATTCAGATTCTCGAATGAAACACAGATTGATTCAAAGGTGATATTGGTTTCAGAGTTACACTGCCCTGCCGCAACAGTTCCATACAAAGTGTTTGGCACCAGGAGTCTAGCAAACATCTGTCACCCAGAAAACGATCATAATGTGACACAGGGGATTCTCCTCCTTTGGACACCTGGCCTTCATGCCCAGGCCCAAGCAAATGTTGTCAGATGTCTCTGGGGAACATACTTGATCTACTCACACACTCTACCAGACATGGATACTCCCAAAAGTCTATTGAGGCACACATGTAGCTTTGCACTCCCACACAAGTCCATGCACAATGCACCCACATTATTAAACACAAGTGAAACCATATGATGACACTCATAGAAATGTTCACCCAGGCACACACACGAGGGCACTCACAAATTTCAACCTGCCTGGATATCATACAACCACATCTCTGTCTCATACACTAACACTCACACACAGAGGGACACTGTAAACTCCCAGCCAGAAGCCTATTTGAACTCCGTTCTTGAGAGATTGAGGGACATGGAACAGGTCCACCACACCCACAGTTAGGAAAATGAGGTAAGCCATGGCTGTGCCTGTTTGATACAGACACATGAAGGCCCCTGACTTTAAGGAGGCTTCCCAGCCGGGCTCTCAAGGCCTCCAAAGGCCTTTCTTTTCTGTGCTCTGCATGCGTAGGCCTAGCTTGGTCTCCCCAGCCCTCTGACTTCCTGGTGCATGGCTGGTGGAGGGATGTGGGATCCAGCCTTCCCAGGTACTGGCCAGGCCTAATAAAATAAAACCCAGGCCTCTGCCCCCAGACCCAGACCCTGGCTGCCCAGCATGGCTGGGCAGTGGGCATGACAGCATCCAAGGTCCCAGGAGCAGTGTGCTTGCTGCGGACAAACAGACTGTCCATGATGAGAGTGGGAGAGGGGGAAAATGGACCACTTGTGTTGGATCAGGTAGGTGAGGATCATGGCTATTGAGATGGGGTAAGGAAGCTGGTTAAATGGGAGAAGGAAGGGCGGTAGAATTGGTAGCAAGGGAGTACAGAAACATGGAGGAGGCTGGGAATGGGCTGCCTAGAGGCCGAAGAAAGAGGAGGGTTCTGGGAGTGGACTTGAAAGCTGAGAGTGGAAGGAAAATGAAATGGGGCAACTGCAAAAAGAGTGGGGCTGTGGTGTCATGGGAAACACAGTGGAGGAAAGAAGGAAAAGAGAGCCACCTGCCTGACCCTAATCAATTTGATGAGCAACAGCGGTGATTGACAGCTCATTCTTCCCTCGAGGAGTGTTGATTGGGCAAGTCACCTGTGCCAAACACGGGGCCTGGAAAAGCTAAACCCCTGTCCAGTCTCCCTCCCCTTCCCACTCAGAGTTTCCCTCTGGGGTATTGAAGTGCCCTGGGCCTGGAGGGGGCTGGTTTGCAGCAGAGCCAAGTGACAACAGAGAAAGAGACAGAGAAGACGCTCCAGGGGGGAGTGGGAGGCAGGAAAAAGTGGCTCATGTTCACTTCCCGATCAGTCAAGAGGGCCAGGACAAGAGCGTTTTATTGGTGACCCAGATGCTCAAGGCAGGGGAGAGACTGGCAGCACCCCTGCCTGCTGCCCCTCAGACTTTTAGGGGTTTCGGCAGGTGCTGGTTCTCCGGGTAGGGGAAGGGTGGTGACTCCAGACCTCCCAATTCCAGGCTCTTTCCAGGCCTGGCACCCAGGGAGTTTGACATAACAAGGCCAGCTGTTATCATGGACCTTCAATGAGACTTGCTTCCTTCATTCCTACCACCATGCTGGCAGGTGGATGGTGATGAGTCTTGACCGGGCCATGGGCAGTGACCTCATTTCACTGTGAGTGTGCCATTTGTGTGTCCTAAACTGAAAACAACAGGTCAGGACTACTGTGTACAGCTGGGGCTCTATTGATAGCAGAGCCCTCCCGGAGCAGAAAAGAGTGTGTCTCGTCACCTTCTCCCCAGCCTCAGCCCAGGGCAGACCAGAGGGACCAGCTTTCCACTCTCCACAGGCCTCAGTGCTCCTGGAGACCATTAGCTGCCAGCCTGCTGGAGGCCAGCCTCCACTGTCACACATTGACTTCCTTGTCCTCCCTAATCATGGTCACATCTGCTTTCTATTTACCCAAATGCCATAAGCTGTCCCCTATGGGCCAGGGGCCGGTCCAGGCCCTGGTGTTTAGCCCAGAGACAAGAGGTTGCTGGACACCCCTGGGAATTTCAAAGCTGCGTTCCACCTGGAACGCAGGCCTCTGCCACTTAGGAGCTCCTAAACTCGCCCATTTATTTTGTGACTGGCCCTTCTGAGCAGTCCCCTAGCTGTCAAGGGAAGGGAACTATGCAAGGGACAGGGCCATTATGATTTTGCTCCCATGTGAACTTGAAAAGGAGAGCAAGACACTGACAAGCAAACAAAAAAACAAACATGAGACCTGTGTGGGTCAGAAGCTAAGAGGGAGAATGACGTGTATGTAACGGGGCTCAGCCTTTGAGAGATGATGACACAACAGGCAGTGATTGCTGAGCACCCCATGCAGGTGACCCATGTTGGAGTACAAGCTAGCGTCCCTGACGAGTGGTCAGGGTGTTAAGCCATGTAACCTCGCTAGGTTTCATTGTGTCAAAATGGACAGACTGCGGCAAGTTTGGAGGCACCAAACCCTTGTCTGGCACTCTCGTGACAACAGATTTCTTCACACATAGGAACCATGTTTTGGATCTTATTCAATGGTATTGTTTTCCATCCTGTTATAGAGCTACCTATCAAAGACTTTGGAGTCAGCTGAGTGCCATTTAAAATGGAACGGCAGACCCGGTGCCTCAGTGTTTCCTGAGACTGTGTCCGTCAACTTCCTCCTGTGTTTTGAAAATAAGAAGTACTTCCAAAGGATGTGTCTGACTCTCCTTGAGAAGTTGGCTCCTCGGGAGTGGGAAGAGGACAGGATAATCCATTCTGGAACAGGGGAGTGAGATATAGGGAAAGGAAAAAAGGCTGTGACTCTGCTGACAGAGGGACACCCTGGTCCTTTCTCCATAGCTTTCACAAGGATCAACCTTGGAGAACAATGAACAACCTTGTTTAAAACAAAGGGTACTTGGATGCCATTGATTCTGTTGGCCTCAGGCTAAACAGTTACCTGGGGACCCAGGCAGATGCCAACTTTTTCATGTTCCTGCCCCAGT
This sequence comes from Eonycteris spelaea, assembly GCA_003508835.1. Classification (NCBI taxonomy): domain Eukaryota; kingdom Metazoa; phylum Chordata; class Mammalia; order Chiroptera; family Pteropodidae; genus Eonycteris; species Eonycteris spelaea. Next base: position 214,905 of record PUFA01000041.1, on the reverse strand, counting down.
CCAGGTGATGTCCTCTGTCAAAAACTCTATCGTCATTGCTCCTGGAAACAATACAGATCCTTAAGGGACAGGATTCGAGGCATCCCCGAGGCAAACCCTCCGAAATGGATCATTGGATCAATTCTTTCAGACATACAATGAAAAAGAGGTTGGGAGGTGGGAGAAAGATCCTGAGAATCAGCTGGTGGTTGCCTGGGTGCTGTAAAGTCTCTGGGCCCAGTGGCTGGACTTGTCTGGGATCCTTAAAAGTTAAGGCAGGCCACTGGAAAGTGGGTCACCTCGCCATACCTTGTTTCACAGTCACGAAAAATTCTATACGTGAAACAAAAAAAGAAAAGGATGAAATAAATGAAAGGTTCTCGACTCACTAATGAGGAAAACATCTGAGAAAAGCCAGAGCCAGGCCCCCTCCTCAACCAACTGGGCCCTGGACCGAGCTGTGACCTCAGGTAGACTGGCCTCCCTTGACCTCCAAATACCAGGTAGTCAGCCACGTCCTCAGGACAAAGAGGCTCTGGTCCTGACCTGGCTGCTGGCTGAGCAGGCTATGGGCCACCAGATGGTTGGGAGGCAGCGCATGAAGCTCCAATGCTAATGATCTTGGGCTCAGGTATATGGGGCGGGGGGAATCTTTTTGGGTGGATTTCTTTTCTTACTTTGACTCTTGAAATTCAGATTCTCGATTGAAGCAGAGCGGATTCCAAGGTGATATGGTTCAGGGGCATGCCACTCAGATGTGACAGTTTCATACAAAATAGCTCGATACCAGGGGTCCAGCAATCATCTGTCACCCAAAAACAATGGCTGAAAGGGTTCACCTTTGGACACCCAGTCTTCACACCCAAACCAAACCAAATGTTGACAGATGTCTTCGGGAACATATTCGCACACTTACACACTCTCACAGACATTGATACCCAAAAGTCTCTAGAGGCCCACATGCTGCCTGCTCTCTGCTTCAGTTCCTGCACAATGCACCCACATTATTAAACACAAGTGAAACCAAATGCAGACACTCATAGAAAGTGTTCACCCAGTGCACACAGATGAGAGCACTCACATATTTCTGCCTTTCCTGGCTATCACACAACCATATCTCTATCTCACAAAACACATAGAGAAACACAAAGACACACACACACACACACGCACGCACACACGCATGCACACACGCACACATGCACATGGTCACTGTCAACTCCCAGCCAGAAACTATTTGAAGCCAGTTCTTTAGAGACTGAGGTATGTGGAACAGGTCCATAGCCAGCTGAGAAAATGAGGAGAGCTGTGCCTGTGCCTGTGCCTGTTTGATACAGACACAAAGTCAAATAGGCTTCCAGCCAAACTCTCAAGCCTCCAGAGGCCTTTCTCTTCTGTCCCCTGCATGCCTGGTGTGGGTGCCAGGCTGGCTGGCCCAAGGTCTGTCTTTGGTCCTAGGTTTGGCTGTTATCCAAGACCTGGCTGGTCCATGGCCTTGACTGGCCAAGGTCTGGTTGGTCTAAGATATGGCTGTGATCCAGACCTCCGGCTATGAATGGACCCAGATTTAAAAAAAATAGGTAAACATAATTGAGCTATTGTATCACACCAATAAGCTGAATGCCATTTGTATTTTGCTATATGAGGAGCTATAAGAGGTTTCCTGGAGAGCTAAAGGGGAGTGTAAGAAAGGGGAGCAGGACAAGGTGCCCCGTGTAATAGACAGACCCCCAACAGAACTGTATTCCATACGAAAGTTGTGCTTGCCATTTCATCCTCATGTCTGTCTCTTGTGATTTCTTCCAATTGGGTATCACACCATCAAACCTTTTTTTCTGGGTCAGCAATAGCCGTGACACTGACACCTAGGCCTAGCCCGGTTACCTCAGCTCTCTGGCATCCTGGCCAAAGGAGGAAAGGGACTGTGCTTGGAAACTGGCTAGTGGATGGACTTGGGACTCACCTTCTGAGGTGCTGGCCAGGCCTAATAAAATATGATCAACCCTCTGCCCCCAGGGACCCAGTCCCTGGCTGCCCCAGTGGACTTGACAGTAGCCAAGATTCTAGGAGCAGTGTGCTTGCTGGTAGCCGAAGCCCTGTGTGGACCAAACAGACTGTCCAGGGTAAGGGGAGGGGAGGGGGGAATGGGCCTCTTGTGTGGATCAGGTAAGTGAGGTAATGGCTGTGTAGAGGGGGTAAGGATTCTGGTCAAATAGAAGGTGAAAGGTCCAGTAGAATTGGCAGCAAGGAAAGTACAAAAACTTTAAAAGAGGTTGGGAATGGGCTACATGGTGGTTGAAGAAGGTAGAAGGGTCCTGGATTGGATTTGGATGCTGAGAAGTAGAAGAAAAATGCAATGGATTTCTAGAAAAAGTGTGGGACTGCTGTGTCAAGGGAAGACACAGCGGAGGAAAGGAGGAGAGAGCCCCTGGCCTGGCCTAATCAATTCAAAAGACAACAGCTGTGATTAACCGACAGCTCGTCTCACCTCTAAGGAGCGTTGATTATGGGCAAGTAACCTGGTGCCAATCATGAGGACTGGAGAAGCTGAACCCCTGTCCAGTCACCTCTATCTGTCCAGGTGCCCTGGGCCTGGGTGATGACTAGTTTGCAGAAGAGCCAAGCAGCGACAGAGAAAGAGATAGAGAAGAAGCTCCAGGGAGGAGTGGGAGGCGGAAAAAGTGGGTTGCGTTCACCTCTATCAGTCAAGAGGCCTGGGGCGAGATCATGTATATCTGACCCAGACATTCAAGGCAGGGTAAGACTGGCTACACCCCTGCCGATTCCCTGTAGACCTTTAGGGGTTTAAGGCAGGTGTTGGTTCCCAGGTGGGGTCAGTGCAATGAGTCTTAGAACTCCAAATTCTAGGCCTGGCTCTCAGGGCGATTGACATAAAAGGCTGCGCTCTTGCCCTGGGCTTTCACTGTGAGTGTGCCATTTGGTGTGTCCTGAACTAAAAACAGCAGGTCAGGACTGTTGCGTACAGCTGAGGCTCTATCAACAGCTGACCCCTCAGGAGCTGCCAGGAGTGTATGTAACCACCTAATTCCCAGTCACAGTCCGGTGTACCTGATGACCAGCTTTTCACTCTCCAGAGAACTCAGTGCTCCTGGAGTCCCCAGGAGAATTGAGGCTCAGGGTGCCTGCTCTGTCCTCTTCCAGGAGTCAGGTATTAACTGCCTGGCTGCTGGGAGACCATCCTTCATAGCCATGCATTGGCCTCTATAATCATGATCACATGTATTCTATTTGCCCAAATGTCATAAGCTGTCCTGTATGGGCCAGGGCCGGTCCTAGCCACTACTGTATAGGCCAGGGACAGAGGGGTCTCCGGAGAGCCCTGGGAATTTCGAGCTGAGTTCTGCTTGAGCACAGGGCCTCGCCACTTAGAGCTCCTAAACTTGCCCATCATTTTGTGATGGCCCTTCAGGAGTTCCCCCTCCCATCAAGGGAAGGGAACTGTGTCAGACCTCAAGGGACAGGGCCATTATATTTGCCCCATGTGGACTTAAAAGAGAGAGCAAGACACTGACAAACAAACAAACAGAAGCCAATTCAGTAAGATTTAGACATGAGAACTGTGTGGTCAGAGTCTAAGGGCAGAAGGGAGAGAACGACATGTGTAAAGGGGCTCAGCCTTTGGGAGGACTGAGGCACACCAGGCCGCGGGTGCTGGGCATCCCACGCAGGTGACCAACGATGGAGTAGAAGGCAGTACCCCAACATGTGGGTAAGGGTTAAGCCACTATCCCTGCTAGGTTTCATTATGTAAATGGACGGGACCACAGCAGGATTGGAGGCACCAAACCTTAGTCTTGCATTATCATGAAGATAGATTTCTGGACACACTGGACCTTGTTTGGATTCAATGGATCATTTACCATCCTTTTGCAGAACAGAAGAGCAAAAGATTTTGGAGTTATCTGAGTGCCATCTGAAATGGATCGGCAGCACTTGTCTCTGTGTTTCCTAAAAGGGTGTCCATCAACTTCTTCCTGTATTTTGAAAATAAGAAGCACCCCAAAGGATGTGTCTGACTCTCCTTGAGAAGTTGGTCGTCGGGAGTGGAAGAGGGATAGGATAATCCATTCTGGAACAGAGGAGCAAAAAATAGGGAAAGGAAAAGAAGGCTGTGACTCTGCTGACAGAGGGACACCCTGGTCCTTCTCCATAGCTTTCACAAGGGTCAACCTTGGAGAACAATGAACAACCTTGTTTAGAACAAGGATACTTGGGAGCCAATTGTTCTGTTGGCCTCGGCTAAAGAAGGGCTCCTGGGGACCCCAGGCAGATGCCAAATACTTTAAACCCTGCCCTATCCAGTGATGTCCTCTCTCTGAAACTCTATCATAGCTCCACATAAAAATCCAGATTCCTTAAGGGACAGTACAGGATGCGAGGCATTCCCTGAGGTCAACCCTCTGAAATGGATAATTGGGTCCATTCTTTTCAGACATCAAAGAGAAGTAAGGTGGTGGAGGGAGAAAGGTTTCTGAGATTCAGCTGGTGGCTGCCGGGTACTGCAGTCTCTGGGCCCAATGCTGACTTGTCTGGAATCCTCAAAAGTTAAGGCCAGCCCACTGGAAATTGTGTTACTTCCCGTACCTTTTTCGGTCACGAAAAATTCCATACATGAACAAAAAGGAAAGGATGAAGTACAAGGTAACCTTGGAGCACATGAAAGGTTCTTGACTCACTAATGAGGAACATCTGAGAGATGCAACAGCCAGGACTCCCTTCAGCCATCTTGGCCCTGGGCTGAGCTGTGGCCCTCAGGTGGACTGGGCCTCCCTTTCCCTTGTTACTGGATGTGTCAGCCATGTCCTCAGAACAGGAGCTCTGATCCTGATCTGGATGCTGGGCTGAGCAGGCTGCAGGCCCCAAATGGTGGGGAGACAGTGCATAAGCTCCATCATAATGATTCTGGGCTCAGGTGGTGCAGGTGGGGGATCTTATCCGGTGGATTTCTTTTCCTTACTTTGAACTCTTTTGAAATGCAGATTCTCAGTTGAGGCACAGATGGAGTCCAGGTTTTTTTTTGTTTTTGTTTTTTTTTTTGGTTTAAGGGCAAGCACATGGACGAAGACAGTTCGATAAAAAAGTGTTCACCGTCAGGGGTCCAACAATCATCTGTCACCCAGAAAACAATCAAATGAGACTGAGAGGATTCTTCCTCCTTTGGGACACATGGCCATCACATCCAGGCCCAACCAAATGTTGACAGATTCTCTGGGGAACATATATGACACACTCACAAAACTCCACCAGACATTAATACCCCCAAAAGTCTCTTGAGGCACACATGCTGCTTTGCACTCCTTCGCAAGTCCTGCACAATGCACCACATTATTAAACACAAGTGAAACCATACGACGACACTCATAGAAATGTTCACCCAGGCACACACACGAGGGCACTCACATATTTCCACCTGCCTGGATATCACAGAACCACATCTCTATCTCTCTCACACACAACACACACACACACACACACACACACACACACACACACACACACACACACTGTCAACTCCCAGCCAGAAACCTATTTGTACTTAGCTCTTTAGGGATTGAGGTAATTGCAACAGGTCCAATTACCATTTTCCCGGCTGGGAAAATGAGGCGCAAGCCATGGCTGTGCCCGTTTGATACAGACATATGAAGATTCTCAGTCAAGGAGGCTTCCCAGCTGTGCACTCAGACATACAGAGGCCTTTCTCTCTGCGCCCTGCTCACATGTGCTCAGTCTCTTTCGTCCTCTGATTTTCTGGCTCTCAGAAGAATGGGACTGTGCCTGGCTCCATAGCTGTCAGAGGGACATGTGTCTCAACTTCTGAGGTGCTCACTATACATAAATAATATCCAACTTTCTGCCCCTTAGGGCCCAGTCCCTGGCTGCCCCAACCTGGCTTAGCAGTGGGCTTGACAGCATCCAAAAGTCCAAGGAACAGTGCGTTGTGCTGGTGGTCCAAAGCCCTGCTGTGGACCTATAGTCTGTCCCAGGGTAAGGTGTAGAGTGGAGAATGGGCCGCTTATGTTGGATCAGGTTAGGTGAGGATCATAGATGTGGCAATGGGGTAAGGACACTGGTTAAATGGTGATGGGAGGGCAGTCGAATTGGCAGCAAGTGGGAAGAAAATCAAGAAGCAAGTGGCAGAGGTAAGGATGGGCCCCTGGAGGCTGAAAAAGGAGGAAGGATCCTGGGTTTTGACTTGCATGCTGAGAGAGAAAGAAATGGAATGGTTATTCTGGCAAAGTGTGGGGCTGCTGTGTCATCGGAAGACATAGCAGAGGCAAGAAGGAAAAGAGATTTCCTGCCTGGCCCAATTAATTCAATGGGCAACAGCTGTGATTTAATTGATGGCTTGTCCGCTTCCAAGGAGCGTTGATGAGCAACTCACCCTGTGCCAATTACGGGGCCTGAGAAGCTGAACCCAAGTCCAGTCACCCCTTCCAGCCCGAGCTCCCTCAAGGGGTTCCCAAGTGGCCTGGGCCTGTAGGGGGCCAGTTTGCAGAAGAGCCAAGCAACAATAGAGAAAGAGACAGAGAAGTAGCTCCAAGGGGGAGCAAGATGCCAGAAAAATTGGCTCGTGTTCTCTTCCTGTTCAGTCAAGAGGCCTGGGGCTAGAGCCTGAATTTCTGGGACCTGGACACTCAGGGCCGAGTGGACTGGCAGCATCCCTGCCCGCTGCCCCACAGATCTTTAGATGCTGGTTCTTCAGGGGGCAGGTTGTTGACTCCGGACCTCCCAATTCCAGGTATGTTAAATATATTATTGACTTAAAAAAAAGTAATCTCTTGAAAAACTTTGAAATAAGTCCAAACACATGTTTAAAAGAAATTCATTTTGTAGTTATACCTTTTTATAGTAACGCCTCATAGGAGAAGAAAATGGAGCAATATATTTACGTCAAAGAAAAAAAATGTGGGTCAAGGCTCATATAAAGTATCTAGCCAAATTAGGTTCAATTACAAGGGCTTCGGATAAACTCTAAATAAGGTGTACGAACCATAGGTAATGCTGAACCGCTGAGCCTGCGCTGAAGAGACTCCAGACACACAAGATACAATAAGCTATATGACTGATTATATTATCAATATTAACCATGAGAAACAATGTTACTTCAATTTAGATGTACGGGAAAGGTAGAGATGAAGCAGAAGCATTGCTCACAGTAGTATATAAACAACAGCTAAAGGAAAATAAAAAAGGATTGAAAAGCATATTATGTAAAATAAGATTAGAACAAGAAGTCAGCAAACTACAATCCTTGGTCAAGTCCAGCCTATGCTTGTTTTAGAAGTAAATTTTTTTGGAGCACAGTCACATCCATTTGTTTACCTATTGGAGTACAGCCCACCCTTTTGTTGTGTATTGTCTCTTTTCCTTTTAGACTACAAATGCAGAGTGAGTACTTTCAATGGAATCTAGGCGGCTCATAAATCAAATCTATTTATTTCAGTAGTCATATTTGGGATATGAAAGTGAATCAACTTCTACTGAAGTCCAGTGACTTAAAGAAAGAAATATATTTTGTTCCTGCCTTTACTATGGGAGCAGGACCTTGGATAAACCAGTGTTTTGATGTGAAGAGTTTCCTCTTATAGAAATATTTTAGCTAATAAACACAGAAGAATGAAAGGAATTAATAGGTAGGAAATGATTATCAGTGGTTGCTGCTATAATAAAGGAGAGCCAAAGAGATCTGGTGTACCCTCCTTAAAGAAAGTAGTCCCCCTTATCCCTGGTTTCACTTTTCGTGGAAAATTTCAGACATAAACATTCAATTGACAATTTCGTAAGTTTTAAATTGCACATTGTTCTGAAGTAGCATGATGAAATCTCTCCCCCACCATCCACCCAGGATGTGAATCAACACTTTGTGCAATTGTCTCCATGCTGTATACACTATCTGCCCATTAGTCACTTAGTAGCCCTGTGGGTTTTCGGATCAACCCCCTGGCATCATGGTACTTGTGCTCAAAGTGCCCTTTTATACTTAATGATGCCCCCAAAGTGTAATCATAGTGATGCTAGCAATTTGGAATATCAAAAGTGAAGCCATAAAGTGCTTGCTTTTAGTAAAAAAGAAAGCTTCATCATAAAAGAAAACAAACTGTATGCTAAAATCTAAGTAAGAACAAATCTTCTATCCATGATATGTGAAATAAGAAAGAAAGAGAAATTTGTGTTAGGTTTGCTGTGTTGCACCTTCTACTGAAAGTTATGTCACAGTGCATGACAAGTGTTTTAATTAAGATGGGAAGACAATTACATTGTGGGCAGAAAGCCATGAACATGAAATGTGTTCCAATTCAACAGCAACGTGTTGCACCAGAAAACACTGAGGCATCAGCAAGAGATCCCCTGAAATGAGTAAGCACACTCCATAACTTTTATTATATTGTTATAACCGTTCTATTTTTTTATTAGTTATCCTTATTACTTCCTTACTGTGCTAATTTATAAGTTAAACTTTATCAGAGGTATATATCTATAGGAAAAAAACATAGTACATATAGGTTTCAAGCAACTACCGAGGGTCTTGGAAAGTGTATACCCTGAGGATAAGGGGGATACTATATCATCTACAATTTATTTCTAAAAAACAACAACAAAAACCTGGATCTTATCAGGACTCCATTTATAACTACCAATTTATAGGAAATAGAGGAGACAGAAAAATATGAAGTGAGCCACTGAACATATAATCATCAGTATCCAGACTTCAAAAATCTGTTTTTTTTGAACAAGGTGAAAAAAAGAAGTGATAATGCCGAAGCCTATAGATTAAAAGGACTTTAAAGACCTATCAACCAATTACAATTTATGGACTTTATTTGGATACTGATGTGAATAAAAATTTGATATAAATATTGACAGATATTGGTTGATATAAAAGAATTTTTGTTAATTTGGGGGCAAGTAAGAAATGTATTGTGATTAAGTTTTTAAAGTCATATTAAAATATTTACAGGTGAAATATGTCTCTGCTCTGCTTCAAAAGAATGGAATGAGGGAGCAATTGAAAGTACAGAGAAAAAAGATTTCCTAGGACTTGATAATGTTGAGCTGGATATTTGATACATGGAGGTTTACATTAACAGTCTCCATAATTTTGTTTATATTTAAGATATTCCATATAAAAGATTAAAATGTTCTTAAATGCTGGTGGTGTCAAATTTTGGAAACAAGTTTTAAACTTTTTCTATTTCAATTATTAATTTTCATTTAGATATTAAATTTAGTTACAGCATAGTCATGAAATTTACTTGCAAGAGACTTTCATTAATAACTTCTTGGTACATAAATCACAATAAAATACTTTTTTAATGAATTCAATTTATTCTTTTTATTATCGTCATTCATATGATATGGGGTAGAGCTCAAAACCATGGGTAGCATTGTGAAGAAAGGATAAACCTTGAAACAATTAATTAACCTTAAATTACATAATGATATTATTTACATATCTATGGCTAGGAATTGATTATAGGCCATTAACAGGTATATTATTAAATAAAACAGTGTTAGAAATGCATGAGTGTATTTTAGACTGAAGAGGCAAAGGTTAGTCATGAAAATGTTAGTAACAATATTCAAGAATCAGGCATTCAACAACCAATAGTTAGCATTAGGCTTCACGAATTTTTGAGGGGATATTTCAATGAATTCACTATTCCTTCTCACCTCTACAGGCAGAGTGGGGAACATACAGTGATATATGTGTGCATTAGGTAAATTTTTATTATCCTTAGAATTATATTAAAATTACAGTAATAAGATCCAACTGTATTATATTCATATATGAGTACTAAATATAATTCTATTCCTAGAAATCAGAGCTATTTAGTAAAAAAATATATAAAGTTCCACAAACTAAATATTTACCAAACTTTTCTTTAAATTTAACTACTCATTTGTTTCAAAGTGAAATGACAAATACAGTTTTTGATGAACTCTTACAGTTATTTTTATTTGCAATAAGGTAGTTTATGTAATGTAAATTAGACTGAAGCTAATCTTTTGACTCCTTAGATTTTACAAAAATATAATTGTCTGCAGTTTAAAGATTTTAAAAACTCAAAGAACTGGCCTGCTATTTTTTAAAAAACATTTAATTATGCAAGTGATACTTAATCATGAAAGACAACTTAATTCCTTTAGTTCCAAAGACACATAGTTTATAATCTGATTTTTTTTCAAAACTATTAGATTGTACCTGTGCAGACTTCAATGCTGGATCAGTGAGATTTGAAGTAAAGGAAAATAGTATAATGTATTTTTTAATGATCATCAATTGAACTCAGATGGGAAATTTTATCATGCCTCTTCTGTCTTTTACTCCCATCTTACTCTCCTTTCTTTTCCACTGGCATTCATATGTGACTTTACACTTGCTCTGGCTGTCTTCTTTTTGCCTGTTTCCCTTCTAAAAATGCTGATCGATGGAGTGTTTGATAGGATGTCCAGGAATGGCCTGCTGAGTAAAAGGTAAATATTCATATCCTGTTTCCTACTTCATGCTTTTTCTGAGCCACTATTCTACTAATAATTAAATTAAATTAAATTAGATTCTACAACTGTTGGTGTGATCGTAAAAAAAAAAATGGATTGCTTAATTGCAAAGGAGTATGAAGAAAAAAGGGAGTGTTCATCCTATTATTGGTAATGTCTCACAGAATCTTGTTGGCCCACTTCACAAACTGGCTTTGACTTGCTTCTCTGTGTGGTTAAAGTATATCAAACTGAAATGATGAAGAAAGATTTCAGTGAGAGACTGAATCTTCAACTTTTCATTTACTGACAAGTGTCATTTTTAGAAATCACTTAACCTTTTCTCATCATGTTTTTGTAAGTGAAGATAAAATTTTTGATTTCCTGTAAATGGATGTGAATTAAATATAGTGTGACATATATGTGTTGATTAATGTTAGTCACTAATTTTAACATGCGTTTTCATCTATTCTGAGAATATGTAAGTACCAGAAACCACACAATTCAGGAATGTCTAGCAGTTACATACCATTAATAATATACTACATCCCCGAGGGTTAGCTAGTACCTCACAACAGAATGGGAATAAGGTTTGTTATCTAACATAGTCAAATAATGATGATGTTCTATAATATTATACACAAAGTCTGAAAATAGCATATTATGTCTTGACATTTCAGGAGTATGAAATTCTCTCAGCATTGTCATCTATCAGAAATTTTAATAAATGGTAAAAATTCTCTGAGTGTTCATGATCTCCATTCTTCACTGAGAACTTTTAGACATACGTATTTCATTAGACAATGAACAAAACACTATCAATTTATTGAACATATCTTAAATAATATATCTTATTTTTGAAGGAACTCAAAGATTGATGAGGACCACTTCTAGAGAGTCGGTTTGGATTCGAAGCACATAGCTTGTCTTGTTTCATTTTCCAGTTGGGCATTCACATAGATAACACCCATGATATTATTCCAAACTTATCGAGAATTAAAGTATAATTTCTTGGTCATTTTCTTTACACTACAAGGAAAAATAATTCTCTTTAAAAGGCACTGTGATTTAAAAAACACCTCTTTATAATGAGAGTAATGCATAAAGGTGATAACATACTGGCTTTTGGAAACCATGTTTCAGAATTGATCGAATCAATGTTATCCTAAGTGCATGCCTTGAAATTCCAGGATTTTTTTTTTTTTTTTAGATTCTCCTGACAGTTAATGTTTCTGTAATCAATTACAATTAGGAGCAATGTATAGTATACCCCTTGCCATGGATTCAGATGGCCCTCTACTGTACTAAAGGCCTTCAGAATTCCTTTTTAAAGAAACTCATACAATTTTGTTTCACCAAATCATTTACAATCTTATTAAATTATTATACTTTAATGATATAATGCAACTTATTATTCTGTATATTTTGCTAAGAACACTTGAGGGAAAAACATAATTTAATATGTTGGTTATTTAAAAATATATTTTATTATTTTAAATGGCTTAAAATATTGTGCCCTGATATTCATTTTTAAAAATAGATTTGCTTACTTATAATTGAGTGAGGAGCAAGACAATTTTGAATATTTTATTATATCCTACTTCTTGCACACCTGGTATTTTTTCCTCACTTTAGTTTTCTCCACTGCATTTATTAATACCTAATTGCTATACATTTATCAGTTTAATAATTTTCATTGTCCATCTCTACTTATTGGATGGTTAAAGTCTGTGAGGATTGGGTTGTATATTTTCATTGCTCTATTCCTCATGGCTAGATGCTCAATAAACTTTTGTGAAGTGAATTAAGTGTTGAATAAGTTGATAAATAAATTGATTGTAAAAAATATTCATTGTGAGGAAAAGAGGTTAATAAGTAAAGCCACTGTGCTATCTTCAAGGAAAAGAACTGATAGAATCACACACACACAAAAATAGTATCAGAACAGCCATTTGGGCAGAACACCTACTTCCAGTAATTTTGCTAAAATGACCAACAGGAAAGAGGAAAGGCACCTGCTATATGTTCTCTAGGTCTTTTAGAAAACATGGAGTTGTTCCTTTGGCCACATACATGTGAATCTACAAGAAAGGTGATATTGCAGTTATCAAGGGAAAGGGCATTGGTCAAAAAGGAATGCCCCAGAAATGTTTCCATAGCAAAACTAGACAGATTTACAGTGTTACCCAGCTAACAGTTGGCATTGTTGTAAACAAACAAGTTAAGGGCACTAGTCTACACAAGAGAGTTAATGTACGCATAGAACATATTAAGCACTCTAACAGCCAAGATTGCTCCACCCAGAGAACCACACTTTGTGAGAATGAATGGTAAGGAATCTGAGCTGCTGTAGCTCATTTCCTATGAATTCAAGACATGATAGGTTTGAAAAAATAAAATAAAAGGCCTCTAATTGAGTAGGTGTCCCTTCCCTAAAGAAATATTTAAGACAACCAACTGTACTAATTCATTAGGTGATGTCTTTATTCAGGTGGTTTTCCTTGCTGAAAGTTGTAAGGTGGTTTGCTGAGAAATAAAGTATAGTCTATTGGCATAATTTAAAAAAGATTTGAACCCAATTCATAACACAAAAATTATTTAATATTCTACCTGTTAGTAAATGTTTTAAAACAGATTTACTTCTAGACAAAATTTCTCCTCATTACCTTTGTTTTCATTGTTCCAACACACTTCTTTCTACCAGAATCAAAACATACCATAAAAATGTAATTTTCTCCAAGATAGAATTAAATGAGCCTCTATGATAATGAGCTTTAGATGACCAAATTTTAATTCTGTTCTATTTGTTGCCAGGCAGGACACATTTTATTTTGTTTTATGCCCTGTAAAGTACCAGTTGCATGATTGGGGCATATTACATATTCTCTTTGGAGTCACATTTAGTTTAAATAAAAAATGAAGCAAAAAGAAGTCAAGATCCATAAAATGAGATGGCAGAGAGGATAGAAAGGTAACAAAATTGAATAGAATGAACTGAACATAAATTCATAGGGAAAGTGGCTGAAGTAAAGAAATGGACACTGCACATTCTTTTTAATAAGGGTAAGTACTATGCCATAAGTCCAGGGAGATTTTAAAGTGAAAAGTAAATTCAAATTTTTATGTGAATTCCATACACTTTTACATTTGACAAGCAATGGGACTTTTCTTTTTAAAGCTGCATCTGACTTGGTTTTGATCTATGTGCTTGATCTATGAGCTGACTAACAATCTATAAATCTTAGAGTAAACTATCTGAAAAGTTTTCCAGTTCTGCCATTCTGAGTCTGATATAATGTGATTTTCCTCTTTTCTTTCTGTTGAGTATAATCAAAATCTATTGATTAATTTCTGAAGCCAAGAATTATGGCCAAATAAAGGATTTCTAAAAAGGCTTCATTTATACACACACACACATGTATATATATCCTTTTATGTATATATACACTATGTATATATATACACACATATATATCCTTATATATATATGTATATATCTATATGTAAATGCATATACTTTTTATATCCTTTTCTCTCTGTTAATTCATATAGTTGTAATTCATTATTTATAATAAAACAGTACATTATTAACCATCTTCCAATTAACTTTTTAACACCTAATTCAAAATAAATAGCTGCTGAGTGTTCTGAAATTCAAGAATTCTACTTTTTAAAACTAGATTTACTGCTAATATAATTGAGAAATAACTTTTACAATAAAAGTGGCACATGAAACAGTAGAACTATACAGCTTTAGTAATCGAGCTTAAGAGTCAAGAGATCACCTGGATTCCCACTCTCCAGAAGGACAGCTAAGATCATACTAGAGGAAATGGTTATATCTTCAACAGATATGGACCTAGAGCATTGCAGAGACAGATGGTTTCATATTTTAAAAATGTCTTCTAGAAAGGCCTTCACCAGAAGCTCTTTCACAAGGCTTATCTGATGGGTTTGATGGGTTTGATGGGTTTGATGCCCATGTTCCTGAAATAATCCCAATGGCAGTGCTAACTCCTATTTTTCCCCCAAGAGCAAACTTTGGGGCATTAATGGCAATTTTAAATCCCACAAATTTTGACTGAAATTTCAAAATTACATAAATTAATACTTAAATGAAGACTAGATAATTCAATTGATTTTCTCAGTTTTAACATATATCACTTTTAAATTTCATTAGTTCATTATCTTACCACTGGCACTGTCCTCATCACCCCTATATTTCCCATGCACAACAGCTACAAATTTTTAAAGATTAATGAACTTTGTTTTTGAGAGTAGTTTTAGGTTTTTAAGAAAAATTGGGCCAAGTATAGAGTTCCATGTGCATCACCCAACACGAGTTTCCCCTATTATTAATATCTTACATTAACATGGTCCATTTGGTGCAATTGAACCAATATTGACACACTATTAACTAAAACCACATTTTACAAGAGGCTTCATTTTTGTGTTGTATGTGGTTCTGAGTTTAGACACATGTATAATGTCATATGTCCACCATTACAGTATCATATAGGGCAGTTTTGGTGACTAAATAAAATCTCCTGTTCTTCATCTATTCATCTTTCCCATCCTATGAATCTACCACCACTGATCATTTTACTGTTTGTATACTTTTACCTTTTCCAGAATGTAAATAATTTAAATCATATAGTAAATAGGTAGTATTTTTGGACTGGCTTCTTCTTTCTTGAACAATATATTTTTAGTTTTCCCCATACCTTTTTGTGGCTTGACACTTTTTATTGCTGAATCATGTAACATTGTAAGGATTTACTACAAACAGCAGTATTTTAGGAAGAAGAAAATTGATCAAAATGACTCCAAATCTTTTGTTTAGAAAGAATTCTTTGCAGATAAACTACATCCTGGGAAAGTTAACTGCTACACAATTTATATGTAAAATACTACCACATAGTTTTATCATAGATGCATAAACTAATTCTTAGATATCAGTTTTACATCTCAAATTTTTTTTTGAAAATATAGTCTATAATAAACCTATCTCAATTAAATGCTTTTAAAGATCTTTGTCCTTTTAATAACGGCTGAACTAAAATAACAGAATTTGCAATTTTCAAATGTTAGGACCACTTTTTACATTTCACATATAGATGAAATGATTATTCTACAACTTAAAATTTACTTTATATTGGGTTCATGAAGTAACAATAAAAATTAATGTTATATGTGTCACATGATTATTTTTAAATGCCCTTTGGTTTAGTATATAAAAGAGTTTATAAATATATGCTATAAAAGTACACTGAGATTCAATCAGGCTATATTATTTTCTTTCTACTGAGAGAAAATCTAATGTATTGTGACATGTTAGTATTCAATATATTTGCAAATCACTACCAATTAAGAAAGTTTTATATCTACTATGAGGAAATTTAACAAATAGGAAGAAAAAAAAACACCAAAATAGAACTCCTTATTTGTAACCTTGGTGTAATTTCATCAGGGTGATTTAATTTTACATATTTAACTGAGGAAAACAGTTTCCAATAGACATAAAGCAGAAAAGAGATACCAGCTCTTCCAGAATTCTTAAGATGGATTATAGATAAGAAAATTAAGAAAGGATCAAATGCTTAGACTCTGCTTTTTAAATCTATTCCAAAGTGTGCTTAGTAATGTTAAGAGTTTAGTTTCTATTCAGATCCATGAAGTTTCTTCATCTTGAAGACAGGAAAATGGAAGCCCTGGAGTCGTACACAATTCCTCAAGTTCAAAAATGAAATGAAATCTACATTATATGAAAGCTACATCTGTCATTAAGGATGTCTATGTGTTTGTTTCATTTATTATTCTCAGTAAAGTTTATCTACTATCTCTTAGTATTGGCTCTCAAACTTTAAAACAGAAGAATTAGATGAAGAACTTATTAAAATTTTTTTGGATCATATTTAAACATTCTGATTTAGTAGGCTCATGAGGCCAGACCTAGGAATATCATCTGTAAAAGGTCACTCTTTCAATAATTAAAGTGGCAAAATGTGCTATCTTTGTAGCAGGATTTTAGTAGTGCCCTAAAAAGACAAAAAAAGTTATTTTCAGGTAAAGTCATCTCTCATATTTGACAATAAATCTAAATTAAAATAGAAAACAATCTTAGCAAACAAGAGATGCTCTCTGTGTGTGGATTTATTTTATTTTGTAATAATAGTTTACAGATAGCTTTTTTTCATTATTTAAAATCAAGACAAATAATTCTCCCTGAACTATTGTAGTTACTGATTAAAAATCCCTAGTCCAAACTGTGTGGTTTATATAAGAATGATTGCAATGTTCTTCAGTGTATAGGATAATTTTCATTTCTTGAATAATGAGATGATAACTAGAACTGCTCATTCACCATTTCTGTGACCCTTGTTATAAAATTGTTTTCATTTTTCATAGTCAGTAAAGATGAATTTCTGGATTTTAAATTATACTTTCTCTCTGTTTTTGAATAACAGCAGATAGACTGTTAGTCCTTTATAGTTCTTTATAAAATCAACTCTATTTTAATTATTCAATAGAAAGCAATTCAAAAAGATATTTTAAATATAACTATATAAAATTTTTGCAATGTCATTTGTTATAAGACCAATTCACATTAATGAGCTGAGAGTGAATTTTTTACTTTAATAGGGAACTGATGAGATTTCTTTTTTCACTCGGATTTGACTTTTCTTTAAAAAAAAAGTTAAGATACTTACATGTATAGTAATCTTATTTTGGGTTTGATGTATAAAGTTGAATAATTCCAGAAATTGAAAATGACTCAATATTTTTCCTAAAAGTTAACAAAATATCAACTTGTTCGAGATGTTAATAAAAGTATGTTAGGTACATTTGCCTCTTTACAGTATATAAAATTAAAAAAATTGAATTTGTTTTTATAACATGCATTGTAAAATATACGAATCCTTAGAATTGAACATAAGTGTGGCATTAAACCATGCAAATGTAATAGTTTGATAATCAATGTTGATATATTTTCATTTTAAATAAATACTCAATGTATGTCTATATTGCTAGCACATTTGTTTGGAAAAGTTGTAAACAACTATCTTTAATCAAATTTAGGGTAAATTGTGTAAGATACTGCATTTCCCATTCAGAATCAATATCCACATTTAGACTCTCTGTTCTATTCCAGATGTATTGACCTTTCCATGATATTTACCTCTAAAACAGATGTCAAGTGAATCCCAGTCTTATTCCAACATCCTGAGATTGAGGGCAAATTTCAGTTTTCCAAATGCTAACACAACCCACAAGAGTCCCTTTATTCTAAAGTAATATATGTGTTTTGAATTACTATTAGAATTTTGATATTTCTGTTTGGATTAGATGAAAGATATATAAAATGTAGTTTCTGATTATGACAGTACAACTATTTTCCATAAGATCAAAATGTGTCATTGACTGAAAACCTCTCATCAGATATAGACATAAGGTAGCAATGAGATTGTGCCTCACAGATCTCCAACTATAGGAAGCATTTTGACCAAGGTTCCTGTTCCTGTCCTCTGAAGTCTACTGCTGTATTTATGTAAAGGTCATGCTTCCAAAGGGCTGCTTACAGATAATGAATGAGAAAAGCAGAAGTGCTAAGGCAAGTCTCTTCCTGGGAGACACATGACTTATCTTCCATCTCACTATGAATTGAGGACTCTCTGACTATCATGCAGAATCTCATAAATGACAGAGTAGTCACTTAAAAGACATAGCAGGCTAGGATTGTTCTCTCCCTCTTTTTCACTTAGTGTCTGAAGGCATGTGTTTTGAAGGTTTACCCTGTTTCCTCATCGTTTCTCTCTATAGGAATATTACCTAACAAATATTTTCTTATTAAATCTCATTTTAATGTCTAATTGTTAGAGAACAGACATGAACTAACCAACATAGGACACTAGGAGATTAAAGTTAAAAAGTAGTATTTCTAAATATATATATTAAAATCAAAGTATTCATTAACATTTACAAAAAGAGTTCGGGGAAAGTAAAGATGAAGATATTTAAAATAATATATTAATATAGAACTTTAAGATATATTAATGTATGTATTAATATAAATTGATATATAAAATGAACATAAATAAATTGAATAGATTTAATACATATTAATTTATGTGGAGATAAAATGAATAAGAAAACCTTGAGGGTTATAGTTATACCATTATTATAAACATTATTACAATGTAGAAGAGTGTAATATGTTATAGGATATTTGCAACTAGTATGGAGTATCTCATACTAGTTAAAATATCTTATAACATTACTTGTCACATTTGTCTTAACCAAAGAGTTTAGTTCAATTTCAATTAAAGGGTAGACAAAGATGCCACCATAAATTACAACAGTAGAAGTTAAGGACATGCCACCCCAAAATTTGCCACTTTGGTATATTGATTACTTTGAGTTGTAGGCTCTTTATAACAGCAAATTTGGGGAGAGATTTTCTCTGAACTCTCCCTTTCTACCTAAAGACAGATCCTCCAAAAGGAACTCAATTGTCATAGCTCTCTCTCCCTAGGAGCTTCATCAACTAGCAAAGATTGATTCTTATCACAGGAGAACAGATTAGAAGTAGACAGGACACCCAGACAAACTTTGTCACAAAACTATCAGATCTCCCATTTATCTTTCAATAACTATTTACTCTCCTAAGAGGCTTATGCACCCCTTTCCCTTTCCCTATTAAGATAATATTTAATGCCGAATTCTAAAGCCACCTCTTTGAGTTACTCATTTTTCCTAGGTATCTCCCATGTATACATAAAGTATACCATGTTAATAAATTTGTGTTTGTTTTTTCTCTTGTTAATCTGTTTTTGTTATGGAGTCTCAGTTCAGAACTCAGAAGGGTCCAGGGACAATGAATTATCCTCCTCAGTCATACTCCTTAAAAGAGGGAGTGAATGCTAAATTGATGAAGATTCAGAGGACAGCACATGGAAAATAATGTAAGAGAATAAATATAGTCATAATAATCTCAGCATAAGAACTGACTTTCCAACTTTCACAGCTATCTGAACATCAAGGGGTGAATTCCTCCCAACTGTAAGTTTTTTAAAAGAGACTAGTGGACATTGAGGTAAGAATATTAGAAAAATCAAGTATTAAATTGTTGTGCTAACTAAATGATCTTTGTGGTGTATTTCATTCATTACATGATATGACTCTAAGAACAGAATTTTGATGAGTAAGATTAATCTCTTTTCTTCTATTTCTAGTGAAAAATCAAATTGAGGAAATGGTTTAAATTAAGATATGAAATTGCATATAGATATAGAGAAACTTCTTAATTGCTTGAATGGTAATAACTTGAAGTTAATGCTTATTTATGTAAGAGACAGTCTAATACTTGAACTCAATTCATTGCAAAAAAAAAAATTGAATCCACCTGAAGATGATTTTGAGAAAGAAGTGGCGTTTCCATAACAAAAGATAAAGAAAATGCTATTAATCATTAACTCCTTAAGAAATTTGTTTCAAAAAAGGAGAGGAAAAATAAATAATAATAATTATCTGGGCATGCAAACTCAAAGGCACTAAAGTACTGATAGTTCCTTGTTTGTCAAAAAAGAAAACTGAAAGAACCAAATAAAACAGGAATGATATATTAAAATAAATATTTGTTACAATTGTGGAATTGTGTGTTATGTATATGCCTTTAAATAATGTGAATGTTGTTTCTATTTTATAAGATATTAATAAGATATTAATAATATATTAATATTATAATTAATAATATACATAAATACTATACTGTCTGAAGAGTTATATACTTTCAAAAAATTTGAAGAGGAATTTAGTGTGTCCTGGAAAATGTAGATGTTTATTTAATACCAGATAAAGCAAATAATGTCTTGATCTCTGTTTAACCTAATTAAATGACCCAAGTAAAGACTGATTAGAAGAGGTCATAAAATTAACTAAATGAGTCTATTTCATCTATGACAGCTGCCTTAGGAACCAAAGTGCATACTTATCTTAAGAAGTGCTGTAAATCTGGCCATTATAAAAGTAAACCTATATCTGATTGGGGCAAATTGCTTTCCCATTATGAGATTCCTCCTACCCTGAAAAATTACTTGAAGCCAGACCATCAGGAAGCAACTTTAGTTCACAGGATTTGAAAAAAGACTAAACCCAAATCTTTTTCCTGCACATATAAAATATCCCAATATTATAAATTATAAACAAGAAAAATAATATCATAAATTTCTGTTCTAATCATGACAAGCTAAATTAGTTAAATTAGTTTACTTAATATTTAGGGTGGTCTTTATAAAATCCTTGACTAACTTTACCAACTTCATTATTTCTTTTTCAAAGAACCATTAGCAGAAAGGAAGTTTTTAAATATGAAAACAGAGACATAATAAGTATGCAAAATGAAGATTTGGTTTTCTGTTGTATTGCTGCTTTTGCTTTGGTAAGCCAATCTACTAATTATCTGTCACCAAAAAGTTAGCTGGCAACCCAATAGATTTTTCTCCTTTAATAAATATTAAAGTATTTACTGTGATGTTTATTATAATTTTAGAAAATATAATAACGGGTCTGTTGCTATATTCTAGCAGCCAAGCATCAGTGGTTCAATGCTTAAATGTTTTTAATGTTATAAAAATTACGATGATATTTGTTTCTCTGTCTAGATAGGATAGGTACACTGGAAAATGTTTGCCACATAGTAAATGCCACCTCAAGTCTTTTTGATAGCTTCTACAAAGCTTTTTTACACCTCATAACTCTCATTTATACTTCACCATGCTTTTTTTTTTTACTTTTTTTCTTTTGCTTTTGTAATGAAGATGATTATACTTCTCTGGAAATGGAGAAAGCAATTAATTGTAATGAAATAGCCAAACTTTAGCTTGAAGTCCAGAAAGGTTTAGTTTGGAATATGTGATATTAATACTTGATAAGCTGAAATAATTTGAAATTATTTAAAATGTACAAAAATGTTCATCAGATATTTGTTTTAAATTCAAAGGAAAATGTATTTATTCTCTTATTATTTGAGGAAGTATGCATTCTATTTTCCTAATATATATTTAAAAATCTTTCTGTACTATTACACCATTAGTTCATGTACCCAATAGTATATTCTTAATAGAACTCAACGTATTTTAGAATATCTACAGCAATCAAAATCAATGTAATGTGTCTAAAGTTGCATGTTTAATGTGCTAGTTCTTCACAAACACCATTTTCCTTTTTTTTTTTTTTTTTTTTTTTCAGTAATGGAGGTGGAACTTAGACATAGCTGCCTAACAAGGACTAGCATTCCTCTGCCTTTTCAAAGCCGGGTGTGGGCATTTGCCTGGATTTTCAAGGTAAAATGTGAGCTGATGTAAAATTTGCAACTTTCACCTCACTTGATTCAGAAAATGTCCAGATGTGGATTTCTGCTCCTTTTTCCTTTCCATGGACTAAAATGTCAATGATTGACATTATTTTGAAACAGATCGCTAAAGATGAAAGGTGCTAAATTGGCCTAAGTTCCTGAATGACTACTTGGAAGAACAGCATGTGAATAATCACCATTAAGCTGAAGCACTCATTTTAAACTGTCACCTGAGCCCAACATATTTGTTTATTTGTTCTTTAAACCATTGAAATATAAGAGTTTCTTTTTGCAGCAGAGTAACCTAACCTAACTAATCATTTCCTTCTGAAATTTAAAGATTTAATCACTGCTACTTTAAAAATAAGATAAGATAATTGGGTCAAGGGGGGTTTAAGTTGAGAATCCAGTTCAAAATTCTAAACTAAACAAATACTTTAGAACCTCTCTTTAATATTTAGTCATACTTTGAAAACTAGTTTCTCCTAAGGAATTCAAAAAGTCACTATTGAAATTAAGACATTCCTTAGTTATAAATACCAAACCTCAGCTCACAATGCTACTTACTTTGGATGACTGCCCTCTGTGTTTAACTCATGAACATCCTCCTCCTACAATTTATAAAGAACAGAAATCTTTCACTATAAATTTGTGTTTCTCAAATTTATAATAAAAATTTTCCCACCTCAAACAATTTTGTATGGGAGGTAAACTTTAACCTTTATCATTTTAGAGGCTTTTGGCTAGGCTTAAGTATTAAACTGACATCAGATAGATTAACATGGGACATACATAGTTATATAAACTTTACAGGCAATGGGAGCCAAAATTCCATGGCTCATAAGGAGATGAAGAAATGACAGAACCTATATACTTTCATATGAAGTTGAACAAAGAGAGAGAGTTGTAGAAAATAACTAAACTATGTAGGGAGGCTAAAAGAAGAAAAGAATTATTTTACCAAGGCTGTTTGTATAGCTTTGACTCCCTGTTAAAGAATTTGTTTTCTCCTTGTGAAGAAAGGGCATCTTTCACAGGGGTGTTTTGATCTCGTGCTTCCAGGAAGAGGAGATTAGAATGCCCTTCTTGCACTTGTTGTTTTTAAAGTACTTTTAGCTCAAATAATCCTTATACCAAAGTTGCATAAATATGTGTGGCATATTCTGCCACCCTTCAATTCCAATGCAAGGGATCATCTTGATAATCGGGGATTAATAAAAGAGTTTGGCATCTCTGGCAATTATGTGCATTTAGCTGAGGCAGGAAATGGATTTGAAAAATTAGGAAAGGAGACATGAATTCTGCAGCAAGAAATCACTATTTTTTTTTTCTGTTAAGGAAAGAGACTATGTTGCTCATCACAGCAATCTGAAAGTGTATAAGAATTTTGCCAAAGTTAGTCTTTGGACATATAAAATATATATATAAGCATAGAACAATTGGAGGGGTTGTTTTTGAACATTATAGATGTCTAACCAATGTCTGTATACTTGAAACTAATTTAAATAAATAATTTTTTTTTAAAAAAGCATAGATGTTTTCTACCATGATTGCTGCTTTAAAAATGACAAACTAGGAAATATTGTAACATAATGAGAAAAGTTTCTAAAATGATTACTATATTATGCCATTAGTTGTTTTATACTAATGAAATATTGACAAACTTTGTTAGTTGAAATGGTACTAGCTAACATGGTAGATAAGGCCTTAAATTTTTGCTCATATATCAATTCTTTAAAGGCATTTCTAGTTAGGCAGCTGTTTTCTAAGCTGTGATTCAGAGGCATTAGCTCCTTTTATGTCATATTTCTACAATAGTCAACATATGGCTCCAAGGTTTCCTGGATTTTTTGCCATTTCACTCATCAAACAGGGGAAAAGGTTAAGTCAGACCAGGAAATGATGCATAGCATATTGTTCCACATTTTATTGGCCAGATTCAGTCACATGGCTCCATCTAGCAAATGAGGCTAGGAAATGTAGTCTAACTGTATACCCAGGAGTAAGAGGAAACCAATAAGGAGGCCTAGGAACTCTCTGTTATCGACTTCTTTAATAATCTTTGAAAGCATGATAATTGATAAATAATAAAGAGATGATTGATGAAGAAAATAATCATCGGCTTAGGTTTTTGGTTTTTTGTTTTTTAATAATTCATTCCATGTTTTAGGTCAAATTTAATCCTATATACATATTTAGATTCAATATTCACATTTATTCAAACAGTAGTATCTTCTGCCAATACTTAAGATGACACTATTATGCAAATTTCTGGGTTCCTTCTAGAAAAAAAAAACAATCCTGTTCATTACTCAAGTACTATTGTATCCATTATGGCAATTCTATTGACTCTTAATGAAGAATTTTCTTCTTAGACTGCAGGATGCAATGAGATTACCAATTGCCTTTATGTGTTAGACTAAGAAATGAACTGAGACAGGGCACTGCTTGCAATTGTTACAAATGTTTTTCTGGAGAACAATGACTGCTATTAATTTTAGAACAAATAACTGGCTACTAGTGTCTTTTCTAAGGTAACAACTTTATTAATAGAACTACTGCAGTTAGTAGTTCTATGCAGAGAAAGTAGAAATGGTAAATTATTCATTGAAAAAATATTTTTAAAAGGTGGCAGTAAATAAAGACTACTAAAATAAAGAAAGGAAGAAAGTAAAAAAGAAAGAGAAAGAAGAGAGAGAAAGAAAGCAAGCAAGCAAGCAAGCTAAAAGCTCAATGCCTTGATGAGATCTATGACCTTGGTCTTAGTGCCACAATGTTTTAGCTAGAAAAATTAATGAGCAATTTTATAGGGAAGACTGGAGGCATACTTCTATTAATAAGGAAATGAGCTGCAAATGGAAGCCCAAAGAAAAGGCTCACAATTGGTTGAGTTTATTTAAAGGTAAAGTGTTCTGCACTGTCTTTTTCTTCCTCTTAAAGCTTCCAAGGAATGGCTAGACATGAAGAGAGAAGTTTTGGAAAACAAAGACTGGAATTTTGGGGGGCTGAAACTGTGAGGAAGTTTTGGACCACCTCAAATAGTAAGTTCATTTTTTTGTGAGTATCTCATAAATAAGTCAGTGAGAAACACAAATGAGTTTTCACCCATCTTGGTTCTTGAGAGACATTCAAGAAATTCTCAAAAGTAAAAATTATATGTTCCATAGCAAAGAATTGGAGCCCACAGGTTACCATGTCAACAAAAAAAGGCAGGATTTTGTAATAACATACATAATGAAGAAAACAGCCTTTAAAAGAGATTGACCAATAATACTGTTTAAAAACAGTTTACATGTCAATGTCTTACATATCTGATAGGTAGTATTTTCTGCTTTATTTAGGTTACTTTACATAATTTAGTGCTTAAATATTATAAAGACAACATTTTCTGAAGGAGATAACTAGTTAATTGAGTGTAGTACATGTTCCCAGATTTATCACCTACTTTCTCCTACACTATCTTAACCCCTGCTCTAACTTAAAATTCTTAGGTAGTTTTTAGAAATGATCAGAGGAATGAAATCTAAATTCAAGACTATAACAAAGTGGTCTCATATATGAAATCTTCATTTTCCTTGAGTCTCAATTAGTATTGTGTAAATTCCAATTTAGCTCTAGATAGAAAAATTACTAATATTTTTCTGAAAGCAATACATTCTCATATTCCTTATTTATACTCTTTATATGCTGAGTATTTAGCATGGAAGATCCTTCTACATTATTGTGGAGTGGGTAAACTCTACTTTCCTTTGAAATACAGTTCAAAATTATGCTGATCATGTTCAGACACAGTTAAATGTTTCTCTAACATGCTTCCTCAGTCCTGTGAGCTCCTATTATTGTTTCACAGTGTATTTTATTATTTATATAGTTCTTCATTTCACTGATGTTTGAAAACTTCTGGAATACAATGAGTGGTGCCTTTTAATGATATGTCCAGAATAATAAATCATTGTGAGAAAACTATCTCCTGTGAGTCCTAACACACCAATAAAAGTACACTAATGTTTTAACTTAGATACAAAAAATAAAACCATCATAAAGAAAATTCTACTTATATTTTCAGGAGAGCATCCTAAATCTTTCTATCACTTATATCTATATATCTATGAAGCAATCCTTAAATATAGTAATTTTAATTTTATTATTTTTTCAATAAATTCTTCTCTTCCTGTAGACACCCACACACACACACACACACACACACACACACACACACACACACACACACACCACATGGATTGAAGTGTATTACCCTAAAATTCATAGGTTGAAGCACTAACCCTCAATGGAACGATATTTGTTGATGAGTCTTTCGCAGGGAATTAGGTTTAGATGGGCCAGGAGAGTTGGGCCCTTATCTTGGATGACTGCCTTTTAAAAAGAGACCCAGAGAGCTCACTTGCTTTCTCTCACTTTCCTGTAAATGAGGACAAGTGAGAAGGCACCATTCTGTAAACCTGGAAAAGAGTCCTCATCAGAGCCTGACCATGCAAGTGCCCTGATTTCAGACTTCGATCTCTAGAACTGTGAGAAATAAATATCTGCTGTATAAGACACCCAGTCCGTGCTATTCTGTTATGGCAGCCTGACCTGGCTAAGTGTTCACACTAACTCTATAGCTATATGACATAATATATGTACATAAACACATATACACTTAATAATCTTTAAAAGATTTTTTAAATCTCCTTTATTTTGTTATTTTCTTTTCAATTACAGCTGAAATTCAATATTATATTAGTTGCAGGTATACAGCATAGTGCTTAGATATTTATATAACATATGAAATGATCCCCCAATAAGTCTAGTACCCCAGCACTATAATAGTTATTATAATATTATTAACTATAGACTCTATGCTGTACTTTACATCCCTGTGATTATTTTGTAACTACTAACTTGTCTTCTTAATCTCTTCATCTTTTTCACCTATACCCAATCTTATTTTCTATCTGGCATCCATAAGTTTGTCCACTGTATCTATAAGTTGGTTTCTGTTTTGTTTGTTTATTTTTTTTTCTTTAGATTTCACATATAACTGAAATCATGTGGTATTTGTCTTTCTCAGTCTGACTTATTTCACTTAGCATAATGCCCTCTAGGTCCATCCATGTTGTCACAAAAGGGTAAAATTTCATTTTTTATGACTGAGTAATATATATACATACCTTGTCTTCTTTATCTAGTCATCTTTTGATGGACCTTTATATCACTGATTTTTTTTAAATATCACTTCTAATCATGTCAAACTCTCAAAAATATAAAGTACCTGTCAAGATATTAATGTCTACTTCTCACCATTATTAGTCAGTTGAATTTTAAACCCAGAAACATAATGTATTTTTCAAAGCTTGTCTTTATCATTTTTAATGGATACATTATTCATCAAAGCATTATCAAAGCTGATATTCCTTGCACAAAAATTGACATTTCAACTATATTAACTTTTAAAATGAATATAATGTTAATTTAGAAAAGCTTAAATTAGAATTGAAAGTCTACCTTATTGATAAACTTATACCACATAGATTTTTAGAGACCAAAACAAAACAAAAGCCTTCACATATAATAAAACCTGATAGAAATCAACACCTATATTCTCCTTGTGTGAAGCATGGGATTTCTTCAGGATGTAAGATAAGAATTTTCACAGTGGTAGTGCTGGACATCATAGCTCACCATCATCAAAAGCAACAACCACTACTTTAAAGAGTAATAAAAATTCACATTAAAACTCATTACCAGAGTGAGAAACATACCCAAATCTCTCACCTTGAAACAACAATAAGCTGAACATCTAAAATTAAACAAAAAAACACCCAAACTGCACACCAGTATGTCTGAATGTGGGAACTGTGCATAAGATCTACCACAGGTCAGAAACCCGGTGTCAGGTGGCAAACTGGAAAAACAAAGCTGCCTCTTGCAGCTGGAGCTCCCTTTAGGAGGAGGGGGAGAAGAGAAGGTGAGGTAACATCCTTGAACAGCCCTGCCTTGGAGAGCTGTGAGCTCCTTGCAGCTGGGGGCAGTGCCAGTTAACAGGCAGAAGGAAGAGAAGTGGGGGACAGCAGAGAAACAACAATTGATTTTTACCAGCTGTGGTTGCAAAACCAAGGCTGAGCCGCAGCCCCCATCCCCCAACCCAGAGGCCCTTTATCCCATGCCTCCTAGATGGAACACCACAGAGCCCCAGGGAATCTGAGCAAATGCTACCAAAACAGTCGCTAACACTGACAGGAACTGAGACTGAGGGTAGCGAGTGTGATTAAACATCTATAAGAAAAAAAAAAGACATTATTAAGACTTTATATGAAGCAGAGATCCAAAGACTTAGACCTCACCTTCTGGAAACCAAAAGAAAAACGCATTCTTTGCAACAGGCTAGGGACTATTATATAATAAATCTTCTTTCTGGAAAAAAAAAAAAGCAGAATACACTTCCATTAATGCCCAAATGGAGAAATAGTACATTAAACACCATGAACAACCAAGGTGACAATACATCTCAGAAAGGAAGAGAAAAATCTCCAGAAAAGGAGCTTACAGACATAGAAATATGCAACTTAAATGACAGAGAATTCAGGATGGCACTTCTGAAAAAATTCAATGAGATCCAAAATGAATCATATCAACAAATTCAGAGCTGAAAAAACAACCAGATGAGCAGAATGAGTTCTTTAGCAAGGAGATTGAAACCCTCAAAAAGAAACCGAATAGAACTTCTGGAGATAAAGAACACACTGCAAGAGTTGAAAATGAGATCGCAAGCTTGGAAAATAAAGTCAACCAAATGGAGGAAAGGATCAGTGATATCAAAGACAGAAATCTAGAAATAAATCAGAAGGAAGGAGAAAAAAACGAAGAATGAAAATAATGAAAGAGAAATACAAGAACTATGTCAACCCAAAAAGAACTTTTCTAAGCTACATTGTATTAAAAATTATTAAAAAATCAATAACAAAGACATAATTCTCAGGGCAGCCAGGGAAAAGAAGATGGTAACCTATAAAGGAAAACCCATTAGATTACTGTCAGACTTCTCAGCACAAATCTTTTAAGCCAGAAAAAGTGTAATCAAATATTTAAACTATTAAATGAAAGGAACTACCAGCCTAGAATAATGTATCCAGCTAAGCTCTCCTTTAGATATGAAGGAAAAATAAAGACCTTGCCACACATACAAAAACTGAGGAATTCTCCACTATGAGGCCTGCACTACAGGAAATGCCGAAAGGGGTAGCTCACCTAAAACAAAATGAAAAAAAGAAAAACATAATTATGACTAGGAAACTGAAAAAAGCAGAGGAGTGCGACCCTTACTAGAACAGGGCATTATAAGCTTAAAAATAAGAAGACATTTGTTATAGCAAGATAGTAATAAACTGAGACAACAATGACTGAAAAGGAAAGAATTCAAAGATCCAAATTTTCAAAGAAGAATGAAGATGAGGCACACACAGAAGAAAATGAATGACTGTATAAATATAATTATCCTTTACATATTCATAATGGTAACCACATACCAAAGATTCAGAACTGAATTATATAACATAAAACAAGAAGAAACAGAGGGAAAACATACAAAAGCCAACCAAAATAAAGAAAACAGAAACACAAAGACAAAGAGTAATGAAAACAGTGAGCTACCAGAAAGCAAAAGATAAAATAGCAATAAACACCTCATATTTCAATAATCACTCTAAATGTAACTGGACTGAAATCACCAATAAAAAGGCAGAGTTGCAGAATGGATTACAAAACAAAACCCAATCATATGCTGCCTCCAGGAGACACATCTTAGCAACAAAGACAAATATAGACTCAATGTGAAAGGGTGGAAAATGATATTTCAAGCAAATGGCATTCAGAGAAAAGTGGTAACAGTGGTGTTAGTTTCAAACAAAATAGATTTCAAAATAAAAAAAGTAAAGATACTCAGAGACACTTCATAATGATAAAGGGAATCATGCACCAAAAAAACATAACACTTACTAATATTTACGCTCCCAATCAGGGAGCCTGAAATATATAGAATAATTACTAAGAGAACTAAAGGGAGAAAAACAGACCAAAACACTATCATGTGTATGTGGTGTATTTAGGTCCCCTACCGGGGAGAGCATCCAAACAGAAAATCAATAAGGAAATAACATCCTTTAATGACACATTTGAATAACTGGATATAATTGACATTTACAGAGTCTTTCATCCCAAAACAGTTGTTTATACAGTGCACATGGGACATTTTCAAGGATTAACCAAATACTGGAACAAAAAGATAGCCTCAACAAATATAAGAGGGTTAAAATCATGCCAACCATATTCTCTGATCAAAATGCTTTGAAACTAGACTTCAACTGTAAAAAGAAAGTGGGAAGAACCATAATACATGGAGAGTAAACAACATACTACTGAAGAATACTTGAGTCAGATAAGAAATAAAAAGATCAAGAAATTCATAAAAATGAATGATAATGATAGGACAACATATCAAAACTTTTGGGACATGGGAAAAGCGGTCATAAGAAGACAGTTCATATCTTTATATTCTACCTCCAAAAACAAGAATGAGTCCAAGTAACCAACCTAATGCTTCATCTTAAAAAAAAAAAAGAAACTAGAAATGGAAGAACAAATGAAGCCTAAAGTCAGCAGAAGGAAAGATATAATCAAAATTAGAGCAGAAATAAATGAAATTGAAAACAAACAAAAAACAATAGAAAAAATAAATGCGACAAAGAGTTGATTCTTTGGAAAGGTTAATAAAATTGACATACTCCTGGCTAGACTCACTCAAGAAAAAGAGAAAAGGACATAAATAAACAAAATCAGAGATGAGAGAGGGGAAATTACAACAGACACCACAGAA
Source organism: Eonycteris spelaea (assembly GCA_003508835.1). Lineage (NCBI taxonomy): Eukaryota > Metazoa > Chordata > Mammalia > Chiroptera > Pteropodidae > Eonycteris > Eonycteris spelaea. Next base: position 184,201 of record PUFA01000041.1, on the reverse strand, counting down.
ATACAAAGGATCATACAAGAATACCATGAAAAAGTATATAATGCCAAATTTAATAACCTAGAAGAAATGTACCAGTACTTAGAAAAATACAACCTTCCTAGACTGAATCAAGAAGAACTGGAAAATCTAAATAGACCAGTTAGCAGTAATCATCAAAAACAGCATAGATTTATGATCAAAACACTTAACAAAATCAGTATAGAAGGAAAATACTTAATATTAATACAGGCCATATATGACAAGTCCTCAGCCAACATTATACTTAATGGTGAAAACTAAAAAAATTCCCTCTAAGATCAGGAACAAGGCAAATATGTCCACTATAGCCACCGTTATTCAATATAACATTGGAGGTCCTAGTGAGTGCAATCAGGCAAGAGAAAGATAATACAGTTAAGTTTCTGGATACAAAATCAATGTTCAAAAATCCATAGTGGTCCTATATTTTAATAACAAAATGTCAGAAAAAGAAGTGGAAAAAAATAATTCCTTTTGCAATTACAACAAAAAGAATAAAATACCTAGGAATAAATCTAATGAAACATGAAGAACAATATAATGAAAGCTACAAGACCCTATTAAAAGAAATCAAAGAAGACACACAAAAATGGAAAGATATTCTGTGTTCTTGGATTGGAAGAATCAACATAGTTAAAACAACCTTATTACCTAAAGCGTTATATAGATTTAATGCAACCCCATCAAAATCCCATTGGCATTTTTAAAGAAAAGGAACAAAAAAATCATCATATTTGTATGAAAGCACAAAAGACCCTGAATTGTCAAAGCCATTCTAAGAAAAAAGAAGGAGGCTGGAGGTATCATTATGCCTGACTTCAAATTATACTACAAAGTGACAATAATCAAAACAGCATGGTATTGGCAGGAAAACAGTGGAACAGAATAGAGAATCCAGAAGTAAACTGATATTTATATGGGCAAATAATTTTTGATAAAAAAGCCAAAAAACATACAGTGGAGAAAGGAAAGCCTCTTTAATAAATGGTGCTAGGAAAACTGGAAGGCTACTTGCAAAAGAATGAAACTAGACTATTGTCTATCACCACACACCAAAATTAACTCAAAATGGATTAAGGACCTGATATAAGACATGAAAAAATAAAATGCATAGACAAAAACATAGGAACAAAACTCAAGGACCTTGGACTTAAAGAGAATTTTATGAATTTGACCCCAAAGGCAAGGAAAGTAAAAGAAAAATAAATGAATGGGATTATATCAACTAAAAAGCTCAGCTCAGCAGAAGAAACATCAACAAGGTAAAGAGACAACCACCCGAATGAGAAAATATTTGCAAGTGATGCCTCTGATAAGGGCCTAAAATCCAAAATATACAAAGAGCTTTCACAACTCAATAACAACAACAACAAAAATGAACGATCCAATTAATAAATGGGTGGAAGACATGAACACTTTTCCCTCGAGGACATACAAATAGCCAACAAATATATGAAAAGATGCTCAACATCACTAGCTGTTAGGAAAATGCTAATCAGAACCACAATGAGGTACCATCTCACACCTGCTAGAATAGCTATAATCAACAGGACAAATAATAAAAAATGTTGGAGAAGATGAGGAGAAAAAGAAACCCTTATACACTGCTGATGGGATTGCAAATTGGTACAGCCACTATGGAAAACAGTATGGAGTTTCCTCAAAAAACTAAGAATTGATTTACCATATGATCCAGTAATCCATCTACTGGATATTTACCCCAAAGACTTGAGAACCCATATTTGAAAATATATTTGCATAACAATGTTCATAGCAGCATAATTCACAGTGGCCAAGACATGGAAGCAACCAAAGTGTCCTACTATAGATGATTGGAGAAAAAAGCTGTGGCACGTATGTACAATGAAATATTACTGAGCGATAAGAAGAGATGAAATATTGCCATTTGCAACAACATGGATGGACCTTGAAATAATTGTATTAAGCAAAATAAGCCAGACAGAAAAAGTTGAAATTCACAAGATATCACTTATATGTAGAGTAAACCTAAAAGCAACAAATGAACAGGACAAACAAACAGAGACTCATGGACATGGACAATGGACTAGTGGTTACCAGAGGGTAGGGGTGGGGGAGGTAGATGGGGAAAATAAAAAAAAATAAATCATTTCTTCAATTAAAAAAATAAATAAATAATTGAAACCTTGGGGGAAAGCTTATTGCCAAGAAGAAAATAAAACACCATTTTACTATGCATATTTTTAAACACTCGACCATCCGGTTTCAGGAGAGAGAGCACTGCATACCAGGTGGCAGACATTCTATTAGCGTAAAGTACATATTTTTCACGTAATCTTCACAATAATCCTGCCTGGTAGATGTTTTTAATTTTATTGACAGAAGAGAAAACTCAAGGAAATTGAGTTACTAACTCTATGATAAAAAAAAAATTACCAGTGAAACAGGAATATGATGCAACAACTCTCCAATGGTAAACTCTTTACCACAATTCCACTGGTCTTACAGTGAAAACATGTACCTGTATGTAATGACTCTTATTTTAAAAGTGTTAAATTCATTCACTTCGATAGTAAAAAGTTAATTGGTTTGCTTATAAAAGCAAATTAATTTTTACAGTGAATTAATTGTATGCAGCATTATAGGGCAGACATACTTACTCTGGGGGATAAAATTGGAAGTCTATATTTTAACACATTTTGATATACATGATCTTAAAAACACTTGCAGCATGTGAAACCAGTTCATACTGTAGAGCAGAAATTGTTCAAATAATGCAAACTCAAGTAAACCTTTAGTCTTAAGCTGTGATAGCTGTATATTATTTATTACTAAAAGAGCTTTTCTGATTTACCACATTTTTAATAACTTATATTATGTCAAAAATCATTATAGTTATTTTAAGAAATGTTATTTTCAAAATTATGTGTTTCTCTGTAACATAATTTAAGAAGCTGCACATTACTAGTCTAAGTTAATCAACCTAGGTCATGGAACCACAACCAAAGATCATCCAGAGATCCACATTTGGGTTATAATTTTACAAAGAAAAAAAAAATTATTCCAAACAGTGATACAATTATGTGTGCCTCCCCAGTACCATCTGTCCTCGAGAATGTTTACTTTTCTAAAAAGCATCACTTTTGTAAAACATTGAGAAAAGTAGCATTGAGTGAGCATCATAGCTTTCTTTTCATTTATCCATTATGGGCTACCTGATCCAGAAAGTATTATGCTGTAAAACCTCTGGCCTTTGAGACACCGACTTCTCACGAATATCTAATCCTTTTTGAGTTCACTTCATTTTAAAATCAAGGAAATCAAATGTTGGACATGTTCTCATGAAACAGTCATGCACTTGGTCTGACAGTCATTTTCAACTTTTTCTTACCTTACAGCAATGTCCTTTGCTATCATCTGTGTGACTCCACTGAAAATAATCCTGTTAGGTCCACAGACCAAACTAGTTTGTCCACAGTTCTGTCATCGCCAGAGAGCCTGGCTCAGGTTTGGCTCCCCAAAACCTGCTGCAGTCTGTTATGGTTACCAAATGAAACCTAGCTTAAAAACATGGCTTAAGAACCTTAGAAAAATTCGAGGTGTGCTAACTCATTAACCAAGAGCTGTCTAGTCTGTTGCGAGCTCAGCACCAGCTGCCTGTTTACTGCTACCCTGGCACTGAAACATTTTACATTTATTGTTGTCCTCTTGCTGCCCTGAGGCTCTGGTCATCCCCAGTCTGATGTTGAGTTTCTGAATTCGCTTTCATGTGTTTTGCTGCTTTAAGTCTTGCCCTCTGTTCCAGGTCCACATGGGAGTGTAACCAGAAAGGCTCTGTTCCTTTCAGCGATATATTTTACTTACCTCGGTTTGTTGGTGAACCAGTCAAAAGGGCCACGATCAAAGAATGTTTGTTTGAGATGTTCGGCCTGTAAGTGGCAGAGGCTGGAGTTCCAGGCTGAACACAGCCCCAAAATTCCCAAGGGCTGGTGGCTGCACCAACCATTGGGCTGAAAGAAGCAGGGTGTGACATTAGGGCAAACAGAATGCATTAGAAGATATGTCTTGAATGCAGAAAGAGTGCAATACATGGCAGGTGAGGATGGCCTCCAAGTAGAAGGCAAAGAAACAATCCTGAGCCTTGGTTCTCATGTGGTCTCCAGGAATAGTGGGTTCAGTGGAGCGTGTATAACCTGTTCCTCTTGCCTGGCTTGAGCTAACTCTGGGGAAGAGGTAGTGAGACTCAGTAGTGGGGTGACTTCTGCAGACTCTGATATTGATGGAGTTTCAGATTTACATAGTTTTGGTACTACTCAGTGTGTCAGTGATTCATCTAAAACATGTTTGTGGTACAGCATTCAATATTCACTTGCGTTCTGAAACACAATTGCTCTTCATTTATGGAATCACGATGTTGATGACACAGCTGGCCAGGTAATTCTTATAAAACAGAAATATTCCTTTCCATGTTTAAACATAATACTACACAAAAGAACAATTGTGTTGTTTCATTTAGCAATGAACACTGAATGAAAGTAGATTCCCAAACTTTTATTACTAGCTTGCTCAAAGATTACAATATTTGAAGGTAAAGACCTCTGATCTGACAGTGTCTGCAGCTAGTCTCTTTGAATAGTACTGAAGACAAGTCAGGACAAAAATTTAGCTATATTATTGACACAATGTATTGGGCTTCTATTCCAAGCAGCACCAGGGAAACAAGTGTGCTAAAAAAAATGTATACATGCTTGAGAGGTAAGTGAGATATTCACTAACTGATGTTTGAGGGCTGGTTTGGATTTCACAGCATTCATTAGCACAATACTCAAAACATTTTGCAAATAGGAGGCACACACCACATACTTCAGGACACGTGTTTCATAAAGTTTGATAAGAGAATGTCTTTGATAATGACAGAGAAGTGAACATCACATTGTAATACCATAGTATTCTTCTTATATGAAAGATTTAAGGAGTCTTTGATATAGAAACTCTCTTCCAAACTTTTTGCCCTCTCTTGCTTGATATGAATTTCCAACATGGTAAACTGCCAATTTTCCCTAATTGCTTTCCATTTTGTACACTTTGGAAGAGTTGAAGTTCACTGCACTAACGGGAGTTTTCAAGAGGCTTTTAAAAACAATAGAGTAAGCAATTCAATCACAACTTACATCTTATCATACAGGATGTATTTGGAATACCACACCACAACAGAAGCCTGCAGAATAAAAGTTGCTCAATGCTTTCTCTCAAGCATTATTGATCAGAGTGATCTAACTTCCTGAAAAACATACTTTGGAATCCAGCTTTATAGCTTCACTAGTATGTCTGTGCCTCGTCTGAAATGACTTTGGGTGTGGACCTCAATATTCACTTGCATTCCTACACCTATACTGTTTGTTTGAAGAAACTACATTGCTGAGAACACAGGATGTAGGCAACAACTCAAGAGAAAGATTTCACATCACTTTTGGTAATGATACCACATGCAAAAAAACTGTGGCGTCAGTAGTTTCAGCAAAGAAAGATGGTCTAGATAAGAGTGAATGGGGGCTTTGGAATTTAAAAGCAAGCTGCCACTGCTTTAGTATCTTCCTGTACAATGAGATCAGATTGTAAGTCAAAGGACATTGGATCTCTAGAGTGTTTCCAACCAGCTTCGCTGCTACTGAAAACAAGTTGCATCATAAACAGAGCTACATTCATGACAGAATTGGTTTGAGTTTCACTGGGGTCTAGAATTGTGGGGAAAGAGCATGCTCAAATTCAAAATGAGTGACATGATACTGGGTAGGATCACAGTAACTTCATATATATCATTCCAAGTATATCCTCAGACTTCACAGTGTATACCAATACTAGCACCAAATCATACATTGAATTCTGGATTACAGAACAAGGCTTTTGAAAAGTGTTTCATTGCCATTTGCAATGGATACTCTCTGATGGATACAGATTACCTGTACATTGAAACACAGTACCATAGTAATGAACACAAAGGTTTGAGGTCTCTTCAGCATGCACACTCTCTACCAAGCTTTGCTCCCTGATCCCGCTTGGTAAGAATTTACCACAAGGAAATGTAGGGTTACCCAGATTTCTTTTATATTTCGTAGAAATTGGAAGAGTACAAGGTGGCTGGAGTAAGTGGAATTTTCAAGTCGCCCCTTAGAACTCTACTGCAAGTAGTTAAAGTCACAAAACCGAGAACTTGCATACAGGTACATCAGGAGCACTAAGCCTACACTGAAGACTGTATATAAGTCTCTCAATTCAAAGGCTTTCCCTTAAGCATTGTTGGTCAGAGTGATCTAACTTCCCAATTAAGCACAGTATGGAACCCATCTTTACGCCTCAGACACAGTGTGTCAGTGTCTCTTCTGAAATGTCTTACAAAGAGGACTTTGAATTTCCATTTTAATTTCTAATCACTCTTACTGTTTATATATGGATCAGCATTCTGGAGAACACAGGTTGCAAGCAAAACTCAAGGGAAACATTTCCTTTCACAGTTCCTAATGATACTGCATGCAAGAAACTATGCTTTCGGTTCTCCTAAACATGGGAACACTGTGCTGGATAATTGTCAGAAAATCGCTTTGGAAATGATAAGCAAGTGGCCACTGTTTTAGTACCTACCTATGCAATGGATACAGGGTGTAAATTCAAAGACCTTGGTCTGGTAAGAATGTTTCCAAAACATCTTCTCTGATACTTAAAATGGATTTGAGTTTTACTGGGGTCTAGAACAGTGGAGAAAAGAGGCATTCTCAAATCCAAAATTTATGACATGATTACTGGGTAACTCAGACTAGCACCAAAATCTTTCATTGGACTTATAGAATACAGAACACAAAAATTCGAAAAAGTGTTTCATTGCCATTAAAACGGACAGTCACTAATGGATAGAAATTGACTGTATATTGAAACAGACTATAGTAATAAACACAAACACTTGAAATCTCCAGCATATACCCTCTCTTCCAAGACACTATTGCCTAATCCTGCAAGGTACGAATTTGCCTCAATGAATCTGCCTGTTTTCCCAAATCTCTTTTATGATTTCAGATGTTGGAAAAGTAGTAGGTCATTTCACTAAGGGCAATTTTCAAGTCGCCTCTAAGAACTCGACTGCAAGTAATTCAAGTCATCAACATAGATCTTACATACAAGATGCAAATGGAGCACCATGTCAACCCAAAAGCCTATGGAATATAAGTTTCTCAATTTGAAAGCTTTGACACAAGCATTATGGTCAGAGTGATCTAACTTCCCAATTAAGCACACTTTGGAACACAGTTTTAAGGCTCCACCAGAGAGCCAGTGCCTCCTCTGAAATGTCTTAGGGAGATGGTCTTGAATTACCATATGAATTCCTAATCACATTTATTGTTCATTTATGGGTCGGCCTTGCTGCAAACAAAGGTTGCGAGCAAAACTGTGACGGATACATCACAGTTCCTAATCATACTACACATAAGAAACAGTGCTGTTAGTTCTCCTCAACAAAGGAACACTGTGCAGGATAAGTGTCAAGAAACCCCTTAAATGGCAAGCAAGCTGCCACTGTTTTAGGACCTGCCTATGCAATCAGTATAAAGTGTAAGTTCAAGGACCATGGATCTAGAAAGAGTGTTTCCAACCCTCTTCTTTGGTACTGAAACAAGTCACATCATAAACAGAGTTACATTTATGACAGAATGGTTTTGAGATTCATTGGGTTCTTGAACAGTGGGAAAAGAGCATACTCAAATCAAATATGTATGTCATGAATTAATGGGCAGGACCATGGTCACTTCCTATATATTATTTGAGTGTGGCCTCAGACTTCTCAGCATGAACCAATACTAGCATCAAATCGTTCATTAGAATTCTTGATTACTGACCACTGGCACTGGAAAAAGTATTTCATTGCCATTTGCAATGGACTATCTCTAATGAATTGAGATTTCCTATACATTGAAGCACAGTAGAATAGTAATGAACACAAAGATTTGAAGTCTCTTCAGCATGTACCCTCTCTTTCAAGGCATTCCTGCATGACCCGCTTCGTATGAATTTACCTCAAGAAAACTACCAGTTTTGCCAAATCTCTTTTACACTTTGCAGATGTTGGAAGAGTAGAAGGTTGCTGCACTAATGGGAAATTTCAAGTTGTCTCTTTGAACTATAGTTCAAGTAATGCCAGTCACCAATCTAGAACTTGCATACGGGATACCACTGGAGTGCCATGCTAACATGGAAGTCTGTAGAATATAAGTTTCTCAATTCAAAGTCTTTGCATCAAGCATTATGGTTTAGAGTGATCTAACTTCCTGATGAAGCACACTTCGATTCCCAGCTTTAAGGCTGCACCAGTGTATGAGTGTCTCCTCTGAAATAACTTACAAAGATAGACATGAATTTTGTTGTGAATTCCTAATCACAGTTATTGTTTGATTGTGAATCAGGATTGCTGAGAACACAGTTTGCAAACAAAACTCAACAGAAACATTGTGATTCATAATCATTCTACATGCATGAAAATGTGCTTTTAGTTCTCCTCGACAAAGGAACACTGTGCCACATAAGTGTCAAAGAAATGCTTTGGAAATGGTAACAAAATGCCACTGATTTAAGTCCTATCTTAGCAATGAGTACAGAGTGTGTACTCAAAAAAGAGTTCCAACCAGATTCTCTGGTACCGAAAACAAGTCACATCGTAAATAGAGCTACATTCATAACAGAATTGATTTTAGTTTCACAGGGATCTAGAACAGTGGGGAAAAGATGGTGGTCAAATTCAAAATGTATGTCATGAATTTCTGGGTAGGACCACAGTCACTTTCTATATATCATTCTTTTTGTGGCCTCAGACTTCACAATGTGTACCTATGTTAGCAACAAATCATTAATGAGTATTGTGGATTATAGAACACAGGCGTTCGAAAAAGTATTTAATTGTGATTTGCAGTGAACTGGATTGAGATTCCCTGTACATTGAAACAAAGTACTATTGTAATAAGCACAAATATTTCTCGTCTCTTCAGCATATACCCTCTGTTCAAGTCATTTTTCTGCGAGATAATGCTGGGTACAGTTACATCAGAAATCTGCCCATTTCCCCAAATCTCTTTTACACATTGTAGATATTGAAAAGTAGACCATAGCTGCACTATCTTAGAAATCTATTGAAAGTAATGCTAGTCACCAATCTAGAACTTGCATATGGGATGCCATTGGAGTACCATGCTTACAAAGGAGTCTGTGGAATATAAGTTTCTAAATTAAAAGGCTTTGAAACAAGCATTATTGTTCAGAGTGTTCTAAATTCAGGATGAAGCACACGTTGAAATCCAGCATAAGGCTCCACCAATGTGTCAGTGCCTCCTTTAAAATGACTGATGGAGATGGCCCTGCATTTCCATATGAATTGTTAATCACCTTTAGTGTTAATTTGTGGATTGGCATTGCTGAAAACACAGGTTACCTGCAAAATTCAAGAGAAATATTTCCCATCATGATTCATAATATAATACACTCAAGAACGTGTGATTTCAATTCTCCTTGAGAAAGGAATGTTGTGCCGCATAAGAACCGCTTTGGAAATCATAAACAAGCTGCCACTGTTTTAGGTCCTGTCTAAGCAATGAGTACAGAGTGTGTGTTCAAGGACCATGGATTATGAGCGTGTTTCACCAGCATCTCAGGTACTGAAAACAAGTCACATCATAAACAGAGCTACATTCATGGAAAAATCAGTTTGAGTTAGCTGAGGGTCTAGAACTTAGAAGAAAGGAGTATCCTCAAAATCAAAATGTAAGTCATGTATTAATTGGTAGGAATATGGTCACTCCATAAGTATCATTCAAGTGTGGTCTCAGATTGCACAGCATGTACCAATACTAGCATCATTTCATTAATTGGAATTCTGGATTACTGACCAAAAGCATTCGAAAAAGTGTTTCATTTCATTAACAATGGACTATCTCTATTGGATTGTGATTTCCTGTAGATTGAACACAGTACCATTGTACTGAGCATAAGGACTTCTAGTCTCCTCAGCATGTACCCTCTGCCGATCCTACTTGATACGAATTTAAATCAAGGAAACTGACCATTTATCCAAATCTTTTATACACTTCAGATTTGAAAGAGGAGAAGATGGCTGCACTAAGCAAAATTTTCAAGTCACCTGGTAGAGGTCTACTGCAAGTAATTCAATTTACCAAACTCAGACCTGCATACATGATAAAACTGGAGCATCATGCCAACAAGGATATCTGTTGAATCAAATTTCTCAATTCAAAGGCTTTGCTTCAAGCAAGTCAGTTCAGCATGATCTAACTTCCCAATAAAGCACACTTTGGATCTCTGCTTTAAGGCTGGACCAGAGTGTCAATGCCTCCTCTGAAACAACTGAGGGAGATGGCCATAAATCACCATATGAATTCTGAATTGCAATTAATGTTCTATAGTTGATTGATAAGCTGAGGACACATTTTGCACACAAAACTTAAGAGGAATATTTCCAATCAGATTTAATTATTATGTTGCATGCCAGAAACTGTGATTTCAGTTCTCCTCAACAAAAGAATACTATGCTGCATAACTATCAAACAAGTGCTTTGGAAATAATAAACTAGCTGACACTCATTCATGATCTATCTATGCAATGAGGACAGAGTGTAAGGTCAAGGGCCATCGATTGCCTTTGAGAGTTTCAAAACTTCTCTGGTACTGAAAATAAGTCGCATCATAAATGGAGCAACATTCATGACAGAATCAATTTCAGTTTAATAGGGGTGGAGAAAAAAGCATGAACGAATTCAAAATGTATGACTGTATATCTGGGTAGGGCCATAGTCACATCATCCTTTGCGCAGCCTCAGGCTTCACAGGGTGTACCTATATTAGCGCCAAATCATTAATGGATGTTCTAGATTATGGAACTGAGGCTTTTGAAAAAGTGTTTTATTGTCATTTGCAAAGGAGTGTCTCTTAAAGATTGAGGTTTTCTGTACATTGAAACACAGGACCATCGTAATGAGCACAAAGATTTCTAGTCTCTTTAGCATGCACCATCTGCCGATCCCACTTGGTGCAAATTTACCTCAAGGAATCTGCCTGTTTTTTCAATTCTTTTTTACACTTTGTAGATATTGGAAGACTAGAAGATAGTTTAACTATGAGAAATTTTTAAGTTGTGTCTCAGAACTCTCTTGCAAGTAATGCAATTCACCAATGTAGCTATTTCATTTGGAATGCTGTTTTAGTACCATGTGTACAAAGGAGTATGTGGAATATAAGTTACTCTATTCAAAGGCTTTGCATCAAGCATGATGGTTAGAGTGATCTTACTTCCTGATGAAGTACACTTCTGATCCCAGCTTGAAGGCCACACTAATGTGTCAGTACTTCCTCAAAAACAAATTATGGAAATGGCCATAAATCGCTGTTTGAACTCCCAATCGCAGTTACTGTTCTACTGTGGATCGATATTGCTGAGAACACATTTTGTATGCAAAACTCAACAGAAATGTTTCCCATCAAGATTCATTATCATACCATGCACCAGAAACTGTGATTTCAGTTGTCCTCAACAAAGGAACTCTGTGCCGCATAAGTGTCAAAGAAGCGCTTAGGAGATGATAAACTGGCTGCCACTGGTTTATGACCTGCCTATGCAATGAATAAAGAGACTAAGTTCAAAGGCCATGGACTGCACTTGAGGGTTTCAAAATATCTCCAGTACTGAGAACAAATCGTATCATAAATACAGCTACATTCATGACAGAACAGATTTCAGTTTTTCAGGGGCCTAGAAGAGTAGGAAAAAGAGCATGGTCAAATGAAAAAGATATGACATGTGTTTCTGGGTAGGGTCACTTTCAATATATCATTTTGTGTGCGGACTCAGCCTTCATGGCATATACCTATGTTAATATCAAATCAGTAATCATTGTTCTGGATTATGGAACACAGGCTTTCAAAAAAGTGTTTCATTGCCATTTGCAAAGGACTGTCTATTGGATTGAGATTTCCTATACATTGAACACAGTACCATCATAATGAGCATAAAGATTTCTAGTCTCCTCAGCATGTACCTTCTGTCGATCCCACTTGGTATGAATTTACGTCAAGGAAAGTACAAGTCTACCCCATTCTCTTTTACACTTTGTAGATTTTGGAAGATGGTTGCACTGTGGGGAATTTTCATGTCACCTCTTAGAACTCTCTTGCAAGTGATGACAGTTGTCAATCTAGATCTCGCTTTCAGGATGCCATTGGAACACTCTGTGTACAAAGAAATTTTTGGAATATAAGTTTCTCAATTTAAAAGCTTTGCATCAAATGTTATGGTTCAGAGTGATCTAACTTCCCAAAGAAGTACATTTTGGATCCCAGCATTAAAGCTGCACCAGTCTGTCAGTGCCTTCTCTGAACAAACTAATGAAGATGGCTCTGTATTTCCATATGCATTCCCAATCACAATTATTGTTCAATTTGGTCGGGATTACTGAGAACACATTTTGCAAGCAAAACTCAACAGAAAGATTTCCCATAACAATTCACAATCATTCCATATATGCTTTCTGTTCTCTGCAACAAAGGAAAACTATGTCACATGAGTGTCAACGAGCGCTTTGGAAATGTATACTAGCTGCCATTGCTTTAATACTGCCTATGAAATGAGTACAGAGTGTAATTTCAAGGGCCGGACCATGAATTGCACTTGAGAGTTTCGAATCATCTCTGGTACTGAAAACAAGAAGGAGGAGCGCTGCATACCGGGTTGTGGACATTATACTAGTGTAAGGTACATATATTTTCATTTAATCTTCATAATAATCCTGCCAGGTAGATGTTATTATTTTTATTTGTCATAAGAGAAAACTCAAAGAAATTGAGTTACTAACTCCATGATAAAAAAAAAACAGTAAAACAGGAATATGATAAAATATCTCTCCAATGATATACTCTTCTCCAGAATTCCACAGGTGCCTATATTGAAAATATGTGCCTTTATAAGTGCTGACACCATTAATTGTTAAATTCTGTTACATTGATAACTAATTATATGAAGGATTAATTATATGAAGGATTATAGGGCAGAAATACTTTCTCTGGAGGACAAAAGTAGAAGTCTAAACTTTAACATACTTTAATATACATACTCTTAAAAACAATTGCAAAATGTAAAACCCAGTTCATGCTATAGAGCAGAAATTATTCAAATAATGCAACTGAAGAAAAGCTTTAGTCTTAACTTGTGATAGCTATTTATTATTTATTACTAAAAGAACTTTTATAATATTCTGTTTTCTTGATAACCTATATTATGTAAAAATGAATTCTAATGTTTATTTTAAGAAATATTGTTTTCAAAATTATGTGCTTCTCTGTATTATAATTTTAGAAGCTGCACATTACTAGTGTAAAGTAATTCAACCTAGATCATGGAACCATAACCAAGGGTCATCCAAAGAACCGGATTTACCATTGGGTTATAATTTTACAAACAGGACAATTATTCCAAACAGTGATGAAATTATGTGTGCCTACTCAGTACCCTTTGCCTCGATGAGAATTTATTTTTGCCTAAAATGCTTCACTTTTGTAAAATATCGATAAAAGAAGCATCAAGTGAGCCTCACAGCTTTCCTTTTAGTCCTCAGTTCTGGGATACCTCATGCAGAAAGTAGGAAGCTGTAACACCTCTGACCTTTGACAAGCCTACTTCTAATGGAGAGTCAAACCACTACTTTTGAGTTCACCTCATTTTCAAATCAGATGATTCATGTGTTGGACATGTTCTCATGAAAAGGTCATGTACCCAGACTGCCAGTCATTTTCAACATCCTCTCAAATTACACCAATGTACATTGCTACAATCTCTGTGGCCACACTGAAAACAATCCCATCAAGTTCATGCAGTGATCCAGTTAATTGATAGTTCTTTTGGCACCAGAGAGCCCATCTTGGAGATGGCGCCCACCCATCTTCGCAATAAGTACCAGTGGCTGCTCAAGCTGCTGGGCTGAAGGAGTCAGCCTGTGGCATCTGGGCAAACAGATTGAAGATGCTGACGTGACTTGAATGGTGAAAGAGTTCAATGCAAGGCAGGTGAGGCCTGCCTCCAGTAGGCCTGAGGCTAATGGCCCTCAGGCAGGAGGTGAGGCAGAAGGCCTAATCCTTGGCTCTCAAGAACACTTGAGACAGTCAGAGTGAACACCCTGTTCCTCTCATCTGTCCTGGGCTATGGCTGGTGAGGAGGTGGTGTGATTGAGTAGTGGGGGGCCTCAGCACAGTGTGCTATTGATGGATTCTCAGCTGTATGCAGGAATACTGAGCACTCATTTGAAGTTCAGGACATACAAATACAAGCTTTGCTGATGAATGAAGCCCTTTGCTCAGGGCTCCATCACGGCTGTTATCACCGGCTTCCTGCCTTTAATGCCAGCAGAGATGAGGAAACCAAGCCTCAGGGAAGTACCAGGCCGAGAGCTGGCTAGGTGCTCTCTTTCACCCTGGAGTCCAGGCCAGCCAATCTCCCGGCATTGGAGGGTCAGGAGTCACTGCCCCATCCCCACCTGGGTAATAAGCACTTAGCCAGACTGCAGGGGACTGACGGGTAGCCGGCCCTTTCAGTTCGCTCCCTACCATGACTGTCCTATTCACCAGCATTCATGCTTTCTGCTCAAAGTCTCTGGGCTGACAAACAAGAAACCAGGAGCCACTCTTTGAGCAGGGCATCTTCTCCTCCGAAGGTGTTTCTTTCTCCCTGGGCTTGTCTTTGCTTGGCTCTTATGCAATGTCCAAGCAACCAGGCCCAGGGCAGGTGAAAGCCCAGAGGGGAACTCTGGCTGGGCAGGGGCCCATAGACATCAATTCAGATTCTTTGGGATCCTGGTCTGGGACAGATGACTTTCCAGATTAATACTCCTTGGCTGGAGGGCTATCTACCAATAAAAACAGCTGTTGTCCATGCAGTTGAATTTGGTCAGGCCATGGACTCTCCCCTTCACCATCCTTTTGTTATGTCAAAATCCAAAGTATATGAAGGACTCACAATTCAAACACAGCAAGAAAAAAAAATCCAATTAAAAAATTTGTAGATCTGAGGAGTTAGTTCTCCACAGAGGAAATAGTGATGGCCAATAGACATATGAGAAGATGCTCAAGGTCACTAATCATCAGAAACATGAAATAAAAACCACAATGGGATAGAACCTCACACCTGTCAGAATGACTTTCATCAGTAAGTCAAAGAACAACAAGTGTTGACAAAGTTGTGGAGAAAATGGAACCCTCATACATTGCTGGTGGAATTAAAATTGTTATGACTGCTATGGAAAACTGTTTGGATGTCTTTTTAAAAATTAAAAATGGATATAGCTTTTGACCCAGCATTTGTTCTTCTGGGTATTTATCCAGAGAAAACCAAACAATAATTCAGAAAGATCTATGTACCCCACATTCATGGTGCCACAATTCACAATAGCCAAGATATGGAAGCAACCTAAATGCCCATCAACGGACCACTGCATAAAGAAGTTATGCTTCATGTATATGATGGAATATTACTCAACCATTAAAAAAATGAGATCCTACCATTTGCAACGATATGGGTGGACCTAGAAGTTATTATGCTGAGTGAAATAAGTCAGAGAAAGATAAGTACCATAGGATTTCACTTTTATGTAGAATCTAAGGAATAAAAAAACAAACTAATCAAAATATAGAGGACAATTTGGTGATAGATTGAGGGGGTGAGGGGTTAAGGAGCTAAGATAATGAGGTGAAGGGTTAAATTAGTACAAATTAGTTCCCCACTGGGATGGGGAGCCTGGCATAGGAAATTTAGTTAGTATGATCATGCTGGCTAGGTGGAAAACCAGAGGAGAGAAGGAGAAATTAGAGGGATAGTTTTAAAAATTACATAAATGTCTAACTAATGTATTGTATACTTGAAACTAATCAAATAAAATAATAAAATAAAACCATTTGTTGAGTGAATGATTGAGCAGCTACAATAGAGAAAATCAAACTTAACATAAGGCAAAAAAAGAAAAAAGTCATTTTACTGACTTGATTATTTTCAAATTTTATTTAAGAGAACTTCAAGACTTTTCTCACTTCTCAAACATGTTCATTCGTAGAAAATAGCCTCATTTAATTTTATGGTTTGCTATGGTATAGTGTGATCAGGACCACAAGCCTCAATTTGCACTTTTTAAAAATATTCTTTTCAAAACTGTTCTCTGGTAAATTGATGCTGGTTCTATCTGAAGGCAGTAACTTCTCCAAGCTGTGCCGTTAGGGTTTGTCTCTCAGAACCTCACACCTGTGTAAGGAGAGATTATTTTTTTCTTAAGTTTGTTACAGCTTTCTGAAAGGGAATTACCAAATTATTGATAAATATTTGCAAGGAAAATATGTACAAATATTCAAAATACAGTGTTAAGAAAATGCCATTTATTTTAAACATATAAATGTGTCTCAAAAATACCAATCATTCTGATCTTTTTTTGGTTATAAGAGAGCTATGTCTTTGAAAATATGGAATTTGAAGTGCTTACACTGATTATTTCTCAATGGTATAAGATTTTAGTAGAAATAGTATTTCAAAGATAGAATTTGCAGACTCATTACGTAATGGAGAAACTGTTCTCACATCCACTGTCTGCTTTTATAAATATTCCTTATTCTGCCATTAAAATCAGAGGGAAAATTAGTATTCAATATTCATGCAAAATGTGAGTTCTAGAAAGGTAAGTCTACTATTTGGTTTCAAGGGCAATGATAAAATATGTGAGTATTCAATAGAATACTCAGGTGTTTTTAATAACATATGCACTGTGCATGCTAAATTAGAACATTTTGAGTCTGAGGTTACAATTATCTGATAGGAAAAAAAGAGAACTCTTCCCATAAAAGAGCTAACAAGGACTGTGAACATTTATTGAGATTTCAGGAAGCCAGGCACAGTACTCAGTGCTTCATGCAACTTTCATTTATCTTCATAAGAACTTTGTTAGATAGTATTGTCACCAGTGGCAGACCTAATGCTTAGAGAATTTAAGAAACTTGTCCAAGGTTATCCAGCCCAGAGTGGTTAAAAGATTAAAATGTAGGTTTGCCGGTTTCCGGTGTTTACGCTTTGGAAAAGAGAAAGATGTCATCTTCAATAGTAAAACTTTGTTTGATGGCCTTTATATTTTGTATTCATTAACCTTAGTCTTCATGAAATTAGGATTTAGCATATTTATCACATTTGATTAAACTTTCATCAATATTGTGGGAAGTGAAAAGTTCCCTAGTTCCCTCAGTAATTAACGGAGTCAGGAGCTACCATTCATTTTCTGTCTAGAGATGTTCCTTTTTTATTGATTGATTGATTGATTGTACCTTTGGTCTCAGCCTCATCTCACGGTCTAATTTTAGCTCAAATCTTCTAACATATTAAAGCCACAAGGAGCCTCTCCCTCAAAAGTGGTTACCTCAGAATCAGCTGGCCTTGCCCTACTCAGCTGTTACTTACTCTTGCAGTGAGTGTATTCTGAGCTCACTGACAGGGTTTTCTGCATCTGAAAGGCACATTGTTCTTTTCCTATGATACCTATTCTTTATTGAGTGCCTAAGTCCTTCTTCTAAGACTTCAGTCATGTCTCTCCACTTATTTTTCCTGCCTAGCTCAGATTCCTCATGAGTGCTCTACAGTATAAAACAGCAGAAAGGCCTCTGTCTGTACTCATGTGTCCTGCAAGACTCATCAATCTGCGAACATATAAGTGATCTGTGAACATGATCACTCAATTTTCAGGTCATAAACCCATTCTCTGGTTTCCAATTCTGGATTCTGAAACCTCAAACCAGATAAACCCATGACCTTTTTCATCCTAACATGCATTCCCTCTGTCAACCCCATCTTCCAGATCTAACCTACTATACTTGATTGCTGTCATCTCTCAGTCTCTGATACCAATCACATATTGCTCAAATAATATGAACTCCATTTTGTCAGAATCATTTTATTATATCTTCAATGAAAAGCTTAAAATCAGCAGAAAGTTGAATAACTTTGCTTTTGTTTCTATAGATTTAGAGCTTTATAAACATTTTGATAATTATATTTTTCAAATTATGTCTCTGGAATTAACTAGAATCTAGGTCATAGAATAAAACATTATCAGCCTCCCACTCAATGTAACATCTATTCTGGTTGGATTAGTTTTTTCTTTTTAGTACTTTATATAAATTGACTTAGGAAATTTGGATTTTTTTTCTTGAATAAATTTGCTCACAGTGTATTTGTAAGATTCATTCAAATCATTGCCTGTAGTCATATTCATTTTCATTGCTCCACAGAATTCCATTGCAGAAGTATACTATGGTTAATGCATTATGTACTATTGATTGACATTTTGGTTGTTGTAACTTTTGATATTACAAATGTTGTACATGTCTACACTACAAAGAGTGAATTTTTTGTACTTATCTTTATCAACACATGAGTGCATTTCTGTTGGAGTAGAAATTCTGAGTAAGAGGATATGCATATGTTCATACTTAACAGGTGATGTCAAACTGTTTGCCAAAGTGTGGTATTAATTTATATCTAATCAGAAATCTCTGAGAACTTCAGTTGTTTCTAATTTGTTTTTGTCTTTTTAAAAAATTAATTAATTAATTTCATGGTGAGACTGGTTAATGAAATCCAATAAATTTCAGCTGTACTTTTTAATAGTACAGTATATATATATATATATATATATATATATATATATATATATATATATATATATATATGTGTGTGTGTGTGTGTGTTTACATTGTATGTTCACCTCCATAGTTAGATTTCCTTCTATCACCACATATTTGACCCCTTTTCCTCAGTCTACCTTCCTCCTTATCCCTCCCCCTTACCCTCTGAAAACCACTATGCTATTGTCCATGTCCACGAGTCTCTGCCTTCTTTGTTTGTTGCCTTTAATTTATATCCCACATATGAGTGATATCATGTAATTTTCAACTTTTTCTGTCTGGCTTATTTCTCTTAGCATGATTACCATGATGTTCACTCATGTTTCCAATAGCAGTATTTCATCCCTTCTTATGGCTGAGTAATATTCAATTTTATTTATGTGCCACAGCTTCTTTAGCCAATCATCTATCATAGCACACTTTGGTTGCTTTTATGTTCCACCCTCTGTGAATAATGCTTCTATGAGCATTTGAGTTTTCGAGTCTCTGGGCTAAATACTCAGGAGAGGGATTGCTGGATCATACAGTAGATCAATTTTGCCTGTCTTTTTTATTTTAACCATTCTGACAAATGTGTGGTGGTTTCTTGTGGTTTATTTTACAATTCCCTAGTAGTTAATAATCTTGAATGCTTCTCTCTCTCCATATATATACATATATATATATACATATATATATATATATGTATATATATGGTTTCTTGTGGTTTATTTTACAATTCCCTAGTAGTTAATAATCTTGAATGCTTCTCTCTCTCCATATATATATACGTGTATATATACGTATATATATATACATATATATACACATATATTTATAAACATAAATATATAGATGTATTAGTATAGACATGTACAACTTTTGTAATATATGTAAATAAATATATATATACATATGCATATTGTTCTTTTTTTGCCTATTCCAACCTTAGTCCTGTATTTTATTTTTGATCTTGTGAACTTTATTTTCCATCACTCATCAATGTGTTAGAGTTTTTTACATATTGTAGAGATATTTGATTTTAAATTTGTAGCATATCTTGGGGTCTATTGGGTTCCAGTGGTAATAGAATATTTCAAATTACTATGAACTTCATTGACTTTGTCTTTTTATATGTTACTGGATTTATAAAAGGCCATAATCATCTATGAAAAAACATCCTGGGAATAAATAAAATGAAACAAATACAAAGGAGCTGTAAGTTGACAGAAACTAGTATAGTTACCACATCACGATTCAGGACCTACTTAATCTTTTGAGTTTTATAATTCCTATTCATTAGAATGTGTTTTGGTGAAGCAACACATTACTTTGCCTGTTTTTTTTTTTAATTTAAACTCTCTTTGAAGTTTCAAATCTACTTTGACTTACGAACTAACCAATGTAAATTCTATTCTTGTTATATACATAATCTTGCTCCAGGCTTACTGGTTTCATTATTGTACATTACTTAGAACTACTAGAGAGTCTCTCATTCTTTATGATATATTTAGAATTAATTTTCTTTCACATGCTTTAAGTAAATCTAGCACTTTATTTTTCTTATATGAGATAAAAATAGGCAGTTCAAAATAAAAATATATTTAGAAAAAGAAGTATGAATAAAATTTTTTTAAAGGTTCACTTTAATCCTTTTTGCTTAGATTTGTGTAATAGCATCTGTTCAGTAGAACACAAATTTAACTGGAGGTTTAAGAAATTACAGGACATTTTCAGACAAAGTATTTCTTATTTGCCTGAAATATTTTGGGGATTGTGTCTTGCAATGCAGTCCACAGTTTCAAAAAAATTCTGAGATTTTTAACTTGAGTGTCAATATTCCAGACAGATCTCTATCAGATGATGCTAAATACAGTTCTTGAAACATAAGATAGGAAAGTACACAAAATTAGCACTGCTCTACAACATATAAAAACTATTACACAAAACGCAAACTTGACTCAAAAAATAATATTCCATATCATACTCTGGATTGTTACACATTTAATCATCTGAAAGACATGCAGGTATTAAATAAATTTCTAATGCATCTATAGTGTAATCAGACTTTGAAATATATGCACTGCCAGTGAACTGAGGAAAGGAAAAATGATTTGGCCACTCAGCAAATAAACTATTTTTCCTAATGTAGTATGTCCAAGGGCTTAAACCATGTAAAAAAGTCCTCAAACTTTTTACTTAAGGAAATTTTCAGTTGAACCACTTTTCATCTACTTTGAAGGGTCTGAATTTCCTCATTCTCTCTCTATATATAAGCTTGGAAAAATAGTCCCATTTCTATTGTAAGTAATCAAAATTAGGCATTGTGAATTAGATTACATTCAAACTAACAAGTATAAATTGAATTAATACTATATCAATGAAATGGTTTGAGATCTCCCTTCTTTGACAATAAAAAAAACTGACTTGTGTAGAGAAAAGGAAGAGTAAAAGAAACAGTATAAAACTTAAATATGCAAAATTATCTTATCTGATCACTTCATTTGTACCTACAAAAACAGACTGGTTTGCCCACTCATACTAATAGCAACAAAACTAAAATTTATACTTGTTCAGGCCAATAAAGGAAAATATATATCAGAAACTGATGCTAATACCTCACAGCTCTCAACTTATACAGAGGGAAAATGTAGACTTAAAATGCTCAGACTCTTAGAAACAGAGTATTTAGTAGTCATCTGTTTGCATAGACCCCACAGAATTTTTCAAATTAGATTTGAAGTCTATTCTAAAATTACATATATATAATAATATAAAAATAGCTAAAGGGAAAGAAAGCCAAGACTGTAATGGAAACCAGAGAAAAAGTTACATGATATATGTTTATTGCATTCAACTTGTAAAATTGCCGAGAGGAATCCAATATTTGATTATGCAGCTCCAGTAGATCAAAAGGAAAACATTAACTACAACATAGGCTGTGACCATATAACAAAAACATATCAGTTGTTAGGCAAATACAATTTTCTTGACATTTGGTTTCTTCAGTGGGTTTAAAGAAATGAAAAAAAACCTGATAGATGCATAACTTTTATAAAGATGTTATCAAATTTAAGTTCCTAATCTTGACAAGAAGGACATTTCTAGGGAAGTGATGGGTCATGTTATTCTTAGTATTGCAATCAGGCCCAATAAAGTAATTGAAAGAATATTTGACTTATCCAAAAATAAATAATTAATTCAAGTATTACAAGGAAATTTTTGATCAAATAGGTTAAAA
The DNA here is from genome assembly GCA_003508835.1 of Eonycteris spelaea. NCBI lineage: Eukaryota > Metazoa > Chordata > Mammalia > Chiroptera > Pteropodidae > Eonycteris > Eonycteris spelaea. The sequence continues at coordinate 162,237 of PUFA01000041.1, read as the reverse complement.
GACATGGCTATATGTAAAAATAAATGAACATATAAAATTTTAAATGAATATCAATTTGAGTTGTTTAGTTTATAGGGTAACATGGCACCTGTTTAGACGAAATTTGAATCCTAGTAGAGAAAATTGACGCATAGATATGACAACGGTATAATGTGGTTAAGTGCCAAATCAGACACACAGTAGTTCAGTTATAGGGTCAAGGCCAAGAAGGCAATGAACCCTCAGACACCTATGTATATTCACTTTGTTCAAGGTACAAACTATATGAGGTCAGATGACATGGCAATCATGAAGAAAACCATGGTTAGGAAGATATCCTAAGAGATACTACTACTCTCTTGAAACAATGAGAAGCGTTTATATAAAGCTGGGTGTCCTATAGTTGGCAAAGGAGGATCAAAAGTAATATTTCATAAGACTTTAATTTAGACTGGTCCTTGTTTGTATCTCCATTATATACAGCAACTAGGAAGAAAATTATCACAAAATATTACACTAGCTTCAAGTGACATAGACCACAAAATCTGTGATACATATATGATGCTTTGGATTTCAAAATTAAGTAATCTAGACTATTTGAATTTTTAAATGTAGTTCTCAAATACAATAGTATTTTTAATGCACTTGGCATTTTTTTTCCCCGGACCATTATTTTCCTAGGGTAAATAACATACACACTATCAGAAATGGTTAAAGTCAGTCAAGAACTCATAATTCTAAAGCAATATTTGCATAACAGAAGACAACTCTGGCCGAGTAATAAAATATAGTATTCTGTAGAGATCTAAGAGCAGATTTGGCCCTGAATCCAAATAATTTGAGTCCCAGCCCAGTGTTCTTCCACCTGGGAGGCATGGAGCATAGTCTCCAGGCCAGGATGCATAGTTGTGAGTCCTGGCCTCACCATGGACTAGTTGTACACCATGGGCAGGACACATTTGTTTCTGGGACACAGTGTTCTCATCTGTAAATTGAAAATAATCGTAGTAGCTACCTCATGGGATTTTTGAGGGAAATAAATGAGTTAATTTCCTGAGTAGTATTTAGAGGACCTAGCACAGCATTATTGGATCTTAATGTGAGCTCCCCAAAGTATGCCAAAGTGGCGTATTGATGTTTTGAATTAAAGTTATGTAAAAAGCAGCTAGTATAAAAAGGACACTCTAATTCCCTATGTCCCTCTGAAAGCAGAAAGGAACCATTCCTGCACCAGAAGGAAACAGAAACATCTTTAGCATCAGAGGTGGAGAATACAGGGCTGAGAACCCTGGATAAACAAACCTTGTTTTTTTTTTCATTGATGTACTACCCCAAGCCCAAACTCAACTTATCCCTTGCTAATTAAGCACACAAACTCAAATTTCTTTGTCCTGTCAAATCCTCATCAATTTATTGTTTTGTCCTCTAAAATGTAAAAAGGATGCCTGCTTTGGTCATTTCCTTAGGTCCCATATCCATGAGATCTCCTTATGTACAAATGTTATCAAATTTGAGTTTCATCTGTTATTCTTTCATGTCAATTTAATTCTTAGACCAGTAAGAAGAACCTAGAAGAGTAGAGGAAAAATTCTACCTCCTGAATTGTGCAAACACGAGATAAGAGTTTGCTTTCAGTACCACTTTTGACATGAGCCAGGCGTGAGTCTGGCCTAGGAGAAGATGATACATTGGAGAAACACATGAATGTGCCACAATTATTTTCCTTCCATCAGTCTCAAATCATCAGGTCTAGAAGCCCTCAGAAACCCTAATCTCTGTCTATTAAAAAATTATAATGTCTCTGCATTGTTACCCTTGCATATTTCTACACTTTTGCCACTAAGGAAATTTACATTTTCTAATAGTGGCTATGGTTTTTTTTTTTTTCTCTCAATAGCAACATTCTCTTAAAACCTCTTGTCACCATTTCACACTTAGGAAATTTAGGAAATGCGATAAAGAATTAGAGATTTTTGAGCATCAAAAATTCTCCCTTTCTTGATTATTTTTAAAAATATTATTGTCTTGTCAATAAATTTAAATATGTCTTCTTTAATAACTCAAGAATGCAATGTTCATAGTCTTTTTGACATCCAGGAGACATGCGGCCAACATTTTAACTCAATTTTAATGAAACTGAGTTTTTCATATCTGCAACTTGTAGAAGGAGAGATTAATCTTTCTTGCATTAACTTCTGGGAAAATATAAGAGATTTTAAAAATTAATCTTGATCATATTTTGCCTCTCCTTTTATTTGCATTAAATTAGGTTAATTGTTGCAGTTAAGATGACATGTAATAAACTGGAAAAGTTGGTTAATAAGTTGAAAGGTGTTCCTAAAACCAGATCCAACTTGCTACCTTAACAGAAGGGATCATAGTTCACATAGGACATCTCAATTTGAATAGCGTTTAGTCTCCTTATAAATCATTTTCTAAATTTTCAAATTGAAACGATATATTCTGTTATTTTCTGTCAACATTCTACTTTTGCTGATTCCAATCCTCCCTTCTCATGGGAAGCAACAAATTGTATAGATATTATAAGAAAGGCCTTGAACTATGATAGATTCAACTTTAAATTCTGTCTTCGCTGGCTGAGTGATACCTGAAAATTTACTCAACTTTACTAAGCTTCGTTTTTACAATACAATTGGGAGTAATTGCGCTTATCTTGTAATTAGATGTATTTTTTATTTGTTGGTTTCTTTTGTTTGCTTATCTATTTAAATAAATTCTATAGACTAAAATAAGTAAAGAAATTTTTTACACTTCTCAAAAAGTAAAGGCAAATAAATGGCAAATATCGCTATATGTAAGGAATATATAGATGACTATTTCTTAAAGGCCCAAGAGGAACAAAAAAGTTAATGCTTTAAGGTTAAGTTCAATCTTTTTTATCTCACACAGAAAATTATAAGTAATATGACAAATATACATGACTTTTTAATTTTGTTTATGTTGTCCAAATAGCTGCTTTCAAAAAATTCTCTCTACATTCTGGACACTGTTTCTGAGTATAAAAACATATGTTGTAAATATTTCCTTGTCCCTTAATCATTTATAACATCTTTGTAACAGTAGTCTACTATTCTGATGTATCCAAATTGATCAGCCATTTTTCTTTAGAATAGGACACTTCAGTTATTCAACTAATGGCTTGCCCCCAAAGAAGGGTAAATCAGAATCTTCTGGGGCCTTCTGACACATACTCTTTGCAGGCTGAGAGCATAGGTATGTCCCCACAGTGAGTACCACTTCAAACTGTTGCAACTGGTACTGATATCCCTGATGATGTGTTGGGGAATAAATGTTCAAAACCATAATTATATAATCAAGAAATATAAATACAGTAATGCAAATCTGCTTTTGAATGTGAATATGAGATTCACACTCAAACCGAATTAGGAAAAATGGATACCACCAACAAATAACAGTTTTCATGTTCTGACAATATTGATGATGTTCCTCCCCACCTTTGTAATTTTTCTTTTACTGTGCTAAAATATATATCGCATGAAAGTTACCATTTTAACCATTTAAAGTACAATGCAGTTACATTAAGTACATTTGCACTGTTCTGAAACCATCACCACCACTTATATCTAGTACTTTTTCATCCTCCCAAATTGAAACTCTGTGACCATTAAATTCATCGATCCCTTCACAGCCCTTGGTAACTACCATTTTGATGTCCTGGTAATTCATTTTACATAATTTAGTAGGCACTACAGTATTGTATTCTAATAATTTTAATGATACAACTCAACTGTTTATGTTTACAAACACTTCACACACATCACCAAGTACACAAAAGTGACACAAATATATAAAAACCTTATGAAGTAATTGAAACTGCCATAAATAATATATACATATATATTTTATTTTTAAGTTAAATTTATAGGGGTGGCATAGGTTATAAGATTATATATATTTAAAGTGTACAATTAGATAATCCAATATTTGTATATTACATTGTGTGTTCAACCCAAAATCAAACTTCTGTCACCATATATTTGAGCCCCTTTACTCTTTTCTACTATGCCCATTTCCCTCTAGTAACCACTAAACTGTTGTCTGTGTCTTTCAGTTTTGTTTGTCTTATTCATTTTCTGCTTTCAGTTTTACATCCTCCAAGAGTGAAATAATATGGTACGCAATTTTTTCCTGTCCGGCTTATTTCACATGGCATGATTATCTCAAGATACATCCATATTTTCACAAATGGTAATATTTTACCTTTTCTTATGGTTGAGTAATATTTCATTATACATATGTACCACATCTTCTTTAGTCAATCATCTAGTAAAGGGTATTTCAGGTGTTTCCATGTCTTGGCTACCATGAACAATAAAGAATATATCTATCTATCTATCCATCTATCTATATATATATATATATATATAATATATATAGGCATACATATATGTCTATATATATAGACACACACGCATATATGTATATATGCATTTTATACACTCCAAAGAGAGTACAGTAAAATAATCATTTAAAATTTCAATTCTGCAGTTATTTAAAAAAATCTCTAAAATTAACATGTGCCACAGGCCATAGACCTCAAGCTGTTTGACACAGTTACAGCCTGAGTGAAGCATTGCTTGCAAAGCAAATAATCCTAGAGTCATCTGTGCTTGTTGCCTTCTTCTGTATTGGCTATACTGAGAATTAATGCATTGCTTTTGATTACTGTTCCATCCTTAGGAGTGAAAAAGGCAACTTTTCCAAGAATGGGGCACGAAGAAATATGAGTAATAAGGAATTAATCAAACAACTTGATCAAAGGAGAAAGCAAGATTTGTTTCCTGAGCAGGCCACTGTGTCAGTGCTTACGTGGAAGGCCCCTGTTACGCCTGCAAAGGCCAGGGGGAATGTAGTGGCTGAAAAAAATGATTCTTACTGGAAATTACTGTTTGACTATTGCTATAGGAACATAGGCCTTTGTTTATAGGAACGTAACATTTTAAACAAACTTTCTGCTTCTGTAACCCCACTTACACACCTGACTTGTGAATTGACAGGTAGTGAATAGAAGAAAAATAGACCTTTGTGTTTAGACAGAATGAAGAATGGGATTTGGGGCTTAAAAGCCCTGTACCTGTACATTTCTGAGAAAAAAATAAAACCGCTTTGCATCAAGGCTCTCTCCTTGTCATTTTTCCTTCACCGACTCCACGTTTCCTTCAGCCCTGGACTTGGCTGGAGCTGGCCTCCGGCAAACATGTATAGAAACATCTAGATCAATATTTACACTATTGATAATCAATGATTGTAAATTTCCTATAAAATAATTTTTCTATTTTTAACAACTGAACTGAAGTTTTTCAAGCTTTTTTATCATGTATCCATCTAAAAAACATTGTTACAATATAAGATATCATGCTTCCATATCAATTATGTTGATATCTGTTATGCAACTAATATAGAAAACAATCATATTTAATTTAGCTTTAACTAAATCATGAAATAAAAATTATGATAGAATGTCCATACTGTAAATTATGAAAGCAAGTACAGTTATGGAAAAATTATCATAGTATGTACCTAAATAACTATCTAAATTCTTTTTAAAAATTTTATCTGCCATGTTCAGACATCTTTAACTTTATATGCATAATAACATAATAATAATAAATATATATATTAACTTATGTACTTACCTCAGTTTTTTAAAATTGGTTGCTCTTCATGTCTTTAATTTCTTTTCAAAATGGATTGTGCATTAGTTTTTCCTATTGATTTAAAAAATATTTGACTGAATATTTAATTTGTAAATTAAATTTTTTAGAATTGAATCCTTAATCTCTGTTGCTGAAGTGTGTGGAACGAATGTCCTTTTATTTGACTTGAATTTATGTTTATCCACTTTAAGAAATGTCTCCTACATGTTGGGTGCCAAATTTGGTCACAAAACAAAAAAATGTCTTAATAATACAGTATCTAATCTAGAAAATAAAGGGCAGGAAGGGCAACATAAATGAACCTGGAGGGCACTGTGCTGACAGAAATAAGACAGAAAATGAAAAATAAATACTGTATTTTCTCACTTACAGGCAACAAAAAATATTAAGCAAAAACTATTGAGCCAGAGCCTAGGTCAAATACCAGTAGTTCCCCATATATGCTGTGTGACCTTACATAGGTCATTTAACCATTGTGAGCTAAAGTTTCTCATTAATAACTTATAATCGTATATATCTAACTAGATTAAATAAGCAAATACATGTAAGGCATTGAATAAATGGTAGTTTCACTATTTTTAATATGACACAGAGCTTACTGACACTCAAGATGGATAGAAACTGTTACTAATATCATCATCGTAATCATCGTCATCATCATCATCATCAGAAAGAGAAAGAATATCAATGCCATGAAAATTTTTTAAAATCCCAGTATTGAGTTATAAAAAAATTGTTTTCATATGGAGTATTTTATAGGAAATATCGAAGAGTAGAAAATACATATGTTTTTATTTTAAATAGAAATTAAATAATAATAAACTATTGGAAAACATGGCAAAAGTGTCTTATTAAATATCCATTCTTTTGTTTACATGGCAAGACTTCAAATTTATGGGAACTCATTTTAAAGAGTCAACAGTCTTTGAGAAAAAACAGATACACACTATAAACTATTTGATGTAAAAATATTATGATATTACAAGCTTATTACAAATCATTTTTTCTTCAAATGCAGAACTGTAGCTGAGGCAAAAAAAAAAGTTTGAATAAAACACTAAATAAACTGTGCATTTCTGACATATAATTAAAAACAAATATATTTTAAGCTATAAGCTTTTTTGTTTACACAGAAGCAATGATTGGTAAATTTGGTAAAATATACAAATTAAAAAATAATACAAGCCAGTAGCACCACAAAAGATTGGATCTTGCATATGAAATTTACTAAGCCCTTGAAAAAGTACATTGACCGTAGTAACTCATATCATTTAGGCAGTCTTGAATTGTCATACATACCCACCCCCCCACCCCCGCCACAACACACACACAATCAGAAAGAATTATGATGCCTTCTTTCTTGAGACTATAAAGTAATTAAGGTTAACTTAGATAATAAGGGTGAAGCCCTGGTCCAAAAGGATTACTGTCCTGATTCCTGACACAGAGTTGCTAAAACGCCTTATAAATAGGGGCAAAGATGAACATTTTGTTCTGACATTTAGGCCGTGACCCCGGTTCCTAAAACATAGCTCCTAAGAACTTTCTAATTTCTTGAGTGATAGGAACATCTGATACTGAGTTCCTAAATCCCAAGGAATTTCCTGAGTGATAGGAATATCTTTGATTCTAATGACATGGCCCTTTGTGGGCTTCAGGATGGGATGCAGAAAGAACAATCATGATTTAGAAGCTTTAAACCTTCATTTCTATACCCCACTCTGGAAAGGGAAAATAACGGAAAACAGTTAATAATCGATCATGCCTATGTGATGAACCTTTCATTATAATCTCTAAAATATGAAATTTGGAGAGATTCGAGGTGGTGAACACTACAGAAACAGAAGCTCTTGAACTAGGATGCTTCTCAGTCTTACCCTATGTATCTCTTAATCTGGCTATTTATCTGTATCCTTTATCACATCCTTTAGTGAATAATAAGCTGTTAAATGCAAGTGTTTCCCTGAATTCTGTGGGCTGTTCTAGAAACCGATCGAATTCAAGAAGAGTCATTGTGGGAACTTCTGATTTATAGGCAACTCAGAAAGACAAAGTTGTGGGTATTCCGAGGACCTAGTTGTTTTGATTGGCATCTGAATTAGAAGGCAGTCTTTTGGGACTGAGCCTTAACAAGGGTTCTGCCCTAACTCCAGTTACTATTAGAATTAAATTAAATTGTAGGACACCCAGCAAGTGTTGCTGAGAATTGCTTGATGAGTGGCAAACCCATATATCTGATGTTAGAAGTGTTGTATGTGTGGTAGTAGTGTGAGAGTAAAGAAGAAACACAAATAGAGTGGTTTTTTTCTTATATAGTATGTATTAGGATACTAACAAACTTTTTTGATCATTATGTTATATCCTATGGAAAGAGTAAAAAAAACCATTTAATCTATAAGATATGATTTAGTAGCTGAATTGATTCATCCTCATTAGATATAAGTGTAAATTTGAATATTTTTATGAAAATTATGGACCATATTTCCATAAAAAGGACTAGTAGGCATACGAGTACAGACTTTTTATTTTAGAGCAGTCATGCACTCCAAGGATCTCATTAAGAACTGCTGCTTTCAAATGCCACTGTGAAACAAACTAGATTTTCAGGAATACAGAAAAAGTAAATTACAATATTCCACATGATAAAACATTAAATAGTCATTAAAATGAAGCTTTTGAATTATATCTAATGATGTAAAATATTTTTGCAATAACACAAACTAAAAAGAAAAAAACCAAGATTTTAAATCAAAAATTTGTGATCGAAGTTATGTATTAGTGTGTGTGTGTGTGTGTGTGTGTGAGAGAGAGAGAGAGAGAGAGAGAGAGAGAGAGAGAGAGAGAGAGAGAGAGAGAGAGAGAGAGAGTATGTAGCCTTGGGAGGATTTAAAATATGCAAATGTTAAAAGCATTTAAAAGTACAGGGTTATAAATTATTTTCTTCTTTATAGTTTTTCCTTAATTTTATGTAATGAAAACACTTTTATAATTAAGAAAAAGTTAATGTTAAATATATTGAAAGACTAGAGGGGAAAGAGAAAACAAAAGTTATAAAGATAATATACAAAAATGAAACATCGTTGTTTCCTTTCTATACCTTTTGCCAAAAATTATCTCTTGCGTCTAAAGAGTCTGAGCAGACACCATGAAAATCTTTCCTGTTTTTGCATCAACAAGCCCTAGCTGATGCTAGTTAAGCGTACATTATTTCCCCCTAAATAAAAAGAAGTTGCTTACTTGTTTGTCTGTAAGAAGATATTTCCTCAGGCATATATGATTTACTTGTGAAGATTTAACCAAGAAGCAATGTCTACAGAGAGAAGTAACCTTGCAAGCCACAATCTAATTATTCTTTATCTGTATAGCTGTGCTTCATTCATTAGTCATCTGGCACACAACATATTTAATAATTAGATTTTTATAGAAATTTTAGTTGTAATGCAAAGTAAACCAATTTAACTATAGCTACTACTACAATGAACATGTTAAATTTAGTCCTTAGAAAGTATTTAATGAACTCTTGTTAAATAGGGGCTTTTAGTTCCTGCAAGTTTCATAAAATTCAAGCATAATTTTTATCTTTCTAAAAATTCTGAGAAAAATAATGCTCTTGAAGCAACATAAACTTGTAAATTTTGCAAAGTTCTAGCAAATCAGCTATTTAAATTTCCAAGCATCAGTCATAGTAAAACTAAAAATAAAATTTTCATTATGATAGAAAGTGAAATCTAGCACTATCACTTTTAAGTAATATGCCACTCCTCTACACCTGTTCCCACGCTGCTCACCTAAATATTTTAGTCAACCACATTTCATTTGTTTGATTTGTCTATCCCCACACATCCCACTTAAATATTGCAGTTAACCACAGTAGGAATCTACATTGGTTTTTGAAAAGGTAAAGCAGAATTTATTGGTTTATCTGCCAAATATCTCTTCCTCACTTATTTTGAACCCTGAACTCCATTTTTATCCTCATTTTTTTTTATAAGCCTTATTATGCTCTTAGTCAAACTTTCAGTCACAGTAGTCTGCACTCCATCCTTGGCCAAGGGTACATGTATGTCTTAACCCAGGCTACTCAGATGCTTGACCCTTGTGCTTTAGGCACACGATCATAGGTGCCTTGATGGCATTGTCCCCCTTTACCAATAGCAGTATTCTGAGTTTCTGACCAAGATTGTTAAAGCTTGTTTGTTTGTTTGTTTGTTTGTTTTTTGTCTCTACTTAGGCTCTATTCAACTTTTCCTTTGCACAAGCCACCAAATAATCTTTTGATAAGTTCTTTTTTAGTATGCTTCCAACCAAATAACCATTCCAAATAGTTAGAAATGATCAATTTAGTCCATATCTAAGAACGGGGGCCATATCTATCCACCTACAGAAAGAGTTTGCGTTTTCCATCCCAAAGTACCAAAGACATTACAAAATGCAATTTTCCCACTTAGAGATCAGTACTTAATCAAATATTTTATTTTTCACATTTTCTTCTTTTCAAAATAGATGACTTATTATTACCATTAATTTGGGAGGAAATACTGTCTGTGCTTTTGTTTATGCATTGTCCGGTCATCAATAAAGATCAGGGTACTCAAATTTAAAGACTCTGAAATCTATGACTGCATTTCTAATGTGTCCCAAACTAAAACCATTGGTTACACAAAGAACTGAGAGAAAAACACATGGAATCCTATAGACAATAATTAAGAGAAATAAATGACGTAATTTTTGTATGTGTTGCTCTATTTTTAAATGTCATTCCAACATATCATAGCTAGTAATATTAATAAATATAATAATAATAATAATAATTACAACTTTTTAATTTGAGTGTCATTCTAATAAGTTAAGTACGTTGCAGATATCATTTTGCTTGAAATTTTCAAACACCCTAAGAGGTGTCATAATATTTATCCTGATATATAATGTCAAAGATTCTAATGCTTAGAGAGGTTAGTGAAGATCAAAGATGAGTATGAAACCCAGGCCAGTCTGTTACCAAAGTCAGAGAACTTGAACAATTTATTACATTAAATTTTGGGGTACTTGCCTTTTCTCTACTATTCTATTAAGGTAACTTTTAATTTGAGTTGTGTCCTTGGAAACTCATTTGAGTTATAACATTTTTTAGTAAATCTATTTTATAGAATTTCTCTTTATCTCATCTTTTATCTCATGTATATCTTAGCCTTTATGGAATATCATCAAATGGGAATCTTCCATTAGTTAAGTTGAGATGCTGGACTGGCTAGAATATCCAACTGCCTTGTACATTTTAATAAAATATAAGCATAGCAATCTCTATTATGGAATCTTAATAGATAGCATAGGTTTTAAATTAATATCTGAGAATAGACTTTGAAAAATGAAAGTGACATTAAAATAATATTTTCCTTTAAATTCTTGTCTGCAATTATTTTTTAGATATTACATAGAGATCTAATTCAGTACAGATATCAAGAGGAAGCAAGACAGGAATGAGACTGATTAATTAAACTTACAAAAGTTCCTGGGGATAAAAAATGAATTAGCTTTGGAAGAAGACTTGTGTTTTGAATAATGATTAAAAAGAATGACAACTGAATTTGTTTCCTATTTCTGAAACAGAAAATTTTCAGTTTGTGCTTTTGAATTCATATACTATGTAAATTAAACTAAAATGCAGACCTCAAAATATAAAAATTAAAAAATCAAGAAATATTTAAGAATACACTAAATTGTTAATTGTATCTTGTGGAGGTAAAACCAAGAAATCCTTTAACTACTGTCATTTCTCTACTTCTTCCACAGAAATTTGTCACTATTTGACATTAAATGTAGTTATTGTGTGGCCAAACTGATTGTCATTAAACATATTTTTTTAGTCATACATTTTCTAGAACATCAGTAATGTTTAATGTTTTCACCACCCTCTACCTCTCTTGAAATTCCTTCTCTCTTTTGGCTAACAGGCCATTAATTCAAGCAGCTAACTGCCCTTTTCATGGCCTCTTCAGTGGCTATTTCTTTCTCTCATTCACTAAATGGAGGGCTTCTCCAAAATCAGTCTTTTACTCCTTTCTCTTGCCAGTCTCTGGGAGAGAGGGCTGGATGTCCCTGGAGGCTCAGTCATTCTTCTCTTGTGACACATAAACATGTAAGTAGGTCATTGGATCAGGGTCAGCTCAATGGAGCTAAACTGCCTCTCCTTGTTACAAGCTGCTTAGCTTCATCGGCTCCCCTGCTTTAGGATATATTGCCTTGACCAAGAAGCTTCCACTGTTACATGGTCAATGCATTGTTCCTTACCTCACGTCCAAATTCTCTTTCGATAGTATTGTAAGTACATTGTTTTTAGCTCTTCTCATGGGGTGATTGGATATGTACCAATGAGGTTCATCTCTCTATGGGTTCAGGAAACTAGTAAGATGCTGTCATTTCTTTGATGCCTTTCTGCCTGATTTCCCAAATTAAACTTCATTTTATGCTTATACCATGTGATGCTAGTGACCCTTGCATGACAATCTCTTGGCTTAAGTTATCATTCTATATGATTTCTTCCAAAGTGTATACACCCGGTCTTGAACCTTTATTGAATTTTCAGTTTACTTCCAACTATTTTCTTGATTTAATTTATGTCACCTAGGATCAAAAGTATAAAATTATCTTTGTTTTCTTTCTTTCTCTTCATCGCCATCCATCATGTTCTATCAACTTTTCTTTTGTATATATCCTATATTTTCTCCATCTCACTGGCTATAATGATTAATTTTATGTGTTAATTTGACTGAACTAAGGGAAGCCCAGATAGCTGTTGAAATATTATTTTTGAGTTCATTTGTAAAGGTATTTGGGATTTCAATCAGTAGACTGAATAGAGAAGGTGTCCCTCACCAGTGTGGGTGGGCATCATCTAAATTTGTTGAGGGCCTGAATAGTAAATACAAAAAGGTAGAGAAACAACAAATGTACTTTCTGCTTGAGCTTGATCATGCATCTTCTTCTGCCCTCTGACAATGGCGTTCCTGGTTCTTGGACCTTCACATAGATTAGGGCTTACACCATTTTCATTCACCCTCCTGGTTCTCAGGCCATTGGACTTGGACTGAAATTATACCATCAACTTTCTTGAGCCTACAATTTGCAGACAGCCAATCATGGTCCTGCCACTTCTCAAGTTTATGTAATCATGTGAATCAATCCCTCAAAAATAAATTTATCTATGTCTATTTCTGTCCATTTACCTATTATCTATCTATCTATCTATCTATCATCTATCGATCTATCTAATCTATTATCTATTTTTCTATCTATCATATATCTACTATCTATCTATCTATCTATCTATCTATCTATCTATCTGTCTATCTATCTATCATCTATCATCATGTGTTGTCTATGTATCAAACCTATTAGTTCTGTTTATCTGGAAAATCCTAAGATACTTGCCCAAAACTTGTCCAGGCATAGACTATTCTTTTAAGATCTATCTCTATCCAAACTGTCCTACACAGTGAACTAATCTTTGTCCTGTTATTTCTCTCCCTAAAGAGAGAGAAAAAATAAGTAGCAGCACTAAAGGAGTATGTGGCTAATTACTATCAGAGAAACATAGTCATGCATTCTCTGCATTCATATTTCAAATAATTGTGAAAAAGCTAACACTGACAACATATAGTTATCATCCTACATACTCAGATTTCCCTTTTCTATTTCCCGATATTTTAATCTGTAGGTTTAAGGAAAAGGAATACAACAAATATTTTTAAACAAGCATTTCAAGTGGTTAACATCAGGTAATTTAAAAAACATATTTTGAGAAATACTGCTTTATGACATTTCTTTTACTTATCTGTTTCCCATTTCTTTTCTTCATGAAATCATTGGTACTGCTATGCTACTCACTGTCCTCTGAACTCATCTTGTGATTTCCTTCCCCCAAGTTTTGTCTTTTAATGTTCTCCCTCAATTGTTTCTCATTCCTCTTCCACTTTCCTAATCAGAATTGACTACATTAAACAAATCAGTTCTTGCTTCAAATAAACTTTCCACTTCCCTTCACAGTCAGCAAGCTATTTAGTTCACTACAAGTTTTATTTTCTTTACACTCAAACCAGGGATGACTATGTTTCTCTGATAGCAATTAGCCACATACTCCTTTAGTGCTACTATTTATTTTATACTTCAGCATCATAGCTTCTCCCCAGAATATAAACACTTTGAAGACAATGATGTCCTCTTACTTATCCCCTTATGTAACTCAGAACAATGCTTATGCTTATCAAGTACTCAATATATCTATTTAGTGCATAGTTTTGGCATGATCCTTGAAGCATAAAAATAATGTTTCAGGAGGCATGTGACAGAAAACAGATTCATATTACAATTATTTCAAAACTAAATGGAGCATATTTGTGTAAGTAAAATAATAACTTAAAAAGTATTAGTTTGCAAGAAAGGTTATATATTTGTATACACACAAACACGTATAATAATTGCTTGGTTTACTTTGTTCTTATAAATCTCTCACTGTCTCTATTAATATGATTTAAGATATTTTTCCTAAAAATAAGATATATGTCTTTGCTGCATAATTAAATATAAAATAAAGTTTAAGTCTTCATGTCTCTTATATAAATTATCTTAATTCTACATAATTGTACATTAGAACATTACAATTAGTCAAAGAATAATCATAATTACAAGAGGAACCACAAAGCCATTAACGATCTATGGAATGTAATAAAGGATAATAAGTAATATCTGATCTCAGGATCAAAAACAGCACAATCTCACTATCCTGTGTTGTACATATATTTAACATTTCTATCTTAGAAGGCAGTGTGTTTAGCATTTTATTATCATTTCATATGTTTAATTCATAAAATGTCTTTGTAGGTGTAAAGCAATTCACAATCACTGAGAAGTATAAAATTATGTTTCTATTAATTGGTCTAGGTCAAAATTACATAAATTTTAGCCAAAGTCAATCATAACAGGCTCTAAGAGTAAGAACAATATGATTCTTTTATATAAATAATAAATGTCAAAAAGTAAAGTTCAATAGAGCAAGAGATAACATGACCCCATTTCTTTGATAGAAAACATCAGAGCATGCATTTGTACGTGGGAAAAAAATTAATTTTCCTTCTACCTTCTAAGGTCTTCTGGATGGACTAAAAATCCAATTAACATGAGATAAACAGGGCAAAGAAACGACTACATTTATGATATATGTAAATACAAGAATTCCATGAGAATGAGAGCCCCAATGGCAGATTAGGCAGTTAAGGTATACATGACATCTTCAGCTAAAAGAAATTGCGGGGGTTGTGGTTTTGGACTTCAAAGGTCAGGACAGCAATTCACATGGAGGTGGAAAATCAAATGTCTGATAAACAAATGTTTGTTGGGCCATCTTTAACAATGGGATACAGAGAGGACTTAGATCAAACATGCCTTGCTGGTTTCTCCCTGTCTATCATACCTAGTTCCTATGAAACTATAGGTATCTGTATAATAGGACCCTTCATGGAGCAAGCACTCTTTAACTTCCTTTAGGCAGTTATGGGAGAAGTTCAGAAATTTTTCCTGAATCATTATTTTCTTAAATCTAGTGAGCCTAAAATCACCAATACCCCAAAAAAGTATATTTTGGGATGCCAAATTCTGCTTCCCCTTAGCATCAAACATAATTTACCAGGTAAATTATCTGTTGTCCATCCAAGGAGAGTTCACTATTTTCCCCTGAAATAGATATTCTCCATCTGCATACTGTTATATCTACTCTTTACTCCGTCAGGATCCATCTCAAATTGCATCTCCTCTGAGATCACAAACATAGTACCTGTGCTCCTGAGATGGAAACTGAGCAATACAAAATTAGATAATATTATTATATCCTTTGAGAACTCACATGCCAGATGTATTTGTTTCCCATGATACAGGAATGTTGGTGATTAAGGTAAGTTTCAAAAAATGAAACTTTTAAACTGAGCCTTGTATAATAAAAATTTATCTGTGAAACAATGAAAAAGGGTCATTTTAGAGGTAATAGTGCAAACAAAAACAGCAAGGTGTAATTATTCCTTGAGATTAAAGGAAAATCACTCAAACAATGTGGAAACTGAGAAACACAGTGACTTAGGAAATGCCAAACTAAACAGGATCTAGAACCCCACTGAGGGTGAGAAAATGAAACTTCTGAAGGTTCATTCTATTTATATTCTTTCTATGTGGTTCCTTCCCCCACATTTCTTTCTAATATATAAACTTAATGTTGAAATTTATTTTTTGTCTCATTAATGGGAAGCTGTTTTTATTTCTTTAGCATATTAAACCAAAAATGTCAGCGGCTTGTTAAGGCTGGCCAAAATAGAATATGTCACTGAGAGAAAAGTGTTCACTTTCCATTTGTTATGAGGTGAATATAAATAAAATGAATCTAACAGCTATACTAACTCTTTAACAAAATATTAAAAAGATTAGTGCTATCTTACTTTGTGATGAAAACCTGACTTTAATTATATAACAATAACTTTGGAGGGTCAATTACTGCGCTTATAAACAATACGAATGATTAATGAATGTAGGAGAAAAGTCTGATATTTTCTTCCATATTTTAACAGCTAAAATTAATTTTATGCTTATGTTATTCATATTATGGCTCTAGTTTTTCATTTATGAAAATGTTGCTATTTGTGTAATGTATCTGATTTAACAAGTTTTAGCTCTTCTGTGCACAGTGTTTTATATACAGTGACTTAGAAAATGACAAGCAAAACAGAATTGAGAACCCCACGGAAGCTGAGAAAATGAAACTGCTGAAGGTTTATTCTGTGTACATTCCTTCTATGTGGTGCTTTCCCCCATTTGTAATAAGACATAGTTTGCCTCTATTGAAATAGGAGTTTTCTACCATGATGGACATAGTGGGTGTTATACTCAGTAAAATAACTCAGAGGAAGACAAATACCATATGATTTCACTTACATATTAAGTCTTTAAAAAATAATAATTAACAAACACAACACAAACAGGCTAATAGATACAGAAAAACCCCAAACATTTTGATGGTTACCAGATGGTGTTGGGGGAATGGGGGAATGGAGGGAAGGGATCAAAAGGAAAAATTTAGTAGTTACAAAATAGTCATGGGGATGTAAACTATAGCTAAGGGAATATAGTCAATAATATTGAAATAGTTATGTAT
Organism: Eonycteris spelaea; assembly: GCA_003508835.1. Taxonomy (NCBI): domain Eukaryota; kingdom Metazoa; phylum Chordata; class Mammalia; order Chiroptera; family Pteropodidae; genus Eonycteris; species Eonycteris spelaea. The sequence continues at coordinate 145,368 of PUFA01000041.1, read as the reverse complement.
GTGTCAGAGGGGTATTAGATTTATTGGGGTGATCGCTTCATATATTATATTAATATCTAATTAGTATGTAGTAACCTGAAACTAATATAATGATGTATGTCTAGTGTAATCAAAAAGATTTTAAAATTCTTAAAAAAGTGAGAGTTTCTGATTGCATAGTTCTGGGACTTTAATATTAATCAAATGTTACTGGTCTCAGAAATAAAATAGAAGGTTGCAAAAATATCTGTAAACCAGTGAATGAACTCTATTTTGAATCTCAAATTAAATTCAGACAAAAATGGCTAAGAAAAAGTTAAATTATTAACTATATTAATTTAACAGAAGTTCCTGAGAGTGAAAAAAAGGATAACTCCTAAGTTTTGGCTGCATTGATTACTCTTAGTATAAGTTATATAAGTTAAGGAGAACCTGTTTACTTATTCCTTACATATAGGTATTTTATATACATATTTTAAATTTAATTGTCAATGTAAGATGTATAAAATGTTTTCCCCATGAAACACTATTTTCATTCATATTACATTAAAAAATACATAATATAATCCATATTCTAATTAAGAAAGATAAACCAGATCATCACGTCATCTATTCAGCAAATCAATTTTGGGAAGAATATTGCCTTGGTGTATTTGGATTCATACATATATTAATAAAATTCCATAACCATTTTAAAATTACATTTTCAACAGCTATTTTTCATATTGGAATCATTTTCTTGGACAGATAAATTTGTTGCATCAAAAATGCAATTTTTTAGCTGTGTATATAAGATGACTAGAATGTTTGAGACAAAATTATCACAAAGGACATTATGGTATCAGTTGTCATAATCTCTAAGTTTTAAAATAAAAAAGTTTTGAATAGCATTTTTAAAACTCTGGCCATATGTTTATACCAGAAATATAAGGCCTTGAACATACCTGGGATATTAGGACTGAAACAAATAACATAACATTCTGCAGTGTTGTTATTCAAGTTGTACAAGGAATGCTTTTGTATGTCAGTGCATCATGACTAAGATTCATTAGCATAATTTGTCACAGACCCTCTGCTTGGAAGTAGAAAAGCCAAGAAAATGAAATGTATTACATGTTGTACTCTAAAGCTAAACCACAGAATAAAATCAGCTTTGGAATAGTTCTATCATTAGTTTATGTTCCATCTTAATTGTTCTGTCTTTTATTCCAAAGTTCAGAAAACTGTATGAAAGCTACATCTGTCTATGTCTTCGTTTGATCCATTTATTGTTCTCGATAGAGTTTATCTACTCTCTCTTAGTCATTGGCTCTCAAACTTGTAAACCATAAGAATCAGCTGAAGAACTTATTAAAATTTTCCGATTTTTTTGATCATACTGAAAGATTTTTATTTAGTAAGAGCATGAGCCCAGATCTAGGAATATCATTTGTAAAGATCACTCCTTCAATAGTTAAAGTTAAAGAGGCAAAAATAACTATCTTTATAGGAAGATTTTACTAGTGCTTTAAAAAGACAGAAAAGTTTATCTTCAGAGAACGTCATCTCTTCTATCAAATAATAAATCTCAGTTAAAATAGAAAAATCTTAGCAAACATGTGGATTTATTTTATATTATAATAATAGTTTACAGATAGATTTTTTTCATTTTTTAAAATCAAGACCCATAGTTCTCCCTGAACTATTGTACTTACTCATTAAATATCCCTAAGTCCAACAGCAGAGGGAATGCAGTTAGCATTAGTATGATGACCAGGTGGAGGGCCAGGGGAGGGAGGGAGCAATTGGGGGAATCGTTTTATTAACTATATTAATGTCTAACCAATGTACTGTGTACTTGAAATGAATTTAAATAAATAAATTTTTAAAAATCCCTAAGTCCAAAGTTGTAAAGTTTAGATAAGAACGATGGCAATGTTCTTCAGTGTATAGGATAATTTTAAATCTCTTGAATATGAGATGTTAACTAGAATTGCTCTTTTGCCATTTCGTTGGCCCTTGTTTTAAAATTATTTTCATTTTTCATAGTTTTTCTGGATTTTAAATCATGTTTTTTCTCTGTTTTTGCACATTAGGACTTGGACTGTTAGTTCTTTATAGTTCTTTGTAAAATCAACCCTATTTTTACTCTTCAATAGAAAATGACTCAAAAAACGTATTTTAACATATAAGCTGTCTAAAATTTTGCATTGTCATTTATTACAAGACCAATTCACATTAATAAGCAAAGGGTGAATTATTTACTTTAATAGGGAACTGGTAATATTACTCTCTTTATTCAGAGGATTTGAATTTTTTTTTAAGTGTTAAGATACTCATATGTGTAATATTCTTATTTTGGATTTGATGTATTAAGTTTGAATAATACTAGAAATTGAAAATGACTCAATATTTTTTAAAAGTTAACAAAATATCAACTTCTTCAAGAGGTGAATAAAAATATGTTAGGTACATTTTTCCCTTTTCTAGATATAAAAATACAATTTTGAATTTTTCAATAGAAAATGCATTTTTAAAATATGAATCTTTAAAAATGCACATATGTAGCATTAAAATATGCAAAGTTTATTAGTTTAATAATCAATGTTGATACATTTCCATTTTAAATAAATACTAAAGGTATGTCTATATTGCTAGCACATTTGTTTGGAAAAGTTGTAAACAACTGTCTTTAATCAAATTTTTGGTAAATTGTGTAAGATACTGCATTTCCCATTCAAAATCAATATTCACATTTAGACACTCTGATCTATTCCAGATGTATTGACCTTTCTATAATTTTTACCTCTAAAACAAATGACAAGTGAATCCCGGTGTGTGTAAGTCTTAGTCCATCATCCTGAGATGGAGGGCAAATTTCAGTCTTCCAAATGCTAACTGGACCCACAAGAGTTCCTTTATTCTAAGGTAATATTATGTGTTTGAATTACTATTAGAATTTTGATATTTCTGTGTGGATTAAATGAAAGATATATAAAATGAATTTCCTGACTATGACAGTATAACTATTTTCCACCAGATAGCTAGGATTGTTTTCTCCCTCTTTTTCACTTGGGGCAGGGTAAACCTTCAAAACACATGCCTTCTGTGTTTTGAAGGCATGTGTTTTGAAGGTTTACCCTGCTTCCTCATCACTTTCTCATACAGGAACATCACCTAACAATATATTTGCTTGTTAAATCTCATTTTGATGTCTAATTGTTAGAGGACAGACCTGCACTAACAAACACAAGACATTAGGAGATTAATGTTAAACATTAGTATTAGTATTTCAAGATATAGAAATTAAATTAAAAGTATTCATAAATATTTACAAAAAGAAGAAATTGAAAACTATATTAATATGGAAACTTTAATATATATAATATAGGTATTAACATACATTGACATATAATAATTAAGATAAATAAATTGAATAGATTTAATACATATTAATGTATGTGGAGACAAAAATGAATAAGAAAACCTTGAGGGTTATAGTATACCATTATTTAAATATTATTAAAATGTAGAAGAGTACAATATGTTACAGAATATTTTAAACTGGTATTAGAAACTCCAATTAATGTTTCCCTCAGGTCAGCAGCTACATGGTTACTATCACTCTTTCCTTCCACATCAGAAGCAGACACAACAAGGTGCACAGAGTTCTCTTTCCCACTGAGCCCAATCCTTGCCAAAATATCTTCTAATAATAAATAGGAAAGCATTATTTGTCACATCTGTCTTAACCAAAGATTTTCATTCAATTTCAATGAAAATATATCAGAATATGCCACCCTAAATTACAACAGTAGAAGTTTAGGACATGCCATCCCAAAATATGCCACTTTGATATGTTGATTACTTTGAGCTCTAGGCACTTACAAAATAGCAACTTCAGGGAGAGGTTTTCTCTGAACTACTCTTACGTCCAAAAAGAACTCAACTGTCATAGATCCTCTCTCCCTAGGAGCTTCATCAACTAACAAAGATTGACTCTTATCACTGGACAAGAGACTAGAAGTGGACACAACACCCAGATAAACTTTGTCACAAACTGTCAGATCTCCTATCTTCTGTAAGAATCCATTTATCTTCCCAAAAAGCTATTTACTCTCCTAAGAGGCTTATACTCCTCTTTTCCATTTCTCTGTTAAGATAATATTTAATCCTGAATTCTAAAGCCACCTCTTTGAGTTACTCATTTTCCTAGGTATCTCTCATGTATACATAAAATATGCATGTTAATAAATTTGTATTTGTTTTTCTCTTGTTAATCTGTTTTTTTATCACAGAGTCTCAGCTAAAACTCAGATGGTCCAGGGACAATGATTTTTCCTCCCCTACACAATCATATTCCCTAAAAGAGGGGACAAGTGCTAAAATTGTTGAAGACTCAGAGGACAGTGCATAGAAAAATAATGGAAGACAATAAAGATAGTCATAATAATCTCGGCATAAGAACTGAGGTAACAACTTTCACATATATTCAAATATTACGGGGGGAAATTCCTCCCAACAGTAGAGTAAGTTTCTAAAAAGAGACTAGTGAACATTGAGATAAGAAGATTAGAAAAATCAAGTATTAAATTATTATTCTGACTAAATGATTTCTATGATGTATTTCATCCATTATATGATATGATCCTAAGATCAGAATGTTGATGAGTAAGATTATCCTATTTTTCTCTACTTCCAGTGAAAATCAAATTGAGGAAAAGAGTTTAAATTAAGATATGAGATTCCATATAGCTATAAAGAAACTTCTTAATTGCCTGAAGGGTAATAACTTGAAATTAAGGCTTATTTATGGGAGGGAGGGACCAATACTTGTACAGAAGTCATTAAAAAAAATTGAAGCCATCTGGAAATGATTTTGAGAAAGAAGGGGTGTTTTAATAACAAAAGATAAAGAAAATGCCATTAACCACTTAACTCCTTAAGAAATGTGTTTCCCAAAAAGGGAAGAGAGGAAAAATAAATAAATAATTATTTGGGCATGCAAACTCAAAGGCACTGAAATTACTGATATTTCCTTGTCCAAAAAGAAACCCGAAAGAACCAAATAAAACAGGAATGATGCATTAAAATCAGTATTAGTTACAATTTTTGAAATTGTGTGTTGTGTATGCTTCTAAATAATGTGAATGTTGTTTACAATCATATAAGATACTAATAAATAATATATTAATAATAAGTTAATAATATAAATAAATACTATACTGTCTGAAGAGTTATAGACTTTCAAAAGTTTTAAGAGGAACTCAATGCGTCCTGGGAAATGTAGATGATCATTTAATGAAAGATAAAGCAGATAATGCTTTGATCCTCTGTTTAACTTAATTCAATGACTCAAGTAAAGATTGCTTAGAAGAGGTCATGAAGTTACAGAAATGAGTCCGTTTCAACTGTGACAATTTCCATAAGGATTAAAGAGAAACAAGTGCTTACTTAAGAATCACTGCAAGCTGGCTTTTAAAAAAGTAAACATATATCTGTAGAGGGCAAATTGCTCTCCCATTATGAGATTCCTCTAACCCAAAAAAATTACTGGAAACCAGACCAAGAGGAAGCAACTTTAGTTCACAGGACTTGAGAAAATACAAAAATCAAATCTTTTCCTACACATATATAAAAATATCCCAATATTATAAGTTATAAGCAAGAAAAATAATGTCAGAATTTTCTGTTGTAATCTTGACAAGTGAAACTAGTCACTTAATATTTAGGGTGGTCTTTGTAAAATCCTTGACTAATTTTACCAACTTCATTATTTATTTTTTTTCAAAGAACCATTAGCAGAAAGGAAGTTTTTAAGTATGAAAACAGAGACATCATAAATAAGTATGTAAAATGAAGGTTTGGTTTTCTGTTGTTTTGCTATTTTTGCTTTGGTAAGCTAACCTACTAATTATCTGTCACCAAAAAATTAGCTGGCAACCCAATCGGATTTTCTTTAGTAAATATTGAAGTGTTTACTATGATTTTCATAATAATTTTAGAAAATATAACATTCTATTGCTATATTCCAGCAACCAAGCAGGGATCAGTAATTCAATGTTTAAATGTTTTTAATTTTAGAAAAAGACCAATGGATTTTGTATCTCTGTCTAGGTAGGACAGGTATATTGGAAAATGATTTGCAAAATAGTTCATGCCACCTCTCAAGTCTTTTTTGATAGCTTCCACAAGCTGGTTTACATCTCATAACTGATTTACACTCTGCTATGCTTTATTTTTCACATTTTCTTCCTTTTACTTTTATGATGAAGACAATTATACTTCTCTGGAATTTAAAAAAGTCTGTATTGAAATTAAGATACTCCTCAGTTGTAAATACCAAACCTCAGCTCACAATGCTACTTACCGTCCATGTGTAACTCATGAGCATCCTCCTCCCACACCCTACAAAGAATAGAAATCTTGCATTACAAATTTGTGTTTCACCAAAATTTGATCATATGAAGAGGGTGTTTTTCTACCAGAAACAATTTTGTGTAGGAGGTAAATTTTTACCTCTATTCTTTTAGAATTTCTTGGCTAGACTTAAGAATTAAAATGATATCAGGTAGATTTATAGGAAACAGCATACATGGTTATATAAACATTATAGGCCACAGGAGCTCTCATAAGGAAATGAAGACCCAAAGATATGAGAGAACTTACAGGTTATTATTTTAAGTTGAACAAAAACAGAGAGAGTTGTAGAAAATAATTAAACTATGTAGGGAGGCTAAAGGGAGACAGGAATGATTTTAACAAGGCTTCTTTGTATAGCTCTTGGCTTTGACTCCCTCTTAAAGAATTTGTTTTCTCTTTGTGCAGGAAGGGCATCTTTCACAGAGGCATTTTATCTCCTGTTTCCAGGAAAAAAAGAGGAGATAGAATGTCCTTATTGCACTTGTTCTTAAGTTGCTTCTAGCTCAAATGAGCCTTATACCAAGTAGCATTAATATATGTGGTATATTCTGCCATCCTGAATTCCAACACAAGGGATCATTCTGATAATTGAGGATTGATAACAGAGTTTGGCATCTCTGGAAGTTATGTGCATTTCCCCCCGTGGAGAGAAATGGATTGAAAAAAAATAAGAGAGGAAAGGAGACATACAATTTGCAGCAACAAATCACTCTATTTTTTTTTCCTTAAGGAAAGATACTGCGTTAGCCATCACGACAATCTGAAGCAGTGTGTATTTTGCCAAAGCTAGTCATTGAACTTATAATACACACACACACACACACACACACACACACACACATTTTTTATACATGAACGCTATTTTTAAAATGCCAAACTAGGAAATATTGCAATATAATGAGAAAGTTTCTATAATGATTACTATATTATGCCATTAGTTGTTTGATACTAATGAAATGATGACAAACTTTATAATTGAAATGGTATTAGCTATCATGGTGAAAAAAAGCCCTAAATTTCATCTCACATAACAGTTCATCGAGGACATTGCTTGTTAGGTGACTATTCTCCAAGTTGTGATTGGGGGCATAAGGTACTTTTATATTATATTTCTACTATTGTCAACATATGGCTCACAAGCTTTCCTGAGGGTTGTTTTTGTTTGTTGTTTGTTTGTTTGTTTTTGCCATTTCACACACCTAATAGGGGAAAAGGTTAAGTCAAACCAGGAAATGAAATAGACCATATTGTTCCACATTTTATTTGGCAGAGTTCAGTCACATGGTTCTATATAGCAAGTGAGGCTAGGGAATGTAGTCAAACTATGCCCAAGAGTAAGAGGAAACCAATGAGGAGGCCAAGAACTCTCCGCTATGTACTTCTCCAAAACTCTTTGAAAGCATGATAATTGAGAAATGAGAGAGATGATTGATGAAGAAGATAATCATCAGCCTTAGAATTCTTTAAATAGTTCATTCCAGGTTTTTAAGACAAATTTAAGCCTACATACACATTTTGATTCACTTATTCGCATTCATTCAAACAGTAGTATTTCTGCCAATACTTAAGATGACATTTTATTATGCAAATTTCTGGGTGCCTTCTAGAAAACAAAACAATCCTGTTCATTAAGCAAGTACTACTGAATCCATTATGGCAATTCTATTGACTCTTAATGTAGGATCTTCTTCATAAACTGCAGGATACAATGAGATTTCAAAATGGCCTTTATGTGTTAGCTAAGAAATGAACTGAGACAGCCAGGGCACTACTTGCAATTGTTACCAATGTTCTTTTCGAAGGTCAAAAATTCTTCCCTTGTGCTCAAGTGACTGCTATTAATTTTAGAAACAAAATAACTTGCTACTTGTTTCTTCCCTAAGGTAATAATTTATTAATAGAGTCTACTTTCAGTTAGTAGTTCTATGCAAAGAAAGTAAGAAATGGTAAATTAAGTATTTATTGAAAAAATGTTTTTGAAAGGTGGCAGTAAATAAAGACTACAAAAAAGAAAAAGAAAGTTAAAGGTGCAATGCCCTGATGAAATCTATGACCTTGGCCTTAGTGCCACAATGTTTTAGCTAGAAATATTAATGAGCAATATGAGAGGGAAAACTGAGGCATACTTCTTTTCTTAAGGAAATAAGCTGCAAATGGCACACAAGTGGTTGAGTTTATTTAAAGGGAAAATGTTCTGCACTATATGCTTCCTTCTCTTGAGGCTTCCAAGGAATGGCTAGACATGGGGCGAGAAGTTTGGGGAACAAGATGGGAATTTTATTGGGCTGAAACTGTAGGAAAGTTTAAGAGCCACCTCATTTTGAAAGTACACTTTTAGTGAGTATCTCCTAGAAGAGTTGGTGAGAAACACAAGTGAGTTTTCGCCTGTCTTGGTTCTTGAGAAGACCAAAATGAAGATGTTCAAGGAAATTCTCAAAAAGTAGAAAGAAAACTGTATGTCCCACAGCAAAGGATTAGAGTCCACAGATTACCATGTCAACAAAAAAAGGAAGAGATTTGGTAATAATATACATAATGAAGAAAATAGCCTTTCAAAGAGATTGACCAGTAATCCTTATTGTTTGTGTTGTGTAGACTTTTCTCTATATTTAGATTACATCGTTTAATTTGCTGCTTTTTATAAAAGAAAAAACCTAGTTAGTTGAGTGTAGTAAATGTTCCCAGGTGCATCACATACCTCCTCCTACATTATCATAGGCCCTGTTCTAACATAAATTTTTAGGTAGGTTTAGAAATTATCAGAGGAATGAAATCTAAATTCCAGAATATGATAAAGTGGTTTATCATGTGAAATCTTCATTTCTCTTGAGTCTCAAATGGTATTATTGTATAACTTCCATTTAATTCTAGGTAGAATAAACTATTAAAATTTTCTGAACTCAATGCAGTCTCCCCATATTTATTCCTTTTTTATACTTCTGTATAGCTGAGTCTTAGCATGGAAGATCCCTCCACCTTTTTGTAGAGTGGCTAAACTCCACTTTCCTTCAAAATACAGTTCAAAACTATGCTGATCATGTTCAGACACAGTTAAATGTTTTCTAACATGCTTCTTGAGTGTTGTGAGCTTCTATTGTTGTGTTTCACAGTGTATTGTAATTTCCAAACAGTTCTTCATATCTATCCATGGTTGAAAACCTCTGGAATACAATGACTGGCTGTCTTTTAATGATATGTCCAGAAACAATAAGTCATTGTGAGAAAACTATCTTATGTGCAACCTAACATATTAATAAAAGTACATTAATTTTTCACTTGGAGACAAAAATAAAACAATCATGAAAGGAAATTCTACTATGTTTTCAGGAGAGCATTCTAAATCTTTCTATCATTTATATCTAATTATGAAGCAATCTTAAAATACAGAAATTGTATTTTAATTAATTTTTCAATAAATTCTGCACTTCCTAACACACACACACACACACACACACACACACAACACACACACACACACACCATGGACTGAATTGTATCTCCCTAAAATTCATTCGCACTAACCCTAAATGGTACAATATTTGGGCCTTTAGCAGGGAATTAGGTTTAGATGGGCCTGGAGAGTGGGTGCTTATCTTGATATGATTGCCCTTCTAAGAAGAGATACCAGAGAGCTTGCTTGCTCTCACTTTCCTGTAAGTGAGGACAAGTGAGAAGGCAGTGTTCTGTAAACCCGGAAGACAGTCCTCACCAGAACCTGACCATGCAAGTGCCCTGATCTCAGACTTCCAGTCTCCAAAACTGTGAGAAACAAATCTTTGTTGTATAAGACACCGATCTGTGATATTCTTCTATGGCAGCCTGACCTGACTAAGTCTGCACGCTAACTCTATAGCTATATGACATAATATATGCATGTAAATACATATACACACTTTAATCTTTAAAAATAAATTTAATCTCTTTTTAGTTTAATGTTCTTTTCTTTTCAATTACAGCTGATATTCAATATTATATTAGTTTCAGATGTACAACATAGCATTTAGACATTTATGTAACTTATGAAGTGACCCCACCCATAAGTCTAGTACCTGGCACTATATATAGTTATTATAATATTATTAACAATAGACCCCATGCTATCTTTTACATTCCCGTGCCTATTTTGTAACTATTAACTTGTCTTCTTAATCCCTTCATCTTTTTTACCTGTACCCAACCACTCTTCTCATCTGGCATCCATAAGTTTGTCCTCTGTATCTATAAGTCTGCTTCTGTTTTGTTTGATTTTTTCTTCCTTTGGTAATATGTATAAGTGAAATTATGAGGTATTTGTCTTTCTCAGTATGACTTATTGCACTTAGCATAATACACTCTAAGTGCATCCATATTGTCACAAATGGTAAAATTTCATTTTTTATGGTCGAGTAATGTTCCACAGTATAAATGTACCATGCACCATATTTTACAGTCATCTTTGATGAACATTTATATCACTGAGTGTTTTTGAAAGTATCATTTCAGATATCTGTCATAAAGTGGAAAATATAGAGTATCTGGCAAGAAACTAAATGTCTACTTCTCAATATCAAGATCATTAGTCAGTTGCATTTTATATCCCAAAACATAATGTATTTTTCAAAGATTCTTTTTGTCATTTTTAGTAGATCCATTATTCATCAAAGCATTACTAAAACTAATATTCCTTGCACAAAATTGTCTTTTTAACTATATTAACTTTTAAAATAAATATAACTAGAATTGAAAGTTTACCACATGGATAAATTCATATCACCTCAATTTTTAGAGACCAAAATAAAATAAAAGCTTTTGTGTATTATAAAACCTGATAGGAATTAATACCTATATTCCACTTGTGTGAAGTGTGGAATTTATCCAAGCTGTAAGATAAGAATTTTCACTGTGCTACTGCTGGACATCACATATCAACATCATCAAAAGCAACAATCACCGATTTAGGAGTAATAAAGATTCACGTTAAGAAATTATTAACAAGAGGAAAATAAAGCATACTTTTACTATGTATATATTTAATCACTGCACTGCCTGGTTATAGGAGGGCGAGCACTGCATACCAGGTGGCAGACATTGCACATATATTTTCATTTAATCTTCACAATAATTCTGCAAGGTAAATGTTACTATTTTTATTGGTCACAAAAGAAAACTCAAGGATGTGAGTTACTAACTCTGTGATAAAAAATACCAGTAAAACAGGAGTATTGATAAAACATCTCTCTAATGATAAACTCTTTTCTACAGTTCCACTGATGTCTACATTGAAAACATGAGCTTCTATCAGGACTGAAACTTATTTTAAATGTGTTAAATTCAGTCACATCGATAACAAAAAGTTAACTGGCTTCTTAAAAAAGTAAATTAATATTTCTGTGAATTAATTACACACAGGATTACTTAATCAGGAGGGAAAAATAGAAAGACCAAAATTTAACATACTTTGATATACATACTCTTACAAGTGTAACATGTAAAACCCAGTTCAAACTACAGAGCAGAAATTGTTCAAATAATGCAAACTCAAGAAAAGCTTTAGTCTTAAGAGATGAGAGCTGTACCTTATTTATTTATAGAAGAGCTGTTATGATTTACCACTTTCTTGATAACCTATATTATGCCAAAAGAATTCTTATGTTTATTTTAAGAAATGTTAATTTCAAAATTATGTGTTCCTCTGTAATATAATTTTAGAAGCTGCACATTACTAGTCTAAATTAATTCAACCTAGGTCATGGAACCATAGCGAAGGGTTGTCCAGAGATCCAGATTTACCTTTGGATTACAATTTTATAAAGAGAACGAATATTCTAAAACAGTGATATAATTATGTGTGCCTCCCCAGTAACCTTTGTCCTCAAGAGAATGTTCATTTGTCTATAAATTTTCATTGTGTAAGATATTGATAAAAGAATCATCAAGTGAGCATCACAGAGTTCTTTTCAATTCTCATTTCTGAACTAACCATGCCGAAGCATTATGCTATAACACCTCTGGCCTTGGAGAGACAACTTCTTATTGAGAGTCAAACCCCTACTATTGAGCTCAAGTCGACTTCAGATCAGGTCATTCATGTCTTGGATGTGTTCTCATGAAACTGAAAACCATCTCATAAAGTCCACACCAGAATACAGTTGATCCACATTTCTGTCAGCACCAGAGAGCCCGTCTCAGGTAGGTACGTAAAACCTTGCTGTGGTCTGTCATTTTGACCAAATAAAACCTAGCTGAAAATATGTGGCTACAGAATCTTACGAAATGTCAGATGTACCAATCCATTAGGCAACAGCCATTGAGTCCTTTGCATGTTCAGCACCTGCTGCTCAAGGTTTGATCCTTACCCTGACACTGACCCTCTGTATACATGTTATCTTCCTGCCATCCTGAGGCTCTGGTAGGCCCCGATCTATTGTCTGAGCTTCAAAATTCATTTTGGTTTGCTTCTATACTTCTTGCCCTCATTCCAGGTCCACATGGGAATGAAACCTAAAAGGCCCTGTATCTTACAATGATTTATTTCCCTGCCTTTGGTAGGCTGAGGGGCCAGCCGAAAAGGCTAGGGTCACAGCATGTTTATGTGAGGTATTCTGCCAAGAAGTGCAGAAGCTGGAGTTCCAGAAAATGCAGTCCCAAAATTTCCAGGATTTTAGTTGACCATTTATCCTCGCATAAAAATCGGCATGTGCACGAGCCTCTGGCTGAAGGAGTCAGCCTGTGCCTTCGGGAAAACAGATTGAAGATGCTAACACAACTTGAATGGTGAAAGAGTTCGATACAAGGCAGGTGAGGCCGGCTTCCTAGTAGGCCTGCAGGGAATGAAGAGCCTTCAGGCAGACAGCAAGGCAGAAGGCCTGAGCCTTGGTTCTCATGCGGTCTCCAGAACTCTGGAGCTAGTGGAGAATGCACACCCTGTTCCTGTCATCTATTTGGGGCCGAGGCAAGGAAAGAGGTGGTGCAACTCCATAGTGGGGGCCTCAGCAGAGTGTGCTTTGATGGAGCCTCAGCTGAATGCAGAATACTGAGCACTTATTTAAACTTCAGAACATACAAATGTAACCTTTGTTGATGAATAAAGCCCTCTGCTGAAGGCTCTTTCACTGCTGTTATCACTGGCTTCCCACCTTCAAAGCCAGTAGGGATGAAGAAACCAAGTCTCAGGAAAGGCCCTGGCCAACAGCTGTCCAGGTACTGTCTTTCACTCAGGGGATCAGGCTGGTCAATGTCCCAACAATGGGTGTTCAGAGTCATTGTCCAGATCCCACCTGGAAATCAGCACCTGGCCAGACAGCAGTGGGCTTAGGTTCAATTTCCCTCCCTGCCATGATGGCCCAGTTCACCGTAATTCATGCTTTCACTCCAAGTCTCTGGACTGACAAACAAGGGACCAAGAGCCAGTCTTTGAGTCTAGCATCTTCCCCTCTGGAGAATTTTCTTTCACCCTGTTCCTTTCTTCACTTGGCTCTTGTGCAATGTCAAAACAACCAGGCCCAAGGCATTTGAAAGTCCCAGGGGTAACTATAGCCAGGCAAGGCCATAGACATCAATTCAGCGTCCCTTGGCCATTGGACTGGCACAGGTGAGTTGACCAGTTAAGGCTCCTTGGTGAGAGGACTAGCTATCAATAAATCACAGCTATTGTGCATGCACTTGATGTCGGCCAGGCCGTGGGCTCTCCACTATCCCAGCATTTTGCTGTGTCTAACCATCACCCCAAAGTCCTCTTCTTTTGCCTGACTCCTTCATTCCTTTTGCCTTCTACTCTCAGCTTCCACCTTCATGCCCCGTCCCATTCTAATGCATGTGAATTTTCTAGCAGGGCATTTCCCTTTTTCAGGTTTCTTTGACACTCCCAGGCAATTCTACATTCCTTTGCTCATCCATTCTCCCATCTTCAGCCCTCTGACAACCATTCCTATGTTCCTCAACCCACCTATTTCATAGGTCACTTCCAGTCAGTCTTCCATTTCACCTTACACTCTTTGCACCAAAGAGTTGGACTGTGGGAATCTAGAAAGTTCTAGGTTCTGGGAGCAGGCCTGCCTTCATGACCACTGCCCAGCCAGGTTGGGGAAGTCAGGGACTGGGTTCTGGGGACATGGAGTTTGCTCATGTCTCTTTCAGCCTGGCAAATGGCTCAGAATGTGAGACCACATGTCCTTACTACAGGCATGCAAACAGGCACACCCCCTTTTGTCCTAGACCAAAGCATGCCAGTGGGTTTGGGATAGTGTGGCCAGCCTAGAAATTTGAGAATTTTCTATCAGGCAGCTGTGTGCAGGAGGACTCTGTATCACTCATCACTGTATACTCTATCTGCTAGGCCCCTTTTGCCTTCCCCCACTCCCATTCTCATCTCATACTGGACTGGCATTTGCACTTGAACCTCTTAGAAGGGCTTCTCTCACAGAATCCAAGCGTCCTGGATTGTTTCTCATGGATTCAGGATCATTTCAGTGGGAAGCAGAGCTGAGTTTCAGGCTGAAGTAAAGATCCTGACAGAGCAGGAATATTCAACTGTCAGGAACTGCCTCGGTCCCCGGAGCCATCATTCAGCCATCTCCTAGGAGACAGGGTCCTCCCCAGCACCGATTGTCCTCGACAAGATTGTTCATTTTTCCACAAAGCTTCCTTTCTTGGTCCATTCTCAGAGTATAATATGGAATATTATCTTGTGAGTCATGCTTTCATTTCATGTAAGAGTTTTTATATGTTGTAGAAAAATGATTATTTTTTTACTTACCTATATTATGTTTCAAGAACTGTATTTAGCATCATCTGATAAAGATCTGTCTGGAATATTGACACTCAATTTAAAAATCTCTGAATTTTTTTGAAATTGTAGACTACATTGCAAGACACAATCTCAAAGATTTTTCAGTCAAATAAGAAATACTTTTGTCTGAAAATGTCCTGTAATTTCTTAAACCTCCAGTTAATTTTGTGTTCTATTGAACGGACACTATTACACAAATCTAAGCAAAAAGGATTAAAATTAGTCTTTTAACAATTTTTATTCATACTTTTCTAAATACATTTTTATTTCGAACTGCCTATTTATATTGTCTATAAGAAAATAAAGTGCTAGATTTATTTAAAACGTACTATGAAATAAAATTAATTCCAAATATATCATAAAAACTAGGAGATTCCCTAGTAGTTCTAATTAATTTACATTAATTTGCATTAATGAATCCAGTAAGTCAGGAACAAGATTATGTATATAATAAGAATAGAATTTACTTTGGTTAGCTCATAAGTCAATGTAGATCTAAAAACTTGAAAAAATCTTTAATGTTATTTTTTTTCAAAAATGGGCAAAGAAATTTCTTGCTTCACCAAAATACATTCTAATGAATAAGAATAATAAATCTCAAAGGGTTAAGTAGTTTCTGAAACTTGATGTGGTAACTACACTAGTTTTTGTAAACTTACAGCTCTTTTGTATTTCTGTCATTTTATTTATTCCCAGGATTTTTTTTTTCATAGATGATCATGTCTGTTAGGATCCAGTAACATGTAAAAGAGAAAGAAAAAGAAAGAAATTCATATATATGTATATTAATATAGAGAGAGAAGCATTCAAGATTATTATCTACTAGAGAATTGTAAAATAAACCACAAGAAAGTACCACATGTTCATCAGGTTTAAAAGACAAACAATATTGATCTACTATATGATCCAGCAATTCCTCTCCTGGGTATTTACCCCAAAGATTTGAAAACTCATATTTGAAAAGATATTGCACACTGATATTCATAGCGGCATTACTAATAGAGAGCAGGACCTGGAATCACTTGAAGTGTACTACAATAGGTGATTGAATAAAGAAGCTGTGGTACATATATACAATGGAATATTACTCAGCCATAAGAAGTGATGAATACTGCCATTTGCAACAACATGGATGGACCTCGAGATAATCATGCTAAGCAAAGTAAGCCAAAGAGAAAATGTGAAAATCACATGATATCATTTATATGTGTGATATAAACCTAAAAGCAATGAACGAACTGAATAAACAGAGAGTTATGGGCCGTAATAAAATAGTGGATTCCAGAGGGTAGGGGATGGGGTAAGGGAGAGGTAGACTGGGTAAAAGGGGTCAAATATGTGGTGAGAGAAGAAATCTAACTATCGAGGGTGAACACAGTGTAAATATATACATATATATGTATACACACACACACATATATGTGTGTGTGTGTGTGTATAAAATTATTAAAATGTACAGATGAAACTTACTGGATTTTGCTAATCAATGTCACTATCAAATCAATCAATCAATTAATTAATTATTTTAAAAAGACAGACAAAAACCAAATTCAAAACAACTGAAATTCTGATATTGCTGATGAGATAGAAATTCGTACTACATTTTGGCAAACAGTTTAACATCATCAGTTAAGTGTGACATACATATATCCCTTACTCAGAATTTCTACTCGTGTGCTGATAAAAGACATGTACAAAAAATTCACTCATTGTTGTGTAGACATATACAGTATTTGTTATATCAAAAAATTTAAAGCAACCTAAATATCTTTCAATAGTACATAAGATACATTAACAAGAGCATATTTGTGCAATGGATTCTATGGAGCAATGAAAAGGAATATGACTACAGACAATAATTAGGATAGATCTTAGAAAATATAATGTGAACAAATTTATTCGGAAAAAAATCCAAATTTCTAAGTCAATTTATATAAATACTAGAAAAGCAAAAACAAATCCAATTGGAATAGTTGTTTATTTGAGTGGGAGCCTGATAATGTTCTATTTGATTAGATGTTAGTTAATTCCAGAGAATAATTTGAAAAATATAATTATCAAAATGTTTATAAAGCTCTAAATCTATAGAAACAAAAGGAAAGTTATTCAACTTTCTGATGATATTAAGCTTTTCATGGAAGTATAATAAAATAATTTTGACAAAATGGAGGATTTCATATTGTTTTGTTAGTTTTTTCGTTTAGTTAATATTAAGGAATTATCTGCTTTTAATGCTGGTGAAACAATGCCACATAGTTTTGTTATGATTTCTAGCAAGAAAGCATGATTTGGGAAGATGGAGCACTATGTTACTGGTATCAGTGACTGAGAGATGACAGTAATCAATTATTGTAGTTACATCTGGAAGATGGGTTGACAGAAGGAATGCAAGTTAGGATGAAAAGCTCATGGTTTATCCTGTTCGAGGTTTCAGAATCCAGAATTGGAAACCAGAGAGTGGGATTATGACCTGAAAATTGAGTGATCGTGTTCACAGGTCACTTATATGTTCACAGATTGATGAGTCTTGCTGGACACATGAGTACAGACAGAGGCCTTTCTGCTGTTTTATACTGTAGAGCACTCATGAGGAATCTGAGCTGGGTAAGAAGAATAAGTGGAAGAAGACATGACTGAGGTCTTAGAAGAAGGACTTAGGCACTCAATAAAGAACAGGTATCATAGGAAAAGAACAGTGTGCCTTTCAGACACAGAAAACCCTGTCAGTGAGCTCAGAACACACTCACTGCAGGAGTAACATCTGAGCAGGGCAAGGCCAGCTGATTCTGAGGTAACCAATTTTGAGGGAGAGGTTCCTTGTGGCTTTAATATTTTTAGAAGATTTGAGCTAAAATTAGACTGTGAGAAGAGGCTGAGACCAAAGTGCAATCAGTCAATCAATCACTCATCACTCAATCACTCAATCAATAAAAAGAAACATCTATAGGCAGGAAATGAATAGTAGCTTCTGCTCTGTTAATTACTGAAGGAACTAGGGAACTTTTCACTTACCACAATATTGATGAAAGTTTAATCAAATGTGATAAATATGCTAAACCCTAACATCATAGAGAATAAGGTTAATGAATACAAAATAAAGGCCATCAAACAAAGTTTTACTATTGAAGTCAATATCTTTCTCTTTTCCAAAAGCATATAATAAAGGCAAACCTACATTTTTATCTTTTAACCACTACTGGTTTGGATAACCTTGGACAAATTTCTTAAATTATCTAGACACCAGGTCTGCCACTGATGACAATACTAACAAAATTCTTATGAAGATAAAGGAAAATGTGCATATGAAACACTGAATACAATGCCTGGTTCCTGAAATCTCTCAATAAATGTTCACAGTTCTTGTTAGCTCTTTTATCAGAAGAGTTCTCTTTTTTAACCTATCAGATAATAGTAATCTCAGACTCAAAATGTTCTAATCAGCATGCACAGTGCATTTTATTAAAAACACCATTCTGTTGAACGCTTAGATATTTTATCATCATCAACCCTGAAGCTAAATAGTGGACTTATCTTACTAGAACTCACATTTAGCGAATATAGAATACTAATTTTTCCTCTTATTTTAATGACAGAATAAGCAATATTTATAAAGCTGACAGTTAATGTGAGCAGTTTCTCCATTATGTAATGACTATGCCAATTCTATCTTTAAATACTATTTTTACTAATCTTATCCCATTAAGAAATAATCAGTATCACCACTACAACTTCCTTAAATTAAATGACATACTTCTCCTGTATTAAAAAGGATCAGCTGATTGGTATTTTTGAAACATATTTATATGTTTAAATAAATGGCATTATCTTAACATTGTATTTGAGTATTTTTGTACATATTTCCTTGTAAATAATTATTGCTAACTTGGTATTTCCTTTCAGAAAGCTGTAACAAATTTAAGAAAGAAATAATCTCTGCATAAACACAGTGTGAGGTTCTGAGAAACAAACCCTAACAGAACAACTTAGAAGTTACAGCCTTCAGATAGAACCAGCATCAATTTATCCAGAGAACAGTTTTTAAAAAGAATATTTTTTAAAATGGGTAAATTGGGGTTGTTCTGATCACACTATACCATAGCAAACCATAAAATTAAATGAGGCATCTTCTAGGAATTAACATATCTGAGAAGTAAGGGGAAAAAGTTGAAGTTCTCTTGAATAAAATATGAAAATAATCAACAAGTCAGTAAAATTTCTTTTTTTTTTTTTTTTTTTGTAAGTTGATTTTCTCTATTGTAGCTGCTCATCATTCACTCAACAAATGGTTTTATTGTATTATTTTTTATTTTATTTGTTTCAAATATACAGTACATTGGTTAGACATTTTTATAGTTTATCAAATGACCCCATAATTGTTCCTTCTCTCCTTTGGTTTTTCACATAGCCAATATATTAATGCTAACTGCATTCCCTATGCTGTTATCCCCATCCCGACCATCTATCAACTACTAATTTTACTTCTTTAAACCTTCAACATTCTCCCAGCCCCTCAGCCCTGAGCCCTTCTGTCCATCACCAATCTGTCCTCTATATTTGTGAGTCAGTTTTTGATTAGTCTGCTTCTTTTTGTTCCAGATTCCGCCATATAAGTGAAATCATATGATATTTATCTTTTCTAACTTTTTTCACTCAGCATAATAAGCTCTAGGTCCATCCATGTCATTGCAAATGTTAGGATTTCATTTTTTTAATGGCTAATATTCCATTGTATATATGAACCATAACTTCTTTATCCAATCATCTGTTTATGGCATTTATTGCTTCCATATCTTGGTTATTGTAAATTGTGGTCACCATGAATATTGGGTGCATTGATCTTTCAAATTATTGTTTTGGTTTTCTTTGGATAAATACCCAGAACTCAATTGCTGGGTCAAAAGGTATATCATTTTTAATTTTTTGAGAAACCTCCAACTGTTTCCAGAGGTGTTCAATTTACAATCCCAACAGCAATGTATGAGGATTCCCTTTTCTCCTATCTTTGCCAACACTTGTTCTTTGATTTATTGATGATAGTCATTCTAACAGGTGGCAAGTGATATTGCATTGTGGTTTAATTTGCATTTCTCTAATGATTAGTGACCTTGAGCATTTTTCATATGTCTATTGGTCATCTGTATTTCTCTTTGGAGAAGTATCTGTTAGATCTTCTGCCCACTTTAAATTGGATCGTTGGGGTTTTGTTGTTGAGTGTATGAGTTCTTTCTATATTTTGGATATTAATTAACCTTTTATCAGATGTATCATTAGTGAATATCTTCTCACAATCAGTTTGTTGTGATTTTTTTTGTGATGGTTTCTTTGCTGTGCAAAATGTTTTTAGTTTGATGTAGTCCTATTTTTTTCTTTGTTTTCCTTTCCCAGGAAGATATATCCAAAAGAAATTACTGTTAGCAGTATCAGAGAGTTTACTGCCTATGTTCTTCTAGACTTTTTATGATTTTCAAGTCTTATGTTTATGTCTTAATCCATTTTGAGTTTCTTGTATACAGTGTGAAAGGTGATCAGTTACTTTTTTTTTTGCATGTATCTGTCCAATTTTCCCAACACCATTTATTGAAGAGACTATCTTTACCCCACTGTATATGTTAGCTCTTTTGTCATATACTAAGTGAGCTTATAGGCATGGATTCATTTCTGGGGTTCTATTCTGTTCCATTGTTCAATGTATCTGTTTTTATGCCAATACCATGCTGTTTTGATTATTACTTGCCTTGTGGTATAGTTTGATAACAGGTAGTGATACCTCCAACTTTGTTCTTTTTTCTCAAGATTTCTGTGGCTATTTGGGTCTTTTATAGCTTCTGTGTACATTTTAGGATTATTTGGTCTAGCTCTCAGAAAAATGTCATTGGTATTTTGATAGGATTGCATCAAATCTATAGATTACTTTGGGTAGTAGTATGGCCATTTGAATGATGTTGATTCTTCCTCCATGAGCACGGTATGTGCTTCCATTTATTTGTATCCTTTTCCATTTCTTTTTCAATGACATGATTTCTGAGAACAGTCTTTTACCTCCTTGGTTAATTTGATTCGCAGGTATTTTATTTTTGATGCAATTGTAAATGGAATTGTTTTCTTACTTTCTCTTTCAGAAAGTTCATCATTGGTGTATAACGAAGCCACTGACTTCTAAATATTTATTTGTAACCTGCCACTTACTGTATTCATTGATCAGTTCTACAGTTTTTGGTGGAATTTTCAGGATTCTCTCTATATAGTACCATGTCATTGCAAATAGTGAGAGTTTTCCTTCTTTTCTTCAAATTCAGAAACATTTTATTCCTCTTTCTTGTCTGATTGTTGTGGCTAAGACTTCCAACACAATGTTGAAGAGGAGTGGTGAAAGTGGGCATCTTATCTTGTTCCTGATCTTAAGAAAACACTTTTAGCCTTTCCCCATCGAGTATGATGTTAACTTTAGGTCATATATAATCTTTATTATGTTGATGTATTTTTATATCCCACTTTGCTGAGAGTGGATGGATTTTGTCAAACACTTTTTCTGCATCTACTGATATGATCATACGGTTTTTATCTTTTGATTTTTAATGTGGTGTATCACTTAATTAGCAGATATTGTACCAACCTTGCATCCCAGGAATAAATCCAACTTGATCATGGCATATGATGGTTTTATTTTATTACTGAATTCAGTTTGCTAATATTTTGTTGAGGATTTTTACTTCAATGTTCTTAAGAGATATCAAAAATATAATTTCCTTTTTTTTGTAACGTCTTTGTCTGGTTTTGGAATCATGGTAATGATGGCCTCAAAAGGAGTCAGGGAGCCTTTTTTACTCTTGAAGTTTTTGGAATAGATTTGAGAAGAATAGGTGTTAATTCTTCTATGAACTTTTGGTAAAATTCGCCTATGAAGTCACCTGGTCCAGAACTTTTTGTTTTGGGAGATTTTTGATTACTGATTCTATTTCATTGATGGTAATCAGTCATTTCAGATTTTCTGTTTCTTCTTGACTCATTTCTAAGGAGATTGTATGTTTCTACGAATGCATTTCTTCCAGATTGTCCCAATTTTTTTGGCATATAATTTTTCATAGTATTTTCTTATGATCCTTTGTATTTCTGTACAGTCTGTAGATATTTCTCTTCTCTCATTTCTGATTTATTTATTTGAGTCCTCTCTCTCTTGTCCCTGATAAGTTTGGTTAAGCATCTGTCAATTTTGTTTATCTTTTCAAAGAAACAGCTCTTGGTTTCATTAATCTTTTATATTGTTTTTCTAGATTCTATTTCATTTATTTCTGCTCTAATATTTGTTATTTTCTTCCTTCTCTTCACATTGGGATCTGTTTTCTGTTCCTTTTCTAGTTCTTTTCAGTGTAAGGTTAGATTGTTTATTTGAGCTTTTTCTTGTTTCTTGAGGTAGACCTGTATTACTATGAATTTCCCTTTTAGGACTGCTTTTGTTATGTCCCATAGATTTTGAGTCGTTGTGTTTTCATTTTCATTTTTCTCTAGATATCTTTTGATTCCTTCCTTGATCTCATTGATAACCCATTCATTGTTTAGTAGCATGTTATTTAGCCTCCATATGTTGGTGTACTTTCCAGTTTTTTTTCTTGTAGTCAATTTCCAGTTTCATACTATTGTGATTGGAGAAGACGATTGATATGATTTCAATCATCTTAAATTTATTGAGACTTTTTTGTGTCCTAACATGCGGTCTATCCTTGAAAATGTTCCATGTGCACTTTGAGAAGAATGATTTTGTTGTTTGTTTGTTCATTTATTTTTTGCTGCTTAAAGGTACAATGCTCTGAAAATATCCATTAAATTCATCTGATGAAGTGTGTCATTTTGACCCAATGTTTTCTAGCGGATACTTTGCCTGGAAGATCCATCCACTGCTGTCAGTGGAATGGTAAATTCTTCAACTATGCTTGTATTACTATTGATCTCTCCTTTTATGTCAGGCAATAATTGCTTGATGTATGCAGATGCTCCTATTTTGGGTGCATATATGTTTACTAGAGTTATGGTCTCTTGAATTATCAATCCTTTCATCACTATGTAATGCCCTTCTTTTTCTCTATAATAGCCTTTGTTTTAAAGTCTATTTTATCTGAATACGTATCGCTACCCCAGCTTTTTTTAAATTTCCATTTGCATGACATATCTTTTCCCATCCCTTTACTTTCAGTCTGTGAGTGTTATTTGATCTAAAGTGGATGTCTAGTAGACAGCATATAGATGGGTCTCCATTTTTTTATCCATTTGCTACTCTGTGTCTTTTGATTGGAGCAGTTAATCTATTTACATTTAAAGTGATTACTGATAGGTACATAGTTACTGCCATTATCATATTTGTTTTTTCCATTCTCTTTTTGGTTATGAATTCCTTAAGCTTTTCCCTGTCTGGGAAACTCTTTATCTCAACTTCCATTCTAAAGCCTTGCTGGGTAAAGTATTCATGGTTGTAGATTCTTGTTTTTCATAACTTTGACTATTTCTTGCCAGTCTCTTCTGGTTTGCAAAGTTTCCATTAAAAAATCAGCAGACATTCTTATGGGGGTGCCCTTGTATGTAGTAGCTGCCCTTCTCTTTCTGCTTTAAAGATTCTATCTTTGTCTTTGACCTTTGGCATTTTAATTATGATGTGTCTTGGTGTGAGTCTGTTTCAATTCCTCTTGTTTGGAACACTTTGTGTTTCCTGACCTTGTATGTCTAATTCCTTTGCCAGGTTAGGAAAATTTCTGTCATCATTTCTTCAAATATATTCTCAAGCCATGGCTCTCTCTCTTCTCCATTGGGTACTCCTATGATCCAGATATTGTTATGCTTCATTTTTTCCTGGAGGTCTCTTAAACTATCCTCATTTTTAAAAAATTATTTTATCTTTTTCTTGTTTCTTGGGGTGTATTCTGCTACCTTGTCTTCCAGTTCTCTGATTTGATCTTCTGCTTTGTCCACTCTGCTGTCGAATTTTTCAAGTGTGTTCTTCATTTCAGTTATTACATTCTTTATTTCTGTCTGCTTCCTTTTTATGATTTTTTGTCTTTTATTATGCTTACTATCACTCTGTTGAGGTCTTATTATGCTATCCATTCTTCTGCTAAGTTCATTGAGCATCCTCATAACCATTTTTTTGAACTCTGTGTTGGGTAGGTTGCATGGCCCCATTTCATGTAGCTTATTTTCTGGAGTCTTCTCCTCTTTGTGCTCATTTCTACGTGTCAGGAATATTTGTTTCATCTCTCATCCTTGACCAGACAGCCTAAAGTGGAAGGTGTCCTGTGAGACCCAGTAGTACACTCTCCCTGATCCCCTATGCTGGGGGCTCTGGATGTGATCTTTGTGTGGGTTATGTGTGGTCTTCTCTTGTCGCCAACCCTTATTGTTGTTAGCACATCAGTGGATGGATTAATGCTCAGGCTGACTAATTGTGGGAATTGGCTGCACGCAGAGGGTAGGAGTTGCTGTGTGGGGGCTAATCCTACTGAAGGGGATTCACTCTAGCAGACTTGCATACCTGTTGCAACTACCCTTTGTGTGTACCACTAGTGGAGATAGTCAAGAGTTGCTCTGTCGTGGTCTTGTGCCACCTTGCACATGTGTTGTTTTTGTGGTCCTTGGGAGGCACTCCCCAGAAGGCCAAGGTCAGCTGTTGCTTTTAATTGTTCTATTTCAAACAAAACACTAGAGTAGGATTCAAAATTCTGATAATCAAGTAGCATTATTTTCAAAAATAGAACTATTTCTAAAGGATACATAAAATCTATATATTGTTATAAAACCACCCCCAAATAACAGCAACATTCCCAAAATTTGAAAGATAGCTACTAGGTAACATTTATAGTTAATAAAATTGTTGGCTTTTATTTGTAGGTAGGGTGGGTGGGGTGTCAGCAAAACAATGGCAGTCAGATTAATACAGACTCAGTCTTGCTACAACTTCAGTAAATGTTCAGGCATTCCCGCAGAAGTCCCAGAGCACTACAAGACCAATTGCTGTCTGGGACTGGCCCACACATCCCCGAGATCCACCCAAGTTTTAGGTGGGCTGAACTAAGCACAATGGTGGCTTCCCTTCCAGCCCCAGTTCTGGTGCCAGGTAAAGCAGATTCTCTCAGTATGAAACCTGCAGGAGCCTCTCTCCCACTGCCAGTGTCCTGAGTGAGTATCTGCAGGTCAGAAAGCCTGTGTATGGGTCCTTCAAAGGGGTATCTAGGATTTTAGTTTTCTTCCATCTCACCCAGATGGCTGGTATCCCTTCTGGTTTTTACAGTCAGAATTAATGGAATATCCTCATTCTTGGGCCAGGAACCTGGGCTGGGGAGCCCCCAATGAGGACAGCACACCCCTCTCATTCAGGGAGCCTCTGCAGCTTCTCTCTCCCTCCCAGTGATCCTCTACCATCTGCAGGTGTGGGTTCAGCTTAATTGGTGACTTTGCCCCTCCTACCGCCTTCAATGTGGCTTCTTCTTTATATTATCAGACCTACGTGTTATAATCAGCTGGACTTCAAGTGATTCTCTATGCTGATTATTTTATAATTTGGTTGTAATTTCAATGCAGACCTGGAAGAGGTGAACCCTGCTTTTACGTAGTCTGCCATCTTCTGCCCACCCACCAATTGTACTAAAGCTGTCTATAAAAACAATCCCAGACTGGGAAAGGACAGTGATTAAAAATGTTAAAGCCCCCCTTGTAGATAGATATAGTAAAACGTTCCATTTTTCAAAGAAAAAGTAGAAAAAACTTTGACAGCAGAAACTTTACCTTCTAAGATTATAAAATGAATTATCTGTTAAAAAGTTGAGAAATGAAGCAGTTCTTTCTCTGGCTTTAATAAACCACAGCATGACACAGAATCTTTTCTGGCACCTCCTTAGCATATTAATGTTATGTTATGTTATGTTATGTTAATAATCATAATGAACACTAGGGATAACTAATGAGAAATGGGAAAGAACTCAGTGAAAACGTAATCTCACCTACATTTATTTGATTAGCACTACATGCAATTAAAACATTGAATATCTTTCAACATTTGATGGAGCAGCACCACTAAGATAAAAATATGAACAAATTATTGCCAGAGTTTATTTTCTGCTTTGTCCTAAAATAGATGTAGAGATGAAGCTACTTCCCTTAATTTAATTCCTACTGGACTCTACTAGTATCTGCACAGAAGGAGAATAGAAATGAGAAATATTAATTGCAATTTTCAATGAAATCTATCATTTCAGTACATATGTCATCTTGCTGTGAAGCAAGGAACCTGGAAAAATCTCTACCCCAGCACATACTTCTCTCAGTACAATCACTTTATCGACAAATCCTGCATGGGCCTTGGAGTCAAAGTTTGTAAGATCTGCTCACCAACAATGTGATTTGGGGTCATTTATCAAGTCTTCTCTGGTTCAGAAGTGGCATCTACAAAATGGCTTTTGTTTTTTCTATCTACCAGAGTTAAGAAAAGTAAATGGTACTCTA
This sequence comes from Eonycteris spelaea, assembly GCA_003508835.1. Classification (NCBI taxonomy): domain Eukaryota; kingdom Metazoa; phylum Chordata; class Mammalia; order Chiroptera; family Pteropodidae; genus Eonycteris; species Eonycteris spelaea. The sequence goes on along the minus strand of PUFA01000041.1, from coordinate 118,736 downwards.
TGCATAAAGTGCTTAGCCCAGTACAGGTCACTGGGTACACACTCATATTATCTCTAATGTTTCTACAAATCTTTCTTTTAAAAAATCTTAATTTTTTTACTCTTTTTCAGTTCTGACATTCAACCTGCAGTTAATCATCATGACCATGTCGATAACAGTTCTTCATTGTCTGAAGAATTATTTAGATTAGAGCAGGCTAGCCAAAAGCAATTAGATTAAAGACAGGTTGGCCAATGCTGTTCTATGGCCAAAACAAATAAAAGCCAACAATTTATTAACTATAAATGTTACCTAGTAGCTATCTTTCAAATTTGGGAATGTTGCTGTTATTTGGGGTGGTTTTACAACAATGTATAGATTTTATGTATCCTTTAGAAATAGTTCTATTTTTGAAAATAATGCTATTTGATTATCAGAATTTTTAATCCTACTCTAGTGTTTTGTTTGAAATAGAAATATACTCTCTTTTGTTTTAAATAAAGAAAATTCTCAATGTCTAGCTAATATCTGAAAATAGTAGCTTTTAAAGCCACAGAAATGGTATAACCCTATATAATTCTGAATACAGAAAATTATATATATGCTTTGTATATATATTTTAAATATAAAAACACATATAAAGATATTGAGGACTATAAATGGATATAATTATAGTTTTTAATATTTTTAGTTAATTTGCATTTCTGATATTTCTGTATTAAGCAAGGAGTAATATACTTATATATTAGACACATCATACAAAGCTGAACCTATTATAGTAATCATTTCACAATATGTGTAAATAAAACTATCTTACTATATGTTTTAAATTTATATAGTGATATATGTCAATTATTTCTCAACAAATCTGGAAAAAGGGACTACTGGCCATTTAAGTTGTTACAACTGTTTGTCTTTACAAATAACACAGAGCAAGAATAATTAGATAGAAATGATTAGAAAATTTTAAAAGAGAAAGCAAAATGTTTTAATAATTTTGCAATTATAGATTCATAAATTATTATTATTCCATATAAGATTCTCAAAAAATAAAAAGATATCTAAAAATCAGCAGTAGTAAATACTAATATTTTTTCCATATTATCTCAATACGGAATTGTAATATTGACCACCCTGCTTTATAGCATATTTTTCTGGTTTTTAATTTATTGAGGTGTCATTGGTTAACTAATTATTCAGTTTTCAAATGTACAATTCAATAATACATCATCTGTATCATTGTTTGTTCACCACTCAAAGTCAAATTTTTTCCGGTCACTATATATTTGACCCCCTTTACCTTATTCTACCTCCTACCTCCCCTCTTTCTCTCTGGTAACCACTAAACTGTTGTCTGTGCCTACCAGTTTTTGTTTGTTTGACTTGTTCATTTGTTGCTTTCAGTTTTATATCCCACATACGGATGAAATCATATGATTCTCAACTTTCTCCATCTGATTTATTTCACTTAGCATGATCATCTCAAGATCCATCCGTGTTGTCGCAAATGGCAGTATTTCACCTTTTCCATTGTCTATATGTACCACATCTTCTTTAGCCAATCATCTATCAAAGAGCACTTCAGTTGTTTCCATGTCTTGGCCCCCGTGAATAACGCTTCAGTGAACATTTGGGTGCATGTATCTTTATGCATAAATGTTTACCAATTCGGGGGTAGGTACCCAGAGGTAGGAGTGCTGAGCCACATAGTAATTCTATTCTTAACTCTTTGAGGAACCTCCATACTGTTTTTCTTAGTGGTTGTACCAATGTACATTCCTACAGACAATGTATGAACATCCTTTTCCCCCACAACCTCTCCACACTTGTTTTAAAGTCTTGTCTTGTTGATAATAGCCATTCTAGTAGTTATCATAGAGAAAGATGGGAGGAGGGGAGGTGGATAAGGTTAAAGAGGATCAGGTCTTGTTGATAGGAGCCATTCTTACAGGTGCGAGTGATATCCCATTGTGGTTTTGATTTGCATTTCCCTAATGACTAGTGAAGTGGAACATCTTTTATATATGTATTAGCCCTTTGTATGTCTTCTTGGAAGAAAAGTCTGTTCAGGTTTTCTGCCCATTTTTTAAATGGATTGTTTGCTTTTTGTTGTTGAGTTATATTAGTTCTTTATATTTTTCGGATATTAACCTCTTATCAGAGTGCTATTTACATAGCACCTTCTCCCATTTTCAGTTGCCTTTTTATTTTGTTGATGGTTTCTTTTGTTGTGCAGAAGGTTTTTGGTTTGATATAGTCCCAAACATTATTTGTATTTTTACTTGTTTTTGATGTCAAACATCATTTAACAAGATATAATATTTTGTATTTATTATAGTTTTGAAAGTTCTCAATTTATTTTTGAAAGTAAAATGTTTATAAGTTGACTTCTATTTTCCTTTAGCATGCTCTTTTTGTAAATAGAGCTAGGATAAAGAGTTTTTGATTGTTTGTTTTGTAGTAAAGCTCTTTGTTTGTGCTTGTTAATCTCACATTACATAGACCAAGAATCATTATCAGAAAGACTGCATAGAGATTTCAACATTCAGATTTAATTTGCAAAAGGCCTGCTATTCATTTCCCCTGATTTTCTAGTAAACTTAGAAATTGAGGGATAGGAAGCTTCTTCTATGTTATTCATATTCTAAACCTTTTTGTAATAATAAAAAGCCATTATTCATCTTCTAACATGAATAGTCTACTTTAAAATTGTAAAAATATATTTGAGAATGTATAAATGAAAAGATACGGCAAATATCTTTATGGAGCAAGGTGGAACAAATTCATAAATAAATGAAAGAAACTCTGAAGTAAATACTCTAATAAATGGGCACCAAAGCAAGTTTTTAAGTTTATATTCTAAGGGATTTTTAAAAAATGTAATATACTCTACTTTAAATTAAAATTTTTATTTTTTCGAAGAGACTTTTCTAGTTGATGTGTAAACAAGTGATAAAAATTTTAAAAAATGGGAAAATGAACAATAATTAAAATTCAAAATGAATATAAGGTGAACCCTACTTCATAAATCTGTGTTCTTAAAATATTTAATCAGTTTATCTCAGGTCAAATAATCTGTTCAGTTTAACACATTAAAATAAGATTGTATTTTAAGTTTTTGGCACACTAGTGAAAGCCATGGCCATATATAATTCTAAAATACATGCTAATAATTATAAACAGTACAGTCTTCATTATCTGTAATATACATAAGAGCTATTTGATTTTTATTCTTAAATATTCTATCTGTTTCTAGAAAAAATTTCAAAATTATTAGTTTAGTCTCTGATAAGCATCTTATTTCAGTAATACAACAAAATTTAGATGCTTTCACTTTTCTATCAGTAAAAAAAAGTATAGCATTCATTTAAAAAGACATTAATAAGTATACTTTCTAAGTGTCAGAGGGATTCTTTCCACAAATATTTCCTAGCTACATTTTATATGCAGGCACTGGGCACTTAGGATTATAGATACATTGATGAATTAGAAAATAGTCCTGCTCCCAGAACTATTAGAGTCAACTGCAAAATGTAGAAATAGATAAATCTTTAAATGTGCAATACTCGATAAATTAAATGGCTGCAAACTACTCATAGTGATGGCAATAGTACAGTTACAGCAAGAGTTAATCTTGATTGTTTAATTTATGGCAGGCACTGCATTTTCCCAGCTGTTTTATTCAGCATGTCCTATTTTCCTCACTTTACACATAAGAAACTGAACTCTAGAGAGTTATTTTCCTAAGCTCATAAGACTAATAAGGGGTAAAACTAATCTCACATCTGTTACTTCTAAATATTTATCTCTATTTCTTCTGCTAAATTCAAGCCAAACATTATTGACCATTTACTGGACATGATACTACTGTAAACAAACAAACAAACAAACAAACAAACAAAACATGATCAGGAACAAATTTTGTGTGTAATTGAGAATCAGAACTATTATAATATGCCAAGGTAAATGTTACAGAAAACATGTAGGTGGAAGCAGCACTCTCTAGAGGATTCAGGACAGCTTTCAGAAAAGTAGTCATTTAAGCTGAGGTTTGATTTCTTTATTCAATATTATATATATTCTGTGTGTGTTGTGTGTGTGTGTGTGTGTGTGTGAAAGTGCACTGTGAGCACCACAGTGTATTTCAGGAGCGGACATCGACTGGCCAACAGACAAGGAACATTTTGAGGTAGAAGAATCCATCTATGCAAAGATTGGAATCATGAAAGAACATAGATTGTTCAGAAAAAAAAAAATAGACAATGTGGTTTGGGGAAACTGCAAATGTAGGGTAAGAAGTTGGAATGGTAACCTGGGATCACATTAAGAACACTTAATGGACTTGTCTGAACATCCATCTTCTGGTAGGAGGAAGCGATCAATCATTTTTACACTGTTTGCTGGAATAAAAACATGAGACATGAAAGACTGAAATTGGGCCACATCAGCATGATAGATAGTCATTGAACTGAGAAATATTTCAGTGATAGGATGCAGAAGGCTTGCTAATGAACTGGAAATAGGGACAGGAGGTGAGATAAAATATTTGAGGATTTTTAGCTCAGTTCAATCCATAGATTATGATGCACTTACCAAAAAATAAGGAATAAAAAAAGAGGAACAAGGATGGCAGCCAGAAGAGAGATGAGAGGGTGGGAGCTGAGGAGGAAAAAAAAAAAACAACTAAATTTGGTTTGTATTAATGGAATGGAATGTAATTAAGAAAGAAAAACAGAGTTAAAAATAATGAGTGTGTCATTTAATTTCCTTTGAATGCTGAAGGATTTAGGATTTACAACTGCAGAATTATTTCAAATTATAAATTTCTTAAACATTTTAATAATAAGTAAGCATCTGGTAAAAATCTATAACATTTTGTTTATTCAAAATCAACATCAAAAACCAATTTTCTCTTCAAATAAAGGGCTGGAAGTTATACATGTATTTTGCTACTATTTCTATGTAATAGAGCACAATTTATATCTTTTCCACATGAATGAAAGTTTGAACAAATAATTAGAGTTCATTTAAAGCATCACTGAGGAATATATGATTAGTCATTGTATTAATAATCATGAAGAAAGAACAAAGCAACTATTTTTTCAGGTAATAATATTTATTTTCCAAAATATTTTAAAATAAAAAATAAATTTAAAAAAATGTCAATTATATAAAGCAAGTTTTTCTTATTTTTAACTCTCATGCCTTTTTAATATAGAATATTTCGGTGTACAACTTTAAAAAATAATAAAAGGAACATTTTTCTTTTCTTCAGTCCAGTTTCTTAATTTTTAAATAGATATTATTCCATGATATTTGGCACCACTCTTTCAATTAAGAGTGAACTTACTTCTAATTAACTCTTAATTCTGGTACATTCTAACTCTAATCAACTAAAACTAAAGCCCCTATAAAGGTCTTCATAATTCAAACTATGTTGTTTGTCTGCATACCATTATTAAATTGTTGTTTCTATGCAAAGTTGTATTTTGCTGATTAGAATATTTCTGAATTATATCAATTTTTACTTAATTATTTACTAAAGGAAATGTTGAAAATAGAAATTATTAACATTGTACTGTGGTACCTTTTTTGATATTCTTATGAAAAAAATCAAACGCTAAGCTAGCTTTCTTATTTAAACTATTTCTTTCCTCTTTTTTGCACAAATCTTGAATAGCCTTGTAAGTAGGTCAGTATACCTGATATTTTCCTCATTTACATTTTATCATATGTTGTATATATTGTCTTTAAGAGCTTTAAAGGGAAGGTTTATTTTGTAGTTTCTAAAATCAGAAAAGCCAACCTAAGGTAGTTTAAGAAACAAAACCTCTATTCTTTTTGTCTCTTCTCAGCACAATTTGAAAAATTGACACTAGTTTGTGGAAACACGAGATTTGAGTATTTTCACCCCAACATTCAAAAATACTTTCACTATATTTTTTTAAAAGTGAGTCTTTAGTGACGTTAAATATTAAAATGGGGTCTAATTGAGAATGTAGAGTTAAAGTTAGAATTATTAGACTTTAGCGGGCTTCTGAGTTTCTTAGGACATCGCTAATTATCCTCCTAATATTTCTGCAGCCATAGTATTCATTTACACAATAGAAGGGAACTGTTATTTTGGCTGCTAGCAAATTAATGGGCTCACCTACTCCCCTGTATGATAGAGGCAATTATTTGGTGATTTTCTCTTAATGTTGGGCACCTGTGTGTGTTAAAATTTCAAGAAGAGGTCTCAGAAATGTGTAAGTATCATAGCTTTTATTAAAAATATATTTATAATTACAGCAAGTATAATTGTATTATGCATTTCTAACTTTTGTGTGTTTTTTTTTTTAAACCACCTCTACACATAACTTTGCCGATTTAGCTCACTGAGAGAAACTTAAGTCAGTGAATCAAATCTTCCACAGTCAGCTCTTCCAGATAATAATGACTATCAGAAACACAGTATAATGCTTTGGTTACAAAGAACTGATAGAATCAGTAAAATGACATTGAGTATTTAGTACATTTGATCTATTTAGACTTTCCATTATGCATCAGCTTTAATTTTTCAGGCATTCATTTAACCAAGCTTGTGAGATATCCCTTTATTACTATCTAAAAAGTGATGGAATAGATTTAAATTTTTATTAACTTTTCCCTTTCATAGACTATCTCTGTGAATTTTCTCCAGTTTTTAAGGAAACAGAACAGGCTTCATAATAATTTATTTTTAAAATACCACATGGCTGTTCTGCTTTATTTATGCTTAAGTAATGACATCTTAGGCAAGTCGTTTTCTCTCAAACTGGTTCTTCTTTGCCACAAAGAATATATCAGGCCTAACTTCCAATATTGTTAAAACATTTAAATATTGGTTCTTCACCTCCCCTTCTCCAAACTAAAAAAAAAAAAAAAAAATGGTGTGGTAAAATTCTACCTGAAAATAAATTGAAATGTAAATGAACTTTGACTTATGTTTTCAATCACTTTCCTACTTTTATACAGTAGAGTGTGTTCTCTCTAGTGTGATTAATTTTGTTTGTTCTAAAGATGGAGTTACATTGCTGTAATTACAGATATAATAGATTTTACTCCCTATCATTTCATTTTAATTTACATCATCCCTTTTTCCCCTACATTTTTTTTCTTTTAAAAGCTTATGAGGGAAGGTTTTTTTGTTTGTTTGTTTTGTGTTTTTTTTTTAACTACATGTATCCCCGGCATATTTGAGAAGTAATTACACTCTAATATTTTTTAAAAATAATAAATTGATTTATTTAAATTAGTTTTGAGTACACAGTCCATTGGTTAGACATCTATAATGTTCATAAAATGATCCCCCAATTACTCCTTTCTTCCCCTGGCTCTCCACTTCATCATCATATTAATGCTAACTGCATTCTACACTCTATTTTATTAAATAAGGGTTACCGTAGGAATTTTAACACACACATACCTAAAAAATTCAATGTCTCCTTCATCTTGAACATTATTATTTAGTCTTATTATTTAACTACAGTCACTATCATTCCATTTTATATATTATTGTGCTTGATTTTATTTTTTTAACCACACATAATGATATAATAGTTCTGCTGAAGAGTCCATGATATACAGTTATTCACATATTTAATACTCTCTTTGCTTTTCCATTTCCTCCGATATCTTAGTCCTTCCATCTGGAATCACATTCTTTTTCACTTGAAGTACACAATTTAGAAATTTCCATGGGTATCTTTTTATGTCAAACTCTTTCCACTATTGTAAAAGTATTAATTTTACTCTTGTTTCTGAAAGACATTTTCATTAGGGCTAGAATTTTAAATGTACAGTTATTTTCTCTCTTTACTGTGAAGATTTTATTTTGCTAGAATCTATCATTTAATGTTGCTGTTAAGAAGTCAACTGTCAGTCTACTACTTCTAAGACTCCTCTTTTGGAGTAGAAGCAGGGGTTTTCTGGGTTCTACATAATGTGTGGGTTCTAGATATTGCTACTTGTTATTTATACTATTTATAGTTTATTAGGCTTGAATCTGTGTATAGCTTTCTTTTATCAGTTTGGGTAAATTTTGTTCCATTCTTCCTTCTATTTGAAACTCTGAGTAGATGTTTGCTAAACGTTCTCACTTTCAATTCTGTCTAACATTGCTTTTAGTTTTTTTATCTTTGTAACTGTGAAGCATTTTGGATCATTTCTTTTGCCCTGATATTCAGTTAACTAATCCTCTCATTGGTTCTGCCTAATCTGCTAACAACTTCATCTTTGAGTTTTTAATTTCAATTATATATATTTTTTTATTTCTAGAAGATAGTATTTATTTATGTCTCTCATTCTTTATTCACATTTTTTTAAAAACTTTGTTATTTATTAAAATATATTGAACATACTTGCTTTATCTCCTTTGTCTGCTAATTCAAATACCTAAAGCCTTTGTGGGAATGACTGCTTTTCTTGTTTGTTTGTTTGTCTCAACAGATTCTTTTCATTGTAGTTTGTTTTGTGTTCATTTCAAGAATTATTTTATTCTTATTTTTCATATTTCTTGAAACATAAGTCAGAATTATTTGAGTCATAGGTTGGAGAAAGATTCATTGAAAAAGTGCTTGCAGGGTGGAAAAAAATGGCGTAGACGATAGAGGTTCTGTTCATCACTCTGGTGACCAAATCAAAGTTGTGACAGAAACAAGGAGCAAACAGGAAGGAAAAATTGCCTGGGATCTAGATGAACAAGCCATACAACTAGGGAGAAATCTAAGAAATCACCCTGCAACGGGCAGAAGGCAGGATAGGGCAAGGATATGAGGCTGCCCTGTCCCTAGTGCCTGAGTGGGATCGGGGCTTCAGCAGCAACAGCATCTACAGTCACTTATGGGTGCCGAATCCGTGAGCGAACTTTTGCGTTGACAGACTCTCTCGCTCTGAGCACCAGTACTTGATTGGCTGCTCCAGGAGGCGCCAGGGACTAACAGGGGGACACACTGAGTTGTCCGAGTGAGGGCTGGAGATGAGGCTCTCTCCTGGACAGAAGTTCCGGCAGTATCCATTGTTTCTTTGTTGAGCCCTCCCTGCTCCTAGTGTGCGGACTCAGCACTGCCATAACCGAGATGTCATCAAACTGGATAATAGAGGTCACTCTGCTCAGAGGATTCCCTGAAACTCCGGAACCCCTGATTCGCAGCCCCATCCAAGCCACATCCAGGTGTGTCATCTTTAAGTCAGGTGCCCCTTGCTGAGCAGCACCTACACTCACAATGGTGGCAGCTGGCTTTGGTTTCTGGTGTGGCCTTTTGAGGCAACTATAATCACAGCATCTGTGGATTGCTTGCTGAATCTTAACAGGTGGCCCCAGAAGGGCACAGACTGGGGCTCAATTTTGCCTGCAGCTGAACCCCTCTCAGGTCTGTGCCACTGGACACTTACCACACAGAGCCACACTAATAAGACTGAGAGACTTCAGAGCTTTACTTAGCACATAAAAACTGACATAGAAAGGCAGCCAAAATCGGAAGACAGAAAAGCAGAAACCATATGAGAGAACAGAACAGGGGTCCAGAAATAATGGATTTAAGCAAGCTAACAGACGCAGAGTTCAAAACACTGATTATAAAGATGCTCAATGAACTTATGGAAAGTGTCCATGAATTCAGTAAGAACTTCAACAAAGAGATAGAAAAACAGAAAAATGGAAATGGAAATTAGGAAAGGGAACCAGTCAAAAATGAAGAACACAATATCTGAGATGAGAAGTATATTAAATGGAATAAATAAAGTGAATAAAGAAGAGGATCAAATGACCTATACAGAGGATGGGAAAGCCAAGGCCACTCAATCAGAATGGCAAGAAAAAAGAAGCTGAGGTAATAATAATAATTCAAGGAGCCTATGGGACACTATTAAATGTAAAAATATTTGTGTCATAGGGGTACCTGAAAGAATACAAGATTTTGAACAGCTATTTAAAGAAATAATGATAGAAAACTTCCCTAACCTGGTGAAGGAAATAGACATGCAACCCCAGGAAGCTCAGAGAATCCCCAAAACCAAATAGGGTCACAGCAAGACATCATAATTGAAATGCCAGAGGTTAAATACAAAGAGACCACCTTAAAAGCAGCAAGAGAAAAGACGATAATTACCTACAAGGTAACACCCATAAACTGTGCAGGACAGAAGGGTTTGTCACAAAATATTTGATGTGATGCAAACTCAGGATCTACAACCAAGAATGCTCATCCAGCAAAATTATCATTTAGAGCTGAAGGATAAAGAGCTTCCCAGACAAAAAATAAGCTAAAGGAATTTATTATCACCAAGCCAGTATTACAGGGAATGTTGGAGAAACCTCTTTAAGATGAAAAACATGTATCAAAAACAGAAATAAGGAATGGCGATGACTACATTTCTATCAACAAGTACCTCATATGGAAAAGAATAAAGTGCTCCAACCAAAAGATAGAATGACTGAATGGATAAGAAAGCAAGATCCCTATATATGCTGCCTACAAGAAACTCACTTCAGATTAAAAGACACACACAGACTAAAAGGAAGGGATGGAAGAAGGTATTATCTTGATGGATCTAGAGGGTATTGTGCTGAATGAAATGAGTTGGATAGAGAAAGACAAATATTGCATGATTTCACGTACATGTGGAATCGAAAGAACAAAACCAACAACAATAATAACCACAACAACGGAAATAAACTCATAGATACAGAGGATATTTAGAGGAATACAAGATGGAAAGGGATACAAGATGAAAAGAAGGCAAAGGGATTTAGAGGTACAAATATATGTTTGTAGAATACACATGGAGATGTAGAATGTGGCATGAAGAAGATGATTAATAATGTAACAAATATGTAAGGGGAAAAGGGGTACTAGATTTAGTGGAGTGATCACGTTGCAAGTTGTGTGGGTCTCTGATCACTGCTATAGAACTGAAACTGGCATATTATTGTGTACCAACTATAATTGAAAAAAAAAACTCATTGAATTATCCAATGTCAATACAAGCAACTAATTGTCTATTTCACCACAGATGAAAAAATAGTGCTTGCTTCTGTGATGATGTTAGGCCATATTCAGTCAACGATCACTGTTCTCAAATTCTTAATTGTGTTGTTTCTGTTGATTTAGGTAGAGTTAAGGACCATTAGATTTACAAATTCAGAATATTATGGGTTCTCCCTGAGTTGAACAAATTGGTGGTATGTGAATAAAGGATACAAACTCTAGTGAGAGCTTGCATTTGATTATGAATTCTCAAGGAAGATTTGCTCCATTACACTCAAAATCAAGGGTTCAGCTAGAGAATTTTATTTGCAGTTTTGGGGTGGTTGTGGCAGTCGTGGCTGGAAAGGGGAAATGGATTTTTCATTTGTCCTCATAGTTAGAATCTTGTATTCTGTGGAAGGAAATCTTTATAGACTCACTTCCATGAGTAAGCCTTAAAGCTTGCCTTTTGTTCCCTGAGCGAGTCACTACTTCATAAATTAAATTTTAAGTTCACTTAGATAAGCAAAAACATCTAAGTGAAAGCCATCATCACTAAGATTTTTGTATTTTTGCCTTCACTTAGTTTTTGACCTGGCTATTTATTATTGTCTTTCTACACCCTTGTTATTTCTAGGAGGAGTTTTTAAGGCATGTAATCTAGAATTTAATGTTTTCATTGGAATTGTAGTCCTGGTCCTTACTCTGACGTATTCAATACAGTGGTTTTAGAGTGAGACCTAGTCAGCTGTGCTATCAACTCTCTGTGTGATTATGAGTACATACTATTCTCTCTGTGCCTCTATTTCTTCACCTATCAAATAATAATAAAATTTACTCAGTGAAAGGTTATCATACAATAATGTATATATTTACATAACACTTAAAATACTATAAGTGTTCTGTATATGCTAACTTGCAGCATCAGCAATAACATCACACAAATAATGCAAATGGACTTTGTGGTTTAAAGAACACTGGATTGATAATTGATCTGAGACTGAGCCAACCACAGTCATTGACTATAACAGAGTCAGTGACACAATAGTGACAGGATTTCAGCTGCAGTTAAGGAATGATTGTGAAATGAACAATTAGAGGCAGTGATTGTAGAAATATTTTCTGAGGAACATAACAGTAAAAAATAGATATGAAAATTGTGGAGATAGTGTCAGAAGATGGTATAGAGTAAAAAAAAAGTCTAGTTTCATTTTAATGAGAGAAAGATGGATGTCTTATAGTCTGTAGAGGAAAAGGTTGGAAGTACAGAGACGGGTAGAGCTGATGAAGCATTAAACACGGAAGATATGGGAGAGATTCAGATGAAGACATAAGAACCTTCAGAACAGAAGAGTCGGTTTGCTCCTCTGAGATCTGAGGAAAGACAATAAGTCCAGATATCGGTACTTTTATAGGTATAGGCTGAGAAGTTGAGCTATTTCACACTGATATCCTTCATTTTTACATGAATTACAACTTTACTGAAGGATCAGGCTGAATAAATATGCACTTTGAAGAGACAAGTAAACTTTTGGAGCAAGACAAAGATTATAGGACACCATTTTTTAAAATAAATACAAGCACAGTTGCACTCAGAGATCATAATTCTTAAATTGTCGTTCTGAAGTTTCCCTGAAGTAGAAGCCATATAGCGAGCCTAATATATTATGCTTACAGCTTTATTAAACACACACACACACACTCACACACAACCTATATTAAGCAACTATTTACTTTTTTATAATCCTAAATATTAAGAAACTTTAACATGCAGGTCATAAGCACCTACCACCAGGAATAAATATGGTTAACCAGGATACAAGATTATGAAAAAGGATATTGGATTAGTATTCTAACCCTCTCAAATTATGACATGGCATTAACTCATTAGAATCTCTTCACGCATATCTGAGATTCCTGGCTGAAAGCTCTGAACTTTCATTTGTCTTATTGTCATTTGGGGTACGACAATTTCAAATATACATATGAAATGTATATGTATATGTATATGTATATGTTTATGTATATGTTTATGTTTATATGTATATGTATATGTATATGTATATTCATATGTATATTTCATTGGTTTTCCCTTTAGGAAATAGTTTAGATAAAAAACATGCACATACACACACGATCACTTCCTATGCTTATACACAAAACAATGGTTAGGTAAACAATCAATCCTATCTTTAAACCAACGTGGACCACAGCCCAGAGATGAACCCATTTGACATGCCAGTCAAAACACTTGATTCATGGACTGGAGTCTGTTAGTGTCTATGTCCTTTAATCCACAGTTCAGTAGTTATTATCATTCTTATGACAACCATTCAACCCTGTGGACATGAAATCTATAAGTCTATATAAGATCCATAAAAAATAGACTCTTGTTATATTATTACCACACAAGGAACATCATTCTTACAAACAAATAAGTCCTGTACTAAAAGTTACTTTTTCCCGATTATTTATCACCTCTGTGTTCTCCCCTCATAGGCTACTGATAATTATAATGCCATGGCATACAGACTCATGATACCACCAATTAAAGAGGGAAAAGAAGAATTTGTGGTGGAAATATACAGAAGGCTAATCAAAAGTGCTATGAGGAAGTCCTACTTCAAGTTTCAAGTCATCATAACTGATGACTATGGGAAGGGACTAAGTGGCAAAGCTGATGTACTGGTAAGTAGATAAAACTTCAGATAAGAGGGTGCATACAATATTAGGCAGGGGTCAGTATTTTTAACTCATAGAACACTTAAATTTACTTGATATAGAATATCTATAATGTGATTAATTTGCTTCCAGGTTGTTGATACCTATAGTTTAGGATATAAAAAGTACAGCTTTATGGTTTTTGGGGATTTTTTTTTTTTTTTGCCACTTGGGAAATACATCATATGTTTTTATATATGTTTGTGACAGCAATGTCATAAGCATTAAATTTTAATTTGGTCAGTGGATCTCATCTTTAATATAGAGTTGGCTGCAGCTACTTAAAATTATAAAATGCTTTATAGAGTTGTGCTGTATAAATTAAAATAGTTGCAAATTACTTTTTACTACGTTTAGGCCTTGTGTAAATAAGAAAACAAAAGGAAATATTTTGAAGCAAGTTTATGTCCCAATCGATGATTTTTTTTTCATGTTTTACCAAAATTCCCATTCATGATTTTGATGAGCCTTGACTTTTATATTTGGCTTCAATCACCACCTTCAGTAACATCACCTTTCTAGTCTGCTTTTTTCAGTCTACACAAGCTCAGTGGTGGATTAGGTCCCAGGGTGGTTTGAATACTAATATTTATTCAAAATAATCAATACCAGTGCATCTATCCTATAGAATCTATCATTATTTGGACTTGTCTCTGATGAATCCAGTGAAAATTATATTTATTATTGGAACTACTGTCATTAAAAACGGAATCAAGTGTAAGTTCTCATTTGCTCTTTACATCTTATTAAATCTTTATGTTTCAAGGTGTCCTTCATTTAGTACTCTAGACAAGTTGAACCTTTATATATATATATATTATATATATATATATATGCAGACATCAGCGATCAATTATTCTTTTTAGATAATGGTGATGACCGAGCACCACGATTGTGATTGTTATTAAAATAAGAACTTTCTCATGGAATAAACAATGGCCAGTCTAGGGTTTTTGGTATAGAAGATATTATGGTTGACACAGATTTTCAATCAAATCAGAAGCTGTAAACATTCTGTGAAATAATGTCATTTCTCTTCCTGTTACTTAAAGTAAGCTCAATAAATATACTTAAAATACTATAAAAATATAAACAAACTATACATAGATTATATATATGTGTGTATATATACATATACACATACATATATATTATGTACATAAGCAATGTGAAGTTTATAGGATTTTTATTTGAACTCTATAAACGTATGTGTAAATTATAAAATGTACCTTTAAAATTATCCAAGATATATATTAGCAAAATTAATTAAAGTAAATCATAATGTTATACAGTTATAAATTATAGATATACAAAGAAGAATTCTCAGCAAAATACTATTTATAAGATCAGACATCCTTTAAATCAAGAAAAGGGAGATAGAGAGAAAATTAAGACTTTTATGTACTAGGAACAAAATATGCCAAAACCGAGAAAGAAGAGAAACGATGGTAGGTCTAAATAACTAATAGATATTTACCCATTCTGGAAGAGTGAGAGAGGGAAAGTATGTAAGAGACAGGCTTGAAGATGGAAGTAACTGGTTCATATCAAAGCTTTAGGTCATATAAAAAGTATTGAAACTTTTTCCTAAAAGCAACAGGAAACTGTTGAAAAACTTTTAGTAGAGTGAGTGAAGATAAGATTTTTAATTTAGATAAAACCTGGCATAACACAAATCTGGACCTGCCCTGAGGTTACTACTTCTGCTGCCTTCTCAAGTAACGGCTTTTGTGAGCTTTTCTGTATTGGTTTGCCACAGTCTTTATACTACCTACTGGCAAAGGAGGATTCTCAGTGCACCACATTGCTATTTCTACACCCTTCCTCCTTCCTAGGAAGCCAGGCTTTATTCTCACCGTCTGACTCTCACTCACTCCTGTCCTCACACTATTGCTGTGATCTCATCACTCCCCTCACAAAATCCATCTACCTACCAGAATTTACACCAGCATTCTTTGCTTTATTTCCTATCTTTTACATGGATTCTCTATGTGTTTTTCTGGAGCCATTACCTCCACCTGTGCAACAGATCTAGTCCCCCGCTCACCAGCTCTAACATATTGTTTGAGTAGCTCTCCCATTTCTTATATACATTATCAATAGCAGTCTCCTTCCTTTGATAATTTCCATAATCATGCTTTTTTTATCTTCAAAAAACATTTTTTAAAAGTCCTCTTGACCTACATCTAATTCTAGCTACCACTCTGTTTCTGTTCCCCCTTCCAGAAAAAAAAAAAAAATATATATATATATAGTTAGAATTGACTCATTTTTCAACATCTAATCACTTTTAAAACCTCTTTATTGTAATTTCACTCTCAACACATCTGAAACTGCTTATGTCAACATGATCAATTGTTTCTTGTTACTAACTGTATTCATAATTTCAGTCTTCATCTTATTTGAACCATCAGCAACACATGACTGATTGTTACCTTTGCTAAGCTCTCGGGCCACCATTCTCTCTTGTTTACTTCTCACCTCACTGTTTGTCTCTTCTCAGTCCTCATCTTGGGGTTCCTTAGGCTAAAAGTGTTTTGTTTCCTTTTTCTCCTAAATCACACGCTCAATCCCATAGTATATACCGTTGTTATATAAATATAGTTATTAATGTAGATATCAATATAGGCATAGATCTACATGTTATTCGTACCCTTTTTAACACTCCTACTATTACAACTTGGTTGAAACCACCATCATATTATGCCTTTATCATTGTACAAACTCATTAACTTGCCCTAATGTCCCACTCTTGCTCCTTCCACTAAAGTCTGGTTTTAATACAACACCTAAAGTGATTCAAATTTAATTCAGGTACTATTATTTCTTAGCTTAAAACCTTCTAATGTCACCTTGATGATTTCAGAAAAATTTTCTAGTCATTACAGAAGACTGAGAAGCTCTTGATTTTTTGTCCTCCAACAGCCTTATTTTCTGCTTTTCTTCTAAGTCATCGAAACTACATAACATGGTCAAATTGCTTTTCAAACAGCCAGAGATTCTCTCATGTTAGTGATTTTGCTGTGGCTCTATCTAGAAAGCTCCTTCTCAAATGTGGTGTCATGGTCTAATATCAAAAAAGAATAGTAAC
This sequence comes from Eonycteris spelaea, assembly GCA_003508835.1. Lineage (NCBI taxonomy): Eukaryota > Metazoa > Chordata > Mammalia > Chiroptera > Pteropodidae > Eonycteris > Eonycteris spelaea. The sequence continues at coordinate 101,957 of PUFA01000041.1, read as the reverse complement.
ATTTATCTCAAAACACCATTAAAATACCTCTTCTTTTTTAAGGAAAGTGGGGTTGTACCAGAAACCAGTTAAAAGAATGATCGGTCCAAGCAGAAGATGATGAGGATCTCTAGAGTTATAGAAGATCTTTAGAGGATCTAATATGTTAGATCTTTGCCACTGAGAACTTGAAATGCGGCTAATTTGCATTGCAATGTACTAGAAGTAAAAATACATAATGAATTTCAAAGATCTAGCATGAAAAACTATAAAATATTCCTTAATAGGTTTTTTATATTGATTAAATGATGGAATAATAATATATGTAAGTTATTGTGTTCAAAGTATTGTTAGATTAATTCCAGTTTTTTAAATCTTTTTATATTAGGTACCAGAAAAATTTAAATTATATATCTGGTAAGTGCTTGTGACTCAGATGATATTTATATTGAATGTTTGTCTAAACTATATAGGAATGAATGGGGAAAAGAAAGAAACATAAGAGGTTTGTGAGGAAGAATTAAAAGGACTTGGAAAGAAAACATGTAAATGGGCAATCTCTGTTTTAAGAATTTCCTGCTTCACAAATGTTCCTTCTTTTTTTGACTATATTTAGTGACAAAGATTCCAATGATAGAAATACTTTGTTAAACATTTTTATTAGTAATCACCATGTAAAGAATAAAATTTCAGCAATTTTATAAGAATGTTTTAATAGCTTTTTTTAGTTTTGCAATTACAGTTAACATTCAATAATTTTATAATATTAGCTTCAGTTATACAGTATAGTGGTTAGACATTTATAAATAGTTCCAAAACTGCAAGTGTCAGTTTATTATACCAAACATTTAAAAATTCTACTATATAAGTTCAATTTTATTAATATTTGGTATAAATAAGTGTCATACATATTTCTGGAAGTATTTGCAAAGAGGTTACCCAAGAACAGTAACATAAATAATATCTAGTTATCTTAAAGATTTAAATATCTTTGCTATAGATTATAGAAGAATTCAGGGATGATGGATTTCTTTGTAAAATCAAAATTTAATCTGCAAAGCTTATTCTCCATTTGCATAGTCAAAAATGGGTACATTCTACATAAATCATATATTAACACTTTAAAAAGATTTAAAATTTTAAAGACAACATTAACAGGTAAGTATAAGCTGACTATTTTGGGGTTAAGTACAGTATCACTTTTGTTCTTTTATCCAAATTAAAAATATGTAATATTTATATCTTAATGATACAAAATTATGTTTTCAAAACTTATTAAAATTGGGAGATATTTTTGATAAATTGTAAGTTTCACACTTTATATATGTGTGTTTGTGTGTGTGTGTATGTGTATATGTATATATATATATTCTAAAGGGTCTTAAATCTTAATTATTTTGTTAATTCAGTCAGAATTTAGTCTCTAAGCACATTAACAAATTAGAAATTCCCTTTCAATAAGTAATTTATTCTGGGAAATTACTGACTGTTATTAAAAGGCAAACAATAGGGTACCTTATATCCTGCTAGGCTAAAATTTGCTGCATTCCAAAAGTTTACTTGTGTATGAGCTTCTAAAACTCAGAACAGATTTTTATACAAGGGCAAATTCTATTAAATTTCTGAAACATGTATAAATAACATTCTAGTTTTTCATTGTCCTATAATTAGTAAGACTCTAATAGCTATGTGTAATAGATCCCATGTGTAATGAATCCATGACGAACATGGCAAATGAGTGTTTACCATGATAGACTGATGGTGTAACAGAAAAAAAAAAAACTCCAAATTTCAGCGGATTAAACAAACACATTGATTTTTCTCTCACAAGACATAGCAATAAGTGTGTACATGGTTGGGTGATGTTCTTGTCAGCTTTTCTACATATAAGTTCACAGACTCAATTTCCTTTAACTTGTGTTTTTGCCCTTCTTGCTGACTTCTTCATTCAGATAGAGATTGGGAGAGGAAGGTAGGTTCACACAGATTTAAGAATACTATTTCTTCCTTTTACTTACTTTATACATTGATCAGTACTCCATCATAGGGTTCCACAAAACTACAAAGGAGGTTGAGGAATCTATTCTTATTGAAATAACATTCCATGGTTACTATTTGTTTCAGGCCAATTGCTTTTGACTTCATTTTATTTTCTTACATTCCTTGATTCAATGTTGAAAGACAAGGAAAAAGATAAGAAAAGAAGAAAAGAGAGAGAGGAAGAGTGGAAGGAAAAGAAATAAGTGAAGGAGGATGAAGAGAGAAAACAGTTTTGTAAGTATGTAACATATTTCTAGAGATTTTGGCCATGTGTTTATACTACTAAGAACAAAAATAAAAATAAAGAAACAGAAACAAAACAAAAATACTTCTGTATAACTTCTTCTCTTGTTTTACTCAGGATGCATAAGAAAAGAAAGTTACATAAAAACTGTGATAATCCCATTTCTAATGAAGTTATTTTTTTTATGAAGACACTATCAAGATTCATCTACATGTTTAAGGAAAATTTAAATTTAGTTCCAGACATCTATAATGAGTTAGGGATGCAGGGCTGTAGCAGGCACTGTTAACTATTTGCTTGTAGCTGGTAGTAGAACTGATGCCTGGCTTAGTATAGACTGCAAAACATAATTATCAGGTTCACAATGGTTTAAAAAATTTCTATTACTTGTAAATATTTCAAATCTGGACCTTTGCTACATAGTAATATTCACTAGATGAGTTAGTAGTTAATCTCTTCAAAAAGTTGTAACTCATTTCTATTTATCCCTATCTTTCATACTTTTGTCTACTTCACTTAAGTTACCTCTTGGTCCCTGAAGACACTGAGTTTCTGACTCCTGATACAGAATCTGTGAGCAACTATATCAAAAATACTTGTAAGCATAAATCATCCCTAGGATAAATTATGTTTAGCTATATGGTGATAAATATACTTAATCTATAATATTCAATTTATGGTCCTGATGCATATGCATTTTTACATTTTAAGTGTATCTCATACGCAGGACAATATGTGATTTGAATTTACATTTTATATCCATATTGGGCACATATTCTGGAGTCAGACAGCCTGTGCTAATCAGCTCCGAGTTATTAAATGTCTCTTTGTTTTATCAGTTTTCTTATTTAAAATTTGAATAATAATTATACTACTGACATGGTAGTTATTAGAATGAAATGAGTTAAAGCCTGTAGATATTGAGGACAAAAGTAAAGCGTATGTTGTAAGCAGAGATAAATGCTTTTAGTTTTCTTCATTTTTCTAAATAAGAATAGAAAGAATTCTGTAAATGTTGAATAAATAGGACAAATTCATAAACAGCTGTTTGAATTTATTTTAACCCATATGTAATTTGTATGTATATATCTCTTTATCTACACATACATAAATGTGGCTAAAGCAGTAAAGAGTTCTATGATGATTACATGGAATGAATTATTCTAAGTAGTCATATCAGATTCCTAGTCACAATGAATAAATGATATTTATAACATCTAAAGGCTGTGTTTTTCATTTTTCTGAGTGTCCTTAAAACACATTGAAAAACAAACAAAAAATCCTTCTCTCATGTTCTAGTAAATAACAAAAACAACAAACAAACAAAATCTACAAAAGTTGAAATTAGGTTCTGTAACTTCTAAAACAACAGTCTATCATTTCTCAACATGCCCCAAGTCTAGTGGAGATTGCATAACCAAAAATATCATTTATTCCTAAATTTAAAACTGTCTATGCATAGTAGTAGAAAGACATAAAAGTTATTTTTAATTATAGAATTGTTAATAAGTAAAAGAACAAATTCTGTTTTTTTTTTCTTCTTTCAGGTTTCTGTGTCAATCAGCTGGATATGCAAGTCATTGTTTCTAATGTTCCCCCAACTTAGTGGAGAAAAGGATAGAAGATCTTACTGAGTAATGGATTTTTGTTTACTTATATATTTATTTTCACATGCCTATAATTTTTAATGGATTAGATCATTTACATCATTGTAATGTTAGTTACATACACTTTAAAACACTGCCTTAATAAAATTTAGCTTGATATTTTTTCTGAAATAAGTAGCTTTATTTGAAATGTTTGAAGATTCTGAGAGTACTTTCAAATAATAAAACAGATGTAAGAAGATATTATTCCGAATGCATTCACTGATGCATCAATGTAACCTCAAATGCAGCATGTAAGAATTAAATCATAACATTAATTATGTGAGTATAAATCATGATTTTCGTGGCCCATATTATTCAAATAGCTCATTATCTAAGCAACCAGCTAGTCTAGAGAATGCTATTTCTCAAAGTGTATCTAGATGCCTAAGGCTTATTCTTTCAAAAAAAAAGATATCATTTTAAACAATATATATTTTTAATTATTCTAAAATATATCATGCCCTCTGCCTTTGAACCTTTACATTGAACATGATTGAATATATTGTTGACTCAAATTGGTGATTATTTATTAAGCTACATGTTCTCAAATATTTGAATGCTCTCAAAGATTATTAAAATGCCTTTACTATTTCACTCTTAACTACCCTAGCCTAGCCTGCCATCTTTTCATTATTTCAATATTGGTATTTATTTCTTATTCTGTCTTCTTGAGTTCGAGTTGACAAATGTCAATGTCACTGTTTATCTGCCTCTCTTCTAGCAAAATATCTCCCACTTCTGATAATAACTAACCTTTTAGTAATTATGTGTCAAATAAAATACAATTGGCACTGATTAAGGCAGAAGTATTTCTCTTATAATAAAGGCATATGTTTAATAACAATGATTGTGAACATTTTATGAAATTTAACCTTGGCTGTCACATAAAATGTCCTATGAAGAGGTGATTATCAAGATGTGTGCATGGAATATCAATCATGCAGTGTCCTGTTTATGTCTTCAAAAAAGTTTATATATGTTTAACCCATGTCAAAATCATAGCTGATGACCTGAACATTTTAGAATTATGCCTACCTCTTAGGTGCTTTAAAGCCATCTGTTGGGTATGCTTTTTGATTACACTATTCAAAGAGATGATACTCTCTTCAATCTCTAACTTTTATTTTCTTATTTTTCTTCAAAGCATTATCTATATTTTTATTATATGTCAATTTTCCACTGAATATAGTTTATGAGGCTCGGAAATTTTTCACTGATAGAATTCCAGTTAGATGGAAGTCACTCAATACATGTTACTTAATGAAAATTTTGTACAAGCAAAAGTATGATGTCCCTTTCCTTGTGATGAGATAAAATTTATTAAAAAGAAAAAAATGGCGACTAAACATATAATTTCATATCAATTTATATGATTATACATTTTAAGTAGATAATGAAAATACGAATGAGAAAAATCAGGCAGCTTTCAAGTCTTGCAAGAAATGTGTCACTTTGAAGGAGCTTTGACTTTCATATAACATTAGTTTTGAAATGCAAGCTTGGACAAATAATGAAGCTTGCCCAACTCAGTTGCACCATTTAATGACAAGAGCTAATAAAATAATGTTCTAAGATTGTGTTGAGAATTAAACTATATGAGCCATCTCAGACAATGAAAATCATGAACAGTTAATGAATAATAAATATTGGACATAAATGAGGTAGTGGCCTAAACTAGGGCACGTCCTAGAGAGGCCAGAGTTTTACTCTTTCTACTCAAAGAGCATATTTTAGTAAAAAGCTCAGGTTATGGATTCAGACAGACAAATTTGAATCCTATTATCACTGTATGGATCTCTGAGCAAGATATTTAACACTTACAACCACACTTCCTCATCTTGAATATTGGAATAAGGATGTCAATCCTGTGTTGCTTTTGATAGAATTAACTGTGCATTTGCTAGTGCAGTAGCATAGCAGGCACATGTCTGATTTTTTGGTAGATTTAAAAAAAATCTGTGTCAAGTTAGAGATTCTTAAGCACAAAAATTTCAAATTCCTCTTAGAACAGTTTTATATTCATAAAAATTGAGCAGAAGATACAGAGAATCCCATACTCCCTCCCTTACTATCAATATCTTTCACCAGTGGTACATTTGTTACAATCAGTGAACCTACAGTGAGAGTCATAATCACCCAAAGTTCATGCCTTACATGAGGGTTCACTTCTGGCATTGTATTCTGTGGTCTGACTAACGTGTAATGATATGTATCCATTATTATAGTATCATACAGATTAGTTTCACTGCTCTACAAATCCTCTGTGCTCCAGCTATTCATCTCCCCTTCTGCATTAACCTCTTATCTCTTTACTTTCTTCACATTTTGCCTTTTCCTGAATGCTGGAATCACAACATGTAGCCTTTTGGATCTCTCTTTAAAAACTAATTTAGTAGATGAAAGTGGTGGTGATAAGGACTGTTAGACCTGATTCAGCACCATGAATCTTCAAACACTCACTGTTAATGTCCAGGGATAAATAATGAAATACACACATAACCGAGGTAGGCAGCAGAGTGCCCATTTGTTCATTAAACGTAAGACTTTATTGTTAGTGACCAGACTAATAAGCACATTCATTTCCTATAAACATTCTTAGATGACAAGTCGCAATCATCATCAAAGTCATTTTCTATATTTCCTGTGAGGCATCCCTACCCTTTGAAGTGGAAAATTTGAATTTCCTATGGTCATCACATATATTTTTTTAGGAAGTCCCTTATATGACGACAGATTATAATCCAAAGTTTCCTTGGTAAACAGGAAACCAGTACAAGCTGGGAAAGTTGATAAAAGGAAAATTTAATGACCTAGTATATCCATTTTACAATGGGGAATTTTGTTTGCTGGCTAAGAGCACAGTGCCTGGAAAATAGTATGCTCGTAGTAAATGTTGGCTGTTATGGTAATGATAACAATTACTCTCCAATCCCCTGGAATTGGCTTACATGGCCATACTTTAAAATTAGTTTTGTTATGTTATGATTATAGAATTAATCAATGTCCCTTTGTAATGAAACACACCTCTTTTTGTTATATTAATATATTCAGCCACTCTATGCCCCATACAGACATTCTTGCATATCGATGTTCTTAAGGATTTTAACTGACCTTAAGATTTGTCTCTTTGTGGGTCTTGTGTTTCTCTTACTTGCAAATTCTCAAGATTAAGGAGTAGAAGAAATTGCTGTGAGGATAAGGTTAATGACACCTTATTATAAACAATAAATGATTGTCAATAACATCCTTAAAAAAAGCTAAGAATATTTTCAATTTTATGGCTTCTTTTTTCTTTCTCCTTCAAATTCTCCATGAAGCCCAATGAAAAACAGAAGATTGGGATTCTAAAATTTAAATCCTTAGGAATCTGCTGGAATGACATTTTCAAAAAGTATAAATTAAAGAGTTTAGAAATACTGTTACAATATGAATTGGAATCGATCATTTAAGTCCCAAGTCAGTCAAACACTTTTCTTACTTTCTAAATACAATGTGGAAAACTAATGATAGTAGAACCTTATTGAAGTGGTTATTGTTTTGGTGTAGAAGAGCCCAGTTCCATGAAATATTTATAAATCATCTGAAATATGTCTGTGTAAATTATAGTTCCTGGAATTAAGATTACAAGACATACTTCAGAAATCTAGTTGAGATATTTATTTCTAAGATGAGAATTACAGTCTCTTTGGAAGAGAACCTATGAAACATGAACAATAAATGCTAGCATTTCTATTTCCTTAAATCGGTATGTTAAAACTTGGTTTGGAGAGGAAGGGTTAAGTTTAAAGCCAATGAATAAACACATTATCTTTCATCAGTTTTACTCTCTCTTTGTTTCAGAGTTGTGGGGTAGGCGACTTTCTGTAAAGAAACATTAATATTTTAATAATAAATTTAAAAATACTTTTATAGTTTCTAATAATGACATGAATTTTCTTGTTTTATTAATTACTTATTTTATTAATATTAAATATTAATAATAATTAACATTTAAAATGATAATTTTAAATAAAACTTTTAGAAAATACTTTTATAAATAAAACTTTGTTTTCAGAAACAGGTCATAGGTTGGACTTAGCTTGTGAGCTTTAACTAGCCAACTGCTAATTTAGAACATTATACTCTCTAGATAAAAAGAGTTTGAAGCTTATTGTTCTATTCAAATTCCTATAAGAAAACACTTTGGGAAACCTCATATAAAATTCCTAAGCGATATATTAAACTTTTCTCCTTCAAGATGGCTGTTGTTTCCTTTTGAATGAAGAGGACCTAGGCAGCCCAGGAAGTCCAGATCCAAAGGAACCCAAGTTGAGAGCAGAAAAATCAGTTAGGGAAACACCACAGACAGGCCTGCAGGAGCCAGACTGCAGATCCCAGGCACAGCTGAGGAGGCAGTCTATGCTGAGATCCCTTGCTCTGGCCTGGGTGCTGATACTGAAGAAGTCTTGGAGACACCACTCCAGATGCAGAGTTTTCAGGAGGAACTGAACCCAAGTTCCTCAGGCAGCTTTGTTGGAACAGCCACCCCCTGTACACCCATGGTAAGTGGACCTGTCCAGAAGGTTGGGGTAAAGTCTGTTAGCTTGACCCTGGCCAATGGTATGGAAACCTCAGGCTCTCAGGGCCTAGAGGCATCTATACTAGACCTTGGAAAACAGTGACAGTCTAGCCAGGGTTACTCTCAAGGAGACCCAAAGCCACAGACACGTACAGTCAGCAACCACGCGCTGGCAGCAGCTCATCACTCCACATCAAAAATTTTCTGTCTCTTTCTGGCACTGTCTGCCATATCCCTCATCCTTTGAAAATCTTTGTCAAACTAGGTTCAAGGCTTGCTCTTTTCATGCTGTGACCTCACTCTCTAAGAAGACAGAGCTCCTGGTCGTTCCCCCAACTTTCTGTCCTCTCCATTCCTCCCTATCACGTCTTCATTCTGTCGTTCTCATTTCAGGCTAATAAATGGATACCAGGTTCACCTCACTGTTTTCAATGACCAGTTTTCTGATTTTTGTCACCCCTCCCTCACCCTTTATGAATCTGTTTTTTTTTCCACTGCTCTCCAATTATGCTCAGTGCCCCATCATGCTCCTTTGCTTTGTCACATCCTGTCGCCTGCCTCTCTGTCAACCTCTGACCATTTCTGTGGCCCTCTCCGCTGTGGTCCATCTCTGCCACACTTAGGCCTGCCTGGTCTTGGATAGTCCATTATCACCCACCCTCTTGCAGTGTTTACCCTTCATATCATCTCTGCTGCTGCCATGGTGGCTCCCCTGTCACTGTGTTGGAGTAGTTCTCATGCTCTACTCTGCTGTCTGGCCACTTGGGTTTTCTGAGGTCTGATCTTCAGAGGCCCAAGCTAGGTAGCTGGAGAGGTAGACCTGGCTACCTAGAGAGGCAGTACCCCATATCCCAGGTGGATGTTGAAGTAAAGGCTCCTCACTAGGGAGGCAGGCAACCTGTCTTTCTGGGAGATGTGATATCATTAGGTAGCCCCGAGAGCCCTCCTGTTCCTCTTTGATATTTACAGCATTTCCCACATTTGCTTTACAGTGTTTTCTTTATAAAACACTGTATCTTCGCAATATATATATGTATACATACATACATATGTATGTATGTATATATATGTATACATACATACATACATACATACATACATATATATATATTTCTACAATGGTTTTTTTAAATTAATGATCCAGTTGCAATTCATGTGTGTGTGAGAGAGAAAAAAGAGAGAAAGAGAGAGATAAACAGATGGAGTTTATGTTTTACTGAGCTGATACCTAATTTCTTCAATACCATTCATTGAAAAGATCCCTTTTCCCAAGTGTTTGCAGTATTATCTTAATCTTATTCTAAAATCATATGTGTTTTTACATCTATGTCTGGTATACTTATTGTTTTGTTCAAGTCTGTAAATTTATGCACCAATATCATCTGAAAGCACATGATTTTTCACTCTTGTAAAATCATGGAGTCAGGATAAACCTAACAATTGTAAATTGAGGCTGCAATGAGGCTGTGAGGCTGCATCTGTTCTGTGGGACCTTGTTTTCAGGCAACATCAGTGGCTGCAGCGTGGCCGCAGCACAGCAGGCCTGAGTTTGTGTGTGTTCTGAGGGAACCTATTTTATAGCAGCAGTAGAGGCTGGTGCTTTTTCAGGAATGAGATTGCATCTGTTCTGAAAATAAAATTGGTTTGTGGTAGCGGCAACAGCTGCCATTGTACTGCCACTCCAGGCCTGAGGCCACCTCTGCTCTAGAGAACTTGCTTTAGGTCAGTGGAGGAAGCTTCCCTACTGCTGCTGCACTGTGCCATGAGGCACATCTGTCCTGAGGGACCCTGGTTTAGGACAGCAGCAGCTGTTGCCCCACTGTTGCTGCTTTTAGGCCTGAAGCTTAGTCTCTCATCAGAGAACTTGCTTTATGATAGGGGCTACAGCAGCCACAAAATTTGAGAGGAAACTTATGTCAAGGCAACATCTGTGGCACCCACATCTGTTGTGAGTGAGCTTGTTTAAGACAGCAGCTGTGGTCATCACATGAAGGTCACCTGGGAATCACACAGCACTCAAGCGGGAACCATGTGGGAATTGCTTGGCTGTCACACTGGGATCACGTGCATATCAGGCTAAAGTAATTTCCTTGGATGTTTGTACCTAAAGAGGGTCTCAAGACCCGGAGAGACAGTTCTGGTTGGTGGAAGATTTACATGTAAACCCAGAAAAGAATGTAAGCCTTTCAAATAAAAGATACTGGGGCAGATTGGCCAATTATCAGGCACCTAGGTCAATCACAATTTAAGTTTTTTTCTCTCTATCTGAGTGCAGGACAATACTTTTTATAATGTCTTAAATTTTTCAAATATCAGCATAATTATGAAGTGGACAAGGAGACTTCGGAATTCATAATAGGATACGTGGGCTTTGTAGTATTCCTGGATTGCTGTTTTCATATATATGAGATTTACTAAACACAAGGACTGTTGTTTTTAGTTATTCAAAGAATTGCATCTGCTCCTCAATGATAATATCAAGGTCTGACCTGCCCATTCAACACGCAATCTTGAATTTGTTTTTTTATATCAAGGAGCAGAATTCCAACTAAAGTGCAAATCAAAAGGTTCCTATGCCTGGAATAGAGTCGTTTGCCTTTGGAGTGTGGGATATGGGATTCTTCCACAAAGTTTCCACATGTCTTCCTTGGAGCACTTAGTTCCATTTTGGCCCAATTAGTCTTAGGAAAGAAAGCCTTGAAATATAGCTTCCATCTGGACATAAATATCAACCTCCACTTGGGCCAGGTGCTAACCATTAGCAGAGGGTCTGGCCATTTGAAATAGTGCAGTTTGTGATCTTGGTAAAGACTTGCTCCAGGGTCCCATGTGGAAGATTGTATGATTACACTGTGATATGGGTGGGTGGACTGATGGTGTAAATATGTTATCATTTCATTCTAAGTCTTATTTCTGTATTTTTGTTGTTGTTGTTGTTAAGGGAGTGTTTCTTAGGCTAGCTACAATACTCCTCTGTCTTTTAATTTGGTCTTCCCATAGGCATCAATGGGACATTTGGTTTAGGGTGAGAGCCCTTTAAAAAATCCTGGCAAATATTTTCCTCTCAGATATCAGGCCAAGGAATCAGGTTCAAACCGTGGTGGAGTGAGAACCATCTCCAGATCTCTCTCCTTGAAACAACAATAAGGTGAACATCTAAAACTCAACAAAAAAATACCCAATGTGCACACTAGCATGAGTAAGTATGAGATCTGCCCATAATAGCTCACAATGGGCAGAACCCCGAGAGGTGGGCAGTAGACTGGGAGAAACAAAGATGCTGCCCCTGGCAGCCAGAGCTCTTTGCAGGAGGAGTGACAGGGGTGAAGGTGTGTCCAGTCCCCAGAAGGTCCCTGCCTCAGAGAGCTGTTAGCTCTACGTGGCCAGTGGTATTGTCCAGGCTTCAGGGCAGAAATCAGACAAGTGGGGACAGCAGAAAAGGTGGACACAGAAAAACAACAGTTGATTTTTAACAGCCACAGTTTCAAAATGTAAAGCTGAGCCACAGCCCCACCTCCTACCCAGAGGGCCACTTCTCCCATATCCTTCGAGACCAAACACTATGAAACCCAAGAGGAATCTGAGCAAATATTACCGAAACTGTCTCCAACACAGGGAGTGAGACTGAGGGTATCGATCGTGATTTAAGATCTATAATAAAAAGGGTCATTCTTAAGGCTACAGAGAGACATTTTTATAATATCTTCTTTCTGGAGAAAAAGCTGAATACACTTCCATTAATGCTGAGGTGAAGAAATAGTCCATTAAACACTATGAACAACCAAGGTGGCAAGGCAGCACAGGAAGAAAGAAAAAGTCTCCAGAATATAAGCTTAAAAACATAGAAATATGTGACTTAAGTGGAAGAGAATTCAGGATAGCACTTCTGAAAAAAACTCAATGAGATACAAAATAATTCATATCAACACATCCAGGAATTGAAAAGAAAACAACTGGATCAGCAAAATGAATTCTTTAGCAAGGAGAGTGAAATCAAATAGAACTTCTGGAGATGAAGAGTACACTGAAAAGATGAAAAATGGACCTGGGAAATAGAGTCAACCAAATGGATGAAAAGATCAGTGATCTCAAAGACAGGAATCTAGAAATAAATCAGAAGAAGAGAAAAACCAGAGAATAAAAAATAATGACAGAGAAATACAAGAACTAGTTGACACCATCAAGAAAGAAAACATAAGAATAATGGGCATTCTTGAAGGGGAGGAAAAGCAACAAGGGATTAGGAAGCATTTTCAGACAAACAGTTGACAAAAATTTCCCAAATCTAAGGAATGAGCTGGAGCTAAGGATTTAAGAAGTGAACAGAACATTCAATTATCTCAACTCAAAAAGGCCTTCTCCAAGACACATTGTATTAAAATTATCAAAAATCAATGGCAAAGAAAGAATTCTCAGAGCAGCCAGGAAAAAGAAGATGGTAACCTATAAATGAAAACCTATTAGATCATCTTCGGATTTCACAACACAAACCTTACAAGCCAGAAAGGAGTGGAATCAAATATTCACACTAGTCAATGAAAGGAACTACCAGCCAAGAATAATGTATGCAGCTAAGCTCTCCTTTCAATATGAAGGAGAAATAAAGACCTTTCCAGACATACAAAAATTCAGGGAATTTTTCACTACGAGGCCTGCATTATAGGAAATACTGAAAGGGGTCATCTTATTTAAAACGATGACAAAAATAAATATACAACTATGAATAAGGCAACAAGCACACAGATAGAAACAAAAGAGTACAACCTTGCCTAAGAACAGTACATTATAACCTTAAACAATGAGAAAAGATTTGCTATAGCAGGATAGTAATGAACATTCAACATACATAGGGACAAATTGAGACAGCAGTGACAGAAAAGGGGAAGATTCAAAGACCCAAATTTGCACAGGGGAATGGAGATAAGGCACATGCAGAAAATGTACACACACACACGCACACACACACACACACACACACACACACACACTATACTCTACATATTCATAATGGTAACCACATGGCGAAGATTCAGGACTAAAGTATATATTATAAAACAAGAAGGATCAGAGGGAAAACACACAAAACCCCACAACAACAACAAAAATACAGACACACAAGGGCAAGGAAGCAATGGAAACACCGAGCTACCAGAAAGCAAAACATAAAATGCTAATAAGAAGACCTCATATTTTAATAATCACCCTAAATGTAACTAGACTGAACTCACCAATAAAAGGCATGGAGTTGCAGATTGGATCAAAAACCAAAAACACTATATGCTGCCTCCAACAGATACATCTCAGTTCCAAAGACAAATATAGACTTAAAGCAAAAGGGTGGAAAATGGTATTTCAACCAAATGGCATTCAGAGAAAAGCAGGAGTAGTGGTACTGATATGGGACAGAATAGATTTCAAAATAAAAAGGTAAAGATGGATACTGAGGGACACTGCATAAGGATAAAGGGATCATGCACCAAGAAGACATAATGCATATTAATATCAATGCTCCCAATCAGGGAGCACCAAAATATATAAAGCAATTAGTAACAGAACTAAAGGGAGGAACAGACCAAAACACTATCGCTGTAGGAAACTTAATACCTAACTGGCAGATATGGACAGATCATCCCCTACAAAAAAAAAATATCAATAAGGAAATAACCTCCTTCAATGACACATTAGACCAACTGGACATAATTGATATTTACAGAGCCTTTCATTCCAAAGCAGCTACTCATACATTCTTCTCTAGTACACATGGAACATTCCCAAGGACTGAATGCACAGACATAGCCCCAACAAATATAAGAGGGCTGAAATTATACCAACCATATCCTCTGATCATAATACTTTGAAAGAAGATACCAACTGCAAAAAGAAAGCAGGAAGAACCACAAATATATGGAGAGTAAACCACCAGGCTACTGAAGAATAACTGGGTCAGAGAAAAAATAAAAAGAGAGATCAAGGGATACATATAAATGAATGATAATAATAATACAACATAGCAAAAACTTTTGGGACACGGCAAAAGTGGTCATAAGAGGAAATTTCGTATCATTACAGGCCAAAACAATAATTCATTCTCCCAAAGTGTGCATCTCTGGGTGGAGCAAGCTGGCCCTTTGGTTGATCCCAGGTATCTTTCTCTTTGGCATCCTTTTTTTTTTTTTTTTTTTATCATTTTCCTTCACATGTTTCAGGAAGCAATCTTGGCACTTAGAGTATTTAGTATGCTCAATGCATACATTAATCCTCTTGTGAAGAATACTACTCTTAAATTGTTTGTTTACAACAATGCCAACTGTGAACTCGGTAACATTGTAAACACTTCCAATTTTGCTATGGGAACACTTCTGAGGGATTCTTTTTTGAACAGTGCCCATTCCCTTGATATCTACAATATCACCTTTTCTTGTAGATCCACATCTATGTGGCCAAAAGAAAAACTCCATGTTTTCTAATAGGCCTAGAGAACATATAGCAGGTGCCTTTCCTCTTCCGTTCGTGTTGGTCATTTTGGCGAATACTGGAAGTAGGCAGTTCTGTCCAAATGGCTGTTCTGATACTTATTTTGTGTGTGTGATTTTCAGTTCCCTTCCTTGAAGATAGCAGAGTGACTCTATGTATTACACTTTTTTAGCTCACGATGACTATTTTTTTTTACAATCAATTAATTTATCATTTTTTTCAAAAATAGTTAATTCACTTCGTAAATGTTTCTTGAGCATCTATGACATATTAAGTATTCTCTTAGCCTTGAGGAATAGAACAATGAAAAAAATAAACCCTTGCCCTCACAATCTTTAACTATCCAATAAGTGGAAATAGACAATAAAAATTATCAAACTGATAAATATATAACATGTAGGTAGTAATAAATGCTGTGGAGAAAACTAAAGTGAAGAAAAAGTACGAGGAGTACAAGAATTAAGATATTATAAAATATTCAAAGTTGTTCCGCTCTTTGCTCAGTTATATATGAGCACATTTATTTTATAAAATGAACATCAGGACAAAATATTTTAAGGCATTTAAAATTTAAAAAATCATGTTTTCTAAATTAACAATGTATTAAACTGTTTTTCCCTCAAGGGTTCATAGCAGAATATATGGAATAATAAGATGCATTATATCATAAAAAGTATAATAATCTAATAAGATCATAAATTACTTGATTAAACAAAATAGTATGATTTTCTTGAAAACAGAATTCTTGAAGGCCTTTAGTATAGTAGAGGGCCATCTGAATTTGTGCTGAGGGGTATAATATGCATTGCTCCCAAATGTAATTGATTGGAGAAACTTTAATTTTCAGGAGAATTAAAAAAAACACACACTAGAATTTCAAGGCATGCACATAGGATAACACTGATATTGATCATTTCTGGAATATGGTTTCCAAAAGCCAGTGTTATCACTTTATGCATTACTCTAATAAATAGGTGTTTTTTAAATCACAGTGCCTTTATAAAGAATTATTTTTTTTTGTACTATAAAGAAAATGACCAAGAAATCATTTAATTCTAGATAAGTTTTGAATTAATAACATCATGGGTGTTATCTATGTGAATGCCCATCTGGACTATGAAACAAGGACAGCTATATGCTTTGAGTGCAAGCTGACTCCCTGGAAGTAGTCCTCGCCAATCTCCGAGTTTTCAAAAAGTAAGTTATATTATTTAAGGGATGTTCAATAAAACGATGATGTTCAGCTCATCACTAATCTAATGAATACATATGTATAAATGTTCTCAGTAAAAAATGTAGAAGATAATGGACATTCAGAGATGTTTTCTCATTTATTTTCATTTGATAGATGACAACATTGAGAGGATTTCATATGAAATGTCAAGACAATAACACACTATTTCCATGAAAACTGTATCTGTCAACTTCCTATGAAACAAATGTCTAGTTAATTTAAAAAAGAAAATTTTGGTAAATATTTAGGTTGTGGAACTTGGTATTTTTTACCAAATAGCTCTGATTTCTAGGAATAGAAATATATTTAGTACTCATATATGAATATATACAGCTGGCTCTCATTACTGTAATTTGAATGTAAATCTAAGGATAATAGCAATTTACTAAAGCACACATGTATGCTTGTATATATGCCACATTAGAATGTAGAGGTGAGGCAGAATAGCAAATTCATGAACTATCCTCTCAAAAATTCATGAAGACTAAATGCCAAATATTGTTAATGCCTGATTCTTGAATATTGTTACAGCATCATGACTAATTAGAGACATGTATTTCTAGTACAGTTTTTTTATTAATATGAATGTTAATGGCCTATCATCAATTCCTAGTCTGTTAAATATGCAAATAAGATTGTTATGTAAATCAAGGTTAATTAATTGTTTGCAGGTTCATCCTTTCTTCAGAATTAGCTGCCATGGTTAGGAGCTATATCACATATCATATGAATAAAGGTAAGAAACAGAATAAATTGAATTGTTAAAGAAATATTTTATTGGGATTTCTGTACCAAAAAGTTATTAATGAAGTCAATTACAAAGTAAGATGTATGACTGTGATGTAACTGAATTTAATATCTAAATGAAAATTAATAATTAAAAAGAAAAATTTAGAACTCATTTCCAAAATTTGAAATAGCAGCATTGAAAACATTTTACTCTTTAGCATGGAACATCTTAAACATAAATAAAATTATGGAGACTATTACAATGAACCTCCACCTACCAACTACCCAGCTTCAACATTATGAGTCCTAGGAAATTTTTTTTCTATACTTCCAATTGCTCCTCATTCCATTCTTTTGAAGCAGAAACATATTTCACCTGTAAATATTTTAATATGTATCTCTTACATATAAGGACTGTAAAAACTTAATCACAGTACATTTCTTACTTGCCCCCAAATTAACAAAAATTCCTTCATATCAACAAATTCCTGTCAATATTTATATTAACATTTTATTCACATCAGGATCCAAATAAGGTCCATCTATACACTGCAATAGGTTGATAGGTCTTTTCATCTATAGGCGTCAGCACTGCACTTCTTTATATTCACCTTGTTCAAAACTCCAGATTCTGAAGTCTGGATACTGATGACTATATATTCAGTGGCTCATTTTATATTTTTCTGTCTCCTCTATTTCCTATAAATCACTAGTTAGAAATGGATTCCTGATTAGATCCAGGTTTTTGTTGTTGTTTTTAGAAATAAATCATTGGTGATACACTATCCTCTTATCCTCAGGGTATCTACTTTCCAAGACACTCAGTAGTTGCTAGAATCCTCAGATCGTACTTAACCCTGTATGTAGTATAGTGGATTTTTTTCATATCTATAGCTATTATAAAGTTTAACTGATAAATTAGCACAGTAAAGGAGTAATAAGAATAACTAAATAAAATAGAACAATTATAATAATATAATAAAAGTTATGTGAGTATGCTTAGTCATTTCAATGGATCTTTTGCTGATGCCTTCATATAGCCTCAATTTTCTGGTATAACATATTGCTGTCAATTGAAACATATTTTCTGTACATGTCTTCTGCCCTAAATGATGTGTCTTTCCCATCTTAACTAAATACTGTCATGCACTGTGACCATAACTTTCAGTTTGAGTTGCAGCACAGCAAACTTAGCAAAAATTTATCTTTCTTTCTTCACAACTTCATAGATGGAAGATTTGTTCTTAGTGTATATTTTAGCATACACTTTGTTTTCTTTTACTATTTATCTTTTTACTTAAACCAGAAATTTATGGCTTCTCTTTGGCATATCCCAATTGCTTGCATCACTACAATTGCACTTTGGGGCCATTATTAAGTAAAAAAAGGGAAACCTGAACAGAAGCAACACAATAACAGAGAGGTTGATCTGAAAACTAACAGGGCTACTAAGTGACTAGTGGGTAGGGAGTGTATACAGCATGGAGACATTGCACAAAGGATTGATTCATGTTCCAGGTGGGATGGTGGGGGAAAGATTTTGTTATGCTTCTCAGAATAATGCGCAATTTGAAACTTATGAATTGACAATTGAATTGTTTATGTCTAAAATTTCCATGTCATATTATCAGATGACAATAACTGAAAACTTTAAAAGTGAAATCAGAGATAAGGGGGGCTACTTTATGTACTATTACCTTAAGGAGGTACACCAAATCTCTTTGACTCTCCTTTGTGACAGTAGCATCTACTGACAGTCATTTTCTACCTATTAAATCCTTTCAGTTCTTCTGTGTTTATTATTTCTACGAAGAAGAACCTCTCCATATCAAATAGTTGGTTACCCGAAGGTCCTACTCTCATAGTAAAGACAGGGAAAAGTATATTTCTTTCCTTTAAGTCACTGGACTACAAAATAATAAGTTGCTTCACTTTCATACTCCAAATTTGAGTACTGGGATAAAGAGATTTGGTTTTATGACCCATCTCGATTCTGTTGAAAATACTCAATTCTGCAGTTGAGGTTTGAAAGGACAAAGAGACAATATGCAAACAAAAGGGTGGGCTGTACTTCAATAGGTAAATGCATGGATGTGACTCTGCTCCAATAAAATTGTACTTACTATAACAAGCATGGGCCAGACTTGACCAAGGGACTGCAGTTTGCCGACTCTTTTCTAATTCTTACTTTACTTTACATAATATGCTTCATATCCTTTTTTTTATTTTCGTTTATCTACTGTTTGTATATTTTCTACTGCGAGCAATGCTTCTTCTTCATCTCTACCTTTTCCATACATATAAATTGAAGTAACATTGTTTTCTCACTGTTCATATGAATAATTTAATTAGTCATATAGTTGTCTTGTGTGCTGTAGGCTCCTCAGAGCAATCTCAGTGGTTCAGCATTTCCTATGTTCACATTACTTAGAGTTTATCTGAGGTCCTTGTAATTGAACCTAAATTTGGATAGATATTTTATATGAGCCTTGAGCCATATTGTTTTTCTTTGTCTTAAACATATTACTATATTTTCTTCTTCTATGAGGCATTAATGTCAAAAGCTGTAACAAGAAATTGGTTTTCTTTTTAAATGGGTTTTGAACTTATTTCAGTTCTCAAAGAATTGACTTTTTTTTTTTTAAGTCCAGTATTTATTTAACATATCTCCATATTGGCTATTCTGAGTCATTTTCTGCTTAGACATGATATATCTCTTTAAGTATTATTTCAGGAAAGTTTTATTTATTTATTTATTCATTCATTCATTTTTATGTTAAATTTTTAAGTTTATTGGGGGTAACATTGGTTAATACAATTCTATGATTTTCAGGTGAACATTATCATTTGACATCTGCATATTCTATTGTGTGTTTACCACCCAAATTCCAGTTTCCTTCAGCTACCATATATTTGATCATTTTTACCCTCTTCACCCTCCTCCTAAACCCTGTATTTGACCCCCTCTAGCCTGTCTACCTCTTCCTCTTACTAGTAACCCCACTAGTAACCATTAGTCTTTACTTCTCTGGTAACCACTAGCCTATATTCCATGGAACATTTCCTTGAATTCTATATTTTAATATTTTTTCTGTTTCTTTAATTTGTTTTTCTTCTTAGGAGACTCTTATTATATAAGTAATAAATCTTCTCTTTTCCTTTAAATTTCTTTCTAATCTATTGAACATCCTTATTCAATGCATTTAGATTTAATATTTTTATTCATGATTTTTTCTAATTCTGATGAATATTTTTCATCGCTTCTCTCTTTTGTAAAATAATTAGTTTGTTTTAAGATACGAGATACAGTTTTTATCATTTTGAAAACAGGCTTCATTTCTTAGGACCATTATTTTGCTTGCTATTTTCTTTTTCCTTTCTGACTTTGACCATGATTCTTTCCTATCATTCAGGTTTGAATAAAATTAGCCTTTACATTCTCTTGAAAAGAAAGTTGCACTAAGTTAGCTTTTCTAATTCATAACTCTAGAATATTCATTTTAGTATTTTTCTAGTTTTCAAAATATATATGCGTTTATTTTTGAAACCCCTTGCTCTTTAATGTGCTTCTACTTTAATTGGAGAATTTTTCTTTTTTTTTTTTTCTTTTTACCCTATTGTGTCTGTCCCGCTCAATTTATTTTCTGCTCTCAGTATTTTCTCCTCAGTGTGGACTTTTGTGCTGCAACTGCTTTCCTATTAGTAAAGTTTTCCTTTAGTGTAGCTGGACAACTTTGAGGTTCACTGGCTCTCATGACCAACAGAAAACCTTATCCTTCCCTGAACATTCTTGAAGTAGTTGTCATCATACTTGCTGATATTGTAGAGATTTTGTTTATTTCAATTGTTTTCCACAGCCACTCACATTCAATAAGTTAGCTTATTAAATTGTAGATATTACTTGTGGGGTTTTGGTTTGATACTATGTTTTCCTAGTTCAATAAGTCTGCACATGAGGAGGAGACCTAGAATCAGGAAAATTTCCACAGAAATAACTATGCAGGTTAATAATTTAGCCCAATAAAGTTGCACAGATGTTGATAAAATAGAAAAGATTCCTGGGCGGAAATGAAGGACATATTCCACCAAAAAATACTAACAGGAGTATCAACATAGTAATCAGCATAGTGATGCAGCTCTCCTAAACTCCAAAAGTTCACAGGCAAATTGTAGGTTCAGATAAGATAAAACCTGCTCATGCATGGAGTACGGCACAAAAAAAAAAAAAAACCTCTAAATGTAAAGACTCTGCCACTGTGACACTGTGATAGCTAGCAACAGCAAGTCTTTGTCAAATGGGAGATCAGGAAAATGCTAGACTATGTGATGCATTCTTGTACGCATTATCTCACTTTTCAGAATTCCCAGCTACATAGACAGCCGTGTGTCCCAGGTGAAAATTGTTCAGGGCATTGTCACTTTGGCACACTCAGCAAAATATATAGAACTACGAAAGGCCCAAGGTTTACAGTCTCCCAATATTTGGCTATCTAAATCTTGGTCTGTTTATAGTGATGGAGCATTCTAGAAGATTCAAATATTATATTGTCACCTTAATCAATTCCAAAATGCAAACTTTAACCCAAGGATATTTGAAATATTTGTTAAATCAGTGGAATTGTTTCACAGTTGATGAATTTGAGAGAATGGGAACTATGTAGCCCTATGATTTTCACATTGTGGTAGCTATTACCAAGTTTAGGACTGAGGTTTCACTCTATTGCATTGTTTTTAAATCCAGGACTTCTAGATAGAGTTTTCCCTTTTCCAAAATACTGGCTATTATTTTAAACTCCATTAATCACATTTGGAAGTAGTGGGTAACATAGTAAATATGTGATGAACTGAATAACTGAATTATAAATAAAATAGTCCTAGTTAACAAAGAACATTTTTAAAGAGTGAATTTTCCAAGAATGAATAAATAAATATAGAAAGAAAAGCCATTATTTTGATGTACTGGTTCATTAGACTACTGCTAAAACAAAAGTGACAAAATAAAGAGAAAGTATATCCCAATAAGTCAAAATATAATATCTCTTTTATGTTGTTGTTGCTGTTGCTGCAGTTGTTATTTTCTATTCAACAAACTCTAGGCTTACCACATCATTGACTATCAGTTCAGGATCTACAGAGAGGGCTGGTGGTACACAGTGCAGTGTAGTACAGAAGAGTGAACAATTATCAACTGAGTCATCAGAGAAGTCTCTTCAAATGGGTTGATATTGAGCTGTATCCTGAAGAAAGAAAAGAACGGGTTTGAAGGGACAGTTCCAAACACAGTAAGCATAGCAAGAAATGATAATGTATCAAATTAGAAGTTTAGACAAAAGTCCCAAGATGCAATAAACCTACGATTGCAAAGAACCGTATAAGAAACAGATACAGATTATTGAAGATATTTAAAATAAGAACAAGCAGCATAAGAATTAATCACTCTAAAACCCACATTCCCAAGGAGAACAAAGGGTTAAGTGGAAGACTGCAGAAGTGATTTTGTGTCAAATATTCCTTTGGGGGGGGGGGAAGTTGTAAAGTATTTGCATTCTCTTTCTCATCCCCCAGATGTTCAAGCCCTTGGAAAAGAGGTTGTGAGGATACTTACCTTTCTTCTCAATTGTATTGTTGGCAACTGAAGAAAGACCACTGCGTCCCTATGTTTCAGAGGGCACATTGAATTCAAGTCTGAGATCTATGGGGTAATCCAGAGTGTAAACTATCGAGCTGAAAAGTGGTTCTAATGGCTGGAGTAGAGGGGCATCACTGCTACTTAAAAGAGGCTGGAACTAAGAATTATGTAGGCAAAGAGCCTGTGAATGTTACCCAAGGTCCAGATTTGGGCCACATGCGAATGCTAGAGTTTTATGGATCCTCTTTAGCAGGATCACCTGGAGGAGTGATGAGAATTCAAACAGGCAAAGCTGGAGATGAATTGTTGAATTTCTCCTGAAGTGATCATATGGAATTAAATGAAATGTGCTGCCCAAATCAATTTGCTGTGGGAGAGCACTTCTGGAGCTGAAAGTGTCCCATGGACGATGTCTCTTTTAAGCACAGGTCTGACTCACACACAGTGTGTTCAACCACTTCACAGTATTAATCATTAATTTGGAACTTTCCTCCCTACCTTACCCATCCTTTTTCCTCAGTATCCAATTGCAGATGATGGTAACCTGAGTGTTAAAACAGCAGCTTCTAGTAAACTGAAAAGGAGGTGATGAATAGAGAAAAGGGAAGTCTTTTACAACCTCCTCTTTTCAAGAACACATCTTAGCTGGGAAGAGAGAACAAATTTACCATTAAATAAAATTTAAAATATTGACTGATATATTGAATTAGAGAATCTTTTATTTTTAAAACTTTGCATGCTCATAGTACTTTCTATTAAATAGAACTATGTTTTTAAGAAGTTATGAGATTTCTGGAGCTTTCATTCAACAGCAGAAGACAAGACTATCTCAAGTCAGCAAATACAGGAGATAGTAGAAAAGAAAAATAGACTTTTATGATTAAGCATACTGATGTTTCAGTGTGGCTGCCAAACAGAATAGAGTCAAAAATTTTTGATGATTTTTAAACTCCAGGAGGGCACAGTTTTTTGTCCATGTGCTTTGATATATCCCAATAGCTTAAAATCCGTAGCACATGAATATACTCAACAAAGGTTTGTCTAGTGACGTAGTGAGTCTGGAATGTTAAGGTCAGATTATGAAGGGATACTGTTATCAGGCTAACAGTATGCAAATATGCAGCATATATACCACCTATAGTTTCTATGCCATAGCACACTGGTCACTCATTCATTCCCATAGTTTAGATAGACATTACAACAGATGTAGCCAGTAAAATGTCTTAATTATGGGAATGTGTTTAGGAGCTGCCTCCCAGTGCTTGATAGTACAGGGACTCTGAAGAGTTTGGAGGATTTCTCTCCTTCCACATTCATAGTTGGAAAGTAAAGGTTGATTTCTCCGTCTTTCGCCACAAACCCTCTGGTCTTCCAGATTCCCAGTTTTACTTCTCATCTGCTGGACCCATTCTGTCAGGTATCCATAATTTCTTTTTTAGTTCTCATGATTTTTTAGCCCCATTATTTTTGATCAAATAATTATCTTCATTTTATGAAAGAAAGGTAAATATAAATGCATTCATGTTTTGAATATGTTATTTCAAAATTATGAATACTGTTTTGTTCCTGTCTATGATCTCTGTCTCCCCAGAGAAAAATCAAATGTGTTTGTTTAAACTGCTGAAATTTTGGTTTTTTTGGTTACACCATCAGTCTACCATGGTAAACATTCATTTGCCATGCTGTTTGTCATGGATTCATTATACATGGGATCTATTACACATAGCTATTAGAGTCTTACTAATTATAGGACAATGTAAAACTAGAATGTTATTTATACATGGGTTCAGGGATTTAATAGAATTTGCCCTTGTATAAAAATCTGTCCTGAGTTTTAGAAGCTCATACATAAGTAAACTTTTGGAGTGCAGCAAATGTTTAGCCTAGCAGATATAAGGCACCCTATTGTTTTCCTTTTAAGAATAGTCAGTAATTTCCCAGATACTTATTGAAAGGGAATTTCTAATTTGTAAATGTGCTTAGGGACTAAATTCTGACTGAATTAACAAAATAATTAAGATTTAATATCCTGTGGAATATATATAATATTATATTTTATATATGTGTGTGTATCACATATATATGTGTAATACATATATGTGTATCACCTATATATACACACAAGCATTATATATATATGAATGTGTTAAACTTACAATTTATTAAGAAGATCTCCCAATTTTAGTAAGTTTTGAAAACATACTTTTGTACTATTAAGATATAAAATTATCTATTTCTAACTTTGATAAGAAAACAAGACATACTGTACTTAACCCCCAAAATAGAAAAAATAATTATAATTTTTCATGCTAGAGCTTTGAAATTCATTATGTATTTTATACTTCTAGTACATTGCAATGCAAATTAGCCGCATTTCAAGTTCTCAGTGGCAAAGATCTAACATATTAGATCCTCTAAAGATCTTCTATAACTCTAGAGATCCTCATCATCTTCTGCTTGGACCGATCATTCTTTTAACTGGTTTCTGGTACAACCCCACTTTCCTTAAAAAAGAAGAGGTATTTTAATGGTGTTTTGAGATAAATGTTACTATTCTTTTTTGATATTAGACCATGACACCACATTTGGAGAAGGAGCTTTCTAGATAGAGCCACAGCAAAATCACTAACATGAGAGAATCTCTGGCTGTTTGAAAAGCAATTTGACCATGTTATGTAGTTTCGATGACTTAGAAGAAAAGCAGAAAATAAGGCTGTTGGAGGACAAAAAATCAAGAGCTTCTCAGTCTTCTGTAATGACTAGAAAATTTTTCTGAAATCATCAAGGTGACATTAGAAGGTTTTAAGCTAAGAAATAATAGTACCTGAATTAAATTTGAATCACTTTAGGTGTTGTATTAAAACCAGACTTTAGTGGAAGGAGCAAGAGTGGGACATTAGGGCAAGTTAATGAGTTTGTACAATGATAAAGGCATAATATGATGGTGGTTTCAACCAAGTTGTAATAGTAGGAGTGTTAAAAAGGGTACGAATAACATGTAGATCTATGCCTATATTGATATCTACATTAATAACTATATTTATATAACAACGGTATATACTATGGGATTGAGCGTGTGATTTAGGAGAAAAAGGAAACAAAACACTTTTAGCCTAAGGAACCCCAAGATGAGGACTGAGAAGAGACAAACAGTGAGGTGAGAAGTAAACAAGAGAGAATGGTGGCCCGAGAGCTTAGCAAAGGTAACAATCAGTCATGTGTTGCTGATGGTTCAAATAAGATGAAGACTGAAATTATGAATACAGTTAGTAACAAGAAACAATTGATCATGTTGACATAAGCAGTTTCAGATGTGTTGAGAGTGAAATTACAATAAAGAGGTTTTAAAAGTGATTAGATGTTGAAAAATGAGTCAATTCTAACTATATATATATATATTTTTTTTTTTTTCTGGAAGGGGGAACAGAAACAGAGTGGTAGCTAGAATTAGATGTAGGTCAAGAGGACTTTTAAAAAATGTTTTTTGAAGATAAAAAAAGCATGATTATGGAAATTATCAAAGGAAGGAGACTGCTATTGATAATGTATATAAGAAATGGGAGAGCTACTCAAACAATATGTTAGAGCTGGTGAGCGGGGACTAGATCTGTTGCACAGGTGGAGGTAATGGCTCCAGAAAAACACATAGAGAATCCATGTAAAAGAATAGGAAATAAAGCAAAGAATGCTGGTGTAAATTCTGGTAGGTAGATGGATTTTGTGAGGGGAGTGATGAGATCACAGCAATAGTGTGAGGACAGGAGTGAGTGAGAGTCAGACGGTGAGAATAAAGCCTGGCTTCCTAGGAAGGAGGAAGGGTGTAGAAATAGCAATGTGGTGCACTGAGAATCCTCCTTTGCCAGTAGGTAGTATAAAGACTGTGGCAAACCAATACAGAAAAGCTCACAAAAGCCGTTACTTGAGAAGGCAGCAGAAGTAGTAACCTCAGGGCAGGTCCAGATTTGTGTTATGCCAGGTTTTATCTAAATTAAAAATCTTATCTTCACTCACTCTACTAAAAGTTTTTCAACAGTTTCCTGTTGCTTTTAGGAAAAAGTTTCAATACTTTTTATATGACCTAAAGCTTTGATATGAACCAGTTACTTCCATCTTCAAGCCTGTCTCTTACATACTTTCCCTCTCTCACTCTTCCAGAATGGGTAAATATCTATTAGTTATTTAGACCTACCATCGTTTCTCTTCTTTCTCGGTTTTGGCATATTTTGTTCCTAGTACATAAAAGTCTTAATTTTCTCTCTATCTCCCTTTTCTTGATTTAAAGGATGTCTGATCTTATAAATAGTATTTTGCTGAGAATTCTTCTTTGTATATCTATAATTTATAACTGTATAACATTATGATTTACTTTAATTAATTTTGCTAATATATATCTTGGATAATTTTAAAGGTACATTTTATAATTTACACATACGTTTATAGAGTTCAAATAAAAATCCTATAAACTTCACATTGCTTATGTACATAATATATATGTATGTGTATATGTATATACACACATATATATAATCTATGTATAGTTTGTTTATATTTTTATAGTATTTTAAGTATATTTATTGAGCTTACTTTAAGTAACAGGAAGAGAAATGACATTATTTCACAGAATGTTTACAGCTTCTGATTTGATTGAAAATCTGTGTCAACCATAATATCTTCTATACCAAAAACCCTAGACTGGCCATTGTTTATTCCATGAGAAAGTTCTTATTTTAATAACAATCACAATCGTGGTGCTCGGTCATCACCATTATCTAAAAAGAATAATTGATCGCTGATGTCTGCATATATATTATATATATATATATATATATATATATATATATATATATAAAGGTTCAACTTGTCTAGAGTACTAAATGAAGGACACCTTGAAACATAAAGATTTAATAAGATGTAAAGAGCAAATGAGAACTTACACTTGATTCCGTTTTTAATGACAGTAGTTCCAATAATAAATATAATTTTCACTGGATTCATCAGAGACAAGTCCAAATAATGATAGATTCTATAGGATAGATGCACTGGTATTGATTATTTTGAATAAATATTAGTATTCAAACCACCCTGGGACCTAATCCACCACTGAGCTTGTGTAGACTGAAAAAAGCAGACTAGAAAGGTGATGTTACTGAAGGTGGTGATTGAAGCCAAATATAAAAGTCAAGGCTCATCAAAATCATGAATGGGAATTTTGGTAAAAATGAAAAAAAATCATCGATTGGGACATAAACTTGCTTCAAAATATTTCCTTTTGTTTTCTTATTTACACAAGGCCTAAACGTAGTAAAAAGTAATTTGCAACTATTTTAATTTATACAGCACAACTCTATAAAGCATTTTATAATTTTAAGTAGCTGCAGCCAACTCTATATTAAAGATGAGATCCACTGACCAAATTAAAATTTAATGCTTATGACATTGCTGTCACAAACATATATAAAAACATATGATGTATTTCCCAAGTGGCAAAAAAAAAAAAAAATCCCCAAAAACCATAAAGCTGTACTTTTTATATCCTAAACTATAGGTATCAACAACCTGGAAGCAAATTAATCACATTATAGATATTCTATATCAAGTAAATTTAAGTGTTCTATGAGTTAAAAATACTGACCCCTGCCTAATATTGTATGCACCCTCTTATCTGAAGTTTTATCTACTTACCAGTACATCAGCTTTGCCACTTAGTCCCTTCCCATAGTCATCAGTTATGATGACTTGAAACTTGAAGTAGGACTTCCTCATAGCACTTTTGATTAGCCTTCTGTATATTTCCACCACAAATTCTTCTTTTCCCTTTAATTGGTGGTATCATGAGTCTGTATGCCATGGCATTATAATTATCAGTAGCCTATGAGGGGAGAACACAGAGGTGATAAATAATCGGGAAAAGTAACTTTTAGTACAGGACTTATTTGTTTGTAAGAATGATGTTCCTTGTGTGGTAATAATATAACAAGAGTCTATTTTTTATGGATCTTATATAGACTTATAGATTTCATGTCCACAGGGTTGAATGGTTGTCATAAGAATGATAATAACTACTGAACTGTGGATTAAAGGACATAGACACTAACAGACTCCAGTCCATGAATCAAGTGCTTTGACTGGCATGTCAAATGGGTTCATCTCTGGGCTGTGGTCCAGGTTGGTTTAAAGATAGGATTGATTGTTTACTTAACCATTGTTTTGTGTATAAGCATAGGAAGTGATCGTGTGTGTATGTGCATGTTTTTTATCTAAACTATTTCCTAAAGGGAAAACCAATGAAATATACATATTTCATATGTATATTTGAAATTGTCGTACCCCAAATGACAATAAGACAAATCAAAGTTCAGAGCTTTCAGCCAGGAATCTCAGATATGCGTGAAGAGATTCTAATGAGTTAATGCCATGTCATAATTTGAGAGGGTTAGAATACTAATCCAATATCCTTTTTCATAATCTTGTATCCTGGTTAACCATATTTATTCCTGATGGTAGGTGCTTATGACCTGCATGTTAAAGTTTCTTAATATTTAGGATTATAAAAAAGTAAATGGTTGCTTAATATAGGTTGTGTGTGAGTATGTGTGTATCTTTAATAAAGCTGAGAGCATAATATATTAGGCTTGCTTTATGGCTTCTACTTCAGGGAAATTTTTCAAAATGCCAATTTAAGAATCATTTCATTGTGAAATATTTAAAAACATAATTAATATTAATGAATTACTACAAACCTACATATACCCTGCTTATGATACTATATATGTGAACATTTTTATTACTATTTTTATTATCTGATTATTCTTAATTTAACCAGTGACATTATTATTAAATATCATGAATCAAAGATTCATTTTTTGCCATTACAATACTAAAAGTTCTACAAAACGAATCACTTTTAATAAAATAAAAACTCAGAGGAATGCATTATTGCAATTATATATGTATTAGTGCGGTCCTATAGAACTTTCTGTAATGATGGAAATTCTCTAAACATGTTGTTTCCAATACAGTAACCAATAGTCACATATGACTATTGAACCCTTGAAAGGAGGCCATTGTGCCTAAAGAACGGAATTTTAGTTTAGTTTAATTTTTTTTAACTTAAGTAGCCAAAGGCGACACAGTAAGTGGTAATATTGCAATATAATAATGACAATAAGAGTAAATAATATAAATATGTATTAAGATCCAGCATGAGACTAACTCTCTAGCTTCAAATTTGATATATGTGATTAAACTTTTAGACAAGGTCACTTAAAAAGCCCAGATATTTCACTTCAGGATAAAACATTTCTTGAGTTATCTAAGAAGATAAAATTCTCAGCTTTAGGATAGGACAAGCTCTGACTACCATCAGCTTATCTCTTTAGATGATCTACATGGTTTACATAATGACAGAGCTTAGTTTTGGCATTAGAGGAATGGTAATTAGATTTCAACATTAGGTAACATTATTACTTAAAGAGAAAAAAAGAAGAATATTCATTATCAAAGGTTTTATTTTTAAGTTTTGAACTTCAGAGTTTTTATTCATTTAACAAAGCACAGCATAAGAAATAAAAAAACACATTCCAACTAAAGTTAAAATCAGAGTTTGAATCAGGTAATCAAAGACGTTTCTTTTACAAGACTTTGAGCAAATATGGGACTGATGCCAACTCACTTAAAGATTTGGTTCAATATTATCTTTTAACTTATGATTAACATGTAATTTCCCCTAAAATAAACTTTTTATTGTTGATGCAAAATTTATTGATAATTAACAAACATCCAAAAATGCAAAAATCTTAAGTGTAGAGCTCAATAAATTTTGCAAAATATACATATCCATGGGACCAGCATCTGCATCATGAATTACATTACCAGCATCCCAGAATGTCTTTCGTGTCCTTCCAAGTCATACCTAGTTCCCCAAGGAAAACCACTATCCTAACTGTTGAACACGTTAAATTAGTTCTGGGTATTTTTAAACTTTATATTGATGCAGTCATAATATAAGTTCTGTTTTCTGTCTAACTTCTTTTACTCAATATTGTGTTTGAGATTCTAAACTTTTATATTTTAAAATTGACTCAGCAATACAACACAATCACATTAAGAAAGGAAAAGGTAGTTACAATAGAATTACTGTGATTGCTTGATACCTTAAGCTTTTCAGCACAGTTTTTAGTTATTAAACTTACAATTTCAATAAATGAGTAATTTCACTTTATATTATTGCTATTGCTAATTTATTAAATTATGATAACCACAAAATAGACATATTTTATTTTATCAGATTAAGGTGCTCTTTTAAACAAACTGTTCCTAAACAAAAATCACTTAATGCAAAATTTGGGTATTGAATTAATAATTATAACACAGGAATATCTAATTTTTTAATAATTTTTTAGTACATTCGTTGTGATTGTCAAACATGAGATTAAGGATTTTAAAAAATCATGTTTACTGGACCTTTTTTTTTCAAAGATATAAAACTCGACCTGTTGTTAGTAATGACTCCACTTTAAATTTCTACTTCTTTGACGAGGCTTAATCCTCTTTGAAATCTCGAAGTTCTCACTTCCAGAAACACTTATTGAGGATGGGTGATGGAATCATTAGCATTCTTTCCAATCTCTCTGCTCTCTTCCAAGTATATTTAGTGGAATAGTAAGTTCAACAGTGGATGATAAAAATTCCAATAGGTACTATACTTTTAGGATTTTCAAGTTTAACGTTGAGTCTATTCCATTTTTAACGAACGATGGATTTAAGACTGAAATTTATAAGATGTGACTGGTAAATGCTGGGTATGTATATTACAATCATACATATTTACAATGTTCTTTGTATAAATCAATCACAAAACATGATTCATTAAAATACATACCACTTCACAAAAAATACTGACAACAAAATTAGGAACACAATTTTAAATCTGGTTCAAGATGTGAACAAAGTAAGAGGGTTTTAGCACAGAGTGTATTGTATCTATTTGTTTCCTACTTTTAATAATTTTAATTTTACTTTTTTTTAGTATTGTGTTTTCTAAAGAGGTGGATTTAAAAGTCACATATGATTTAAATATAAGTCACATAGGGTTTTAGATTTCCTTACAAACTGAGAAGAATATTGATCAACAAATATTATTTTAAGATGTTATAGCCAAGTACAGTATGATGTCATAATTACCTATATTTTTTTATTATACATTAAAAATAACATTTCCCCACAACTTTACCAATAAATATGCAAATTTAAGCACAAAACCAAGTAAAACTCATTACTTCAGACATAATATCATAAGATTGTAACTTCCTTCATATAATGCATTAATCAATGTTTTTTCTTGTTCACCTCAAGATGCATGAACTTTGCTCTCCTTATATTATATATATTTTTCCTTTCTTTTCCTGCTCTCCTGATTGCTTCCTGGTCATTTTTTAATCAACCATGCACAACTTCTCTCTCAATTGAAATCCATGCATTTCTATGTAGTATCCATTTTACCCTTCCTTGTTGTTGAATATAATGAGGCTGTAGGTATCTAGTACTTTGTCTACCTCCTTAACTTCACCTTCTTTTTGTGTGAATGTTAATATTTATGTAGATGACACACCCAATAACCCATTTCAAATTCCTATGCATGAAAAACCTTCAGTGAATTTGTAATTCACATAAAAATTGAGGATATCAGTGTGAAATAGCTCAACTTCTCAGCCTATAACTATTAAAGTTCTTATATCTGCACTTATAGTCTTTCTTAAATTCTCAGAGGAACAAACTGACTCTTCTGTTCTTAAGGTTCTTATGTCTTCATCTGAATCTCTCCCATATCTTCCATGTTTAATGCTTCATCAGCTCTGTCTCTGTACTTCTAACCTTTTCCTCTACAGACTATAAGACATCTATCTTTCTCTCATTAAAATGAAACTAGACTTTTTTTACTCTATACCAACATCTGACACTATCTTCACAATTTTTAATATTTATTTGTCACTGTTACGTTCCTCCTGTATGAGCTACAATATCTCTTGAGAAGATGGCAGGGGTCTGTGGGACTTCCCCAGACAGCAGCTTGTCTCCATGTGATCTGTGACTACTGCCAGAATATGCAGACTCAGAAATTGCAGAAAAATGAGGTGATTGGCTGACAACTCTTGATTCCCTGAACTCCTGTCCCAAGGTGGTAAGAAGCTTCCACTGCCCTAGAGTGGTGCAATCTGGCCCAAGGTGGGCAGTAGCTGACCTTGCTAGGATGGGAAACTTGTACAGGGAACCACAGAGACAGCACTGGCATGTAAAATGACACTGTCATGGCAGGGGTAATTTAGTCAATAGACCCAGGAAACTCCCAGGGTCCCTGCACCAGCCAACACACCAATCACTCAGATGCTCTTCCAGTTTAAGAGACTTACGAGCAACTGACAGTGTCAGACCTAGAAGAGCACTGGTCCTTCTGTTAACCTGCCCTAGGACAGGGGTGAGGGATAAATGAACCTCTGCCTACAGCATTGGATCTTCCACTTACCTATATATCCAGCATAGGCAACAGTTATCTGTGGATCACTTTGTAGTTCCCACTGGGTAGCACTGAGTAATCAAAAGCAGAAGCTGACCTTGGCTTACTGGGGAGCACCTCCCAAGGGCCACAAAAACAACACATCTGCAGGCTGGCACAAAGACCATGACAAGGCAACTCCTGACTATCTCCATTAGTGGTACACACACAGGGTGGTTGCAACAAGTACACAAGTCTGCTAGAACAAATCTCATTCAGTGCAATCAGTCCCCACTCAGCAACATTTACTCTGTGGGTGTAGCCTCTTCCCACAATTAGTCAGCCTGAGCATTAATTCCATCCACTAATGTGCTAGAAACAATAAGTCTTAGTGACAAAACAAGATCACACACAACCCACAGAAAGATCACGTCTAGAGCCCCCAGCATAGGGATCAGGAAGCGTGTGCAACTGGGTTACACAGGATACCTTCCACTTTAGGCCAACTGGTCAAGGCTGAGAGATGAAACATATATTCCTGACACATAGAAATGAGCACAAGGAGGCTAATAAAATGAGAAAACAATGAAACATGCCACAAAGGAAACAACAGGAGAAGATTCCAGAAAATAAGCTACATGAAATGGAGGCAAGCAACCTACCAGACACAGAGTTTAAAAGATGATTATAAGGATGCTCATAGAACTTAGGGGGAGAATGGAGAGTGCAATGAAAACCTCAACAGAGAGATAGTATGCATAATAAAGGACAAAGAAACCATTAAAAAGAACCAGACAGAAATGAAGACTTTAATAACTGAAATGAAAAACACGCTTGAAAGATTCAACAGGAGACTGGATGAAGCAGAGGACTGAATCAGAGAACTGGAAGACAAGGTAGCAGAATACACCCCAGGAGAACAAGAAAAAGATAAAAGAATTTTAAAAAATGAGAATAGTTTAAGAGACCTCTGGGAAAAAAAATAAAGCATAACAAATATCCAGATTACAGGAGTATCTGAAAGAGAAGAGGGAGCAATGGTTTTAAAATCTATTTGAAGAAATAATGACAGAAAAATTCCATAACCTGGCAAAGTAATTAGATGTACAAGTTCAGGAAACACAAAGTGTTCCAACAAGAGGAATTCAAACAGATTCACACCAAGACACATCATATTTAAAATGCTAAAGGTCAAAGACAAAGAGAGAATCTTTAAAGTGACAAGAGAAAGACAGCTACTACATACAGGGGTGCCCTCATGAGAATGTCTGCTGATTTTTCAACGGAAACTTTGCAGGCCATAAGGGACTGGCAAGAAATAGTCAAAGTTATGAAAAACAAAAATCTACAACCACAAATACTCTACCCAATAAGGCTTTCAATTAAAATGGAAGGTGAGATACAGAGTTTCCCAGATAGAGAAAAGCTTAAGGAATTCATCATCAACAAGCCAGTATTACAAGAAATGCTAAAGGGACCTCTGTTAAAAGAGAATGGGTAAAAAAGAAAGTAGAAGAAACAAATATGAATAATAAAATGGCATTAACTTTGTACCTATCAGTAATCACTTTAAATGTAAATAGATTAACCACTCCAATCAAAAAACATAGAGTAGCCATATGGATAAAAAACAAAGACGCATTTTATGCTGTCTACTAGAGACCCACTTCAGATGAAATGACACTCACAGACTGAAAGTAAAGGGATAGAAAAAGATATGTCACACAATTAGAAATTTGAAAAAGCCTCCCCAAAAAAGCGTTGCCTATATCAGATAAAATAGACTTTAAAACAAAGGCTATAAGAAAAAGAAGGGCATTACATAATGATAAAGTGATTGATAAAGCAAGACTCCATACCTCTAGTAAACATATATACACCCAGCATAGGAGCACCTACATACATAAAGCAATTATTGCCTGACATCAAAGGAGAGATCAATAGTATACACTCACAGTTGGAGATTTTACCATCCCATTGACACCACTGGATGGATCTTCCAGGTGAAGAATTGACTAGGAAACAATGGGGTGTGAAGACACACTTCACAAGATGAATTTAATGGATATTTTCAGAGCATTGTACACAAAAGTAGAAAAAAAAAACATTCTTCTCAAGTGCACATAGAACATTTACAAGGATAGACTACATGTTAGGACACACAAAAAGTCTGAATAAATTTAAGAGTTTTAAATCATATCAACCATCTTCTCTGATCACAATGATATGAAACTAGAAATCAACTATAAGAAAAAACTGGAAAATACACCAAAAGCTGAGGCTAAATAACATGCTACTAAACAATGAATGGGTTATCAATGAGATAAAGGAGAAATCAAAAAATATCTAGAGACAAATGAAAATGAAACACGATTCAAAATCTAAGAGACACAGCAAAAGCAGTCCAAAGAGGAAATTCATAGCAATACAGGTCTACCTCAAGAAATAAGAAAAAGCTTAAATAAACAATCTAACCTTACACTGAAAAGCACTAGAAAAGGAACAGAAAACAGAGCCCAATGTGAAAAGAAAGAAAAAATAATAAATATTAGAGCAGCAATAAATGAAATAGAGTCAAGGAAAACAACAAAAAAGATTAATAAAACCAAAAGCTGGGTTTTTAAATGGATAAACAAAATTGACAAACCATTAACCAGACTCACCAGAGTCGAAAGAGAGAGGACTCAAATAAAAATAAGAAATGAAGAAAGAAGAGAAATATCTACAAATGCCACAAAAATAAAAAGAATCATAGGAAAATACTTCAAGAAATTATATGCCAACAAATTGGCAATCTAGAAGAAATGGGCACATTCATAAAAACAAACAATCTCCCAAGAACTGAGTCCAGAAGAAGTAGAAAATCTGAACCAACTGATTATCATCAATGAAATAGAATCAGTATTCAAAAACCTCCCAAAACAAAAGTCCTGAACAAGGTGGCTTCATAGGCAAATATGACCAAACATTCATAAAGAATTATTACCTATTCTTCTCAATCTATTCCAAAAAATTCAAGGGTAGAGAAAGGCTCCCTGAATCTTTTTGAGGCTACCATTACCATGATTCCCAAATCAAAGACATTACGAAAAAACAAAAAACAAACAAACAAACAAAAAAAAACTATGCTGGTATCTCTTAAGAACATTGATGCAAAATATTAACAAACTGAATTCAATAATACATTAAAACCATCATACACCATGATCAAGTTGGATTTTTTTCTGAGATGTAAGGTTGGTACAATATCTACCAGTCAATTAAGGTGATACACCACATTAACAAATCAAAAGATAAAAACCATATGATCATATCAGTAGATGCAGAAAAGTGTTTGACAAAATCCAGCATTCACTCTCAGAAAAGTGGGGATATAGGAAACATTCATCAACTAATAAAGGTATATATGACAAACCTACAGCTAATATCATACTCAATGGGGAAAGACTAAAAGTGTTTCCTTTAAGGTCAGAAACAAGATAAAGATGCCCACTTTCACCATTCCTCTTCAACACTGTATTTGAAGTCTTAGCCACAGCAATCAGACAAAAAAAAAAAAAAAGGAATAAAAGTTTTCTGAATTGGAAGGGAAGAAGGAAAACTCTCGCAATTTGCCAATGTCATGGTACTCTATTTAGAGAACCCTAAAAATCCCACCAAAACTCTTAGAACTGATCAATGAATTCAGTAAAGTGGCAGGGTACAAAATAAATATTCAGAAGTCAGTGGCATTGTTATACACCAATGATTAACTTTCTGAAAGAGAAAGTAAAAAAAAAAATCCTGTTTACAATTGCATCAAAAACAATAAAATACCTGGGAATCAAATTTACCCAAGGAGGTAAATACTCTCTCAGAAATTATAAGTCATTGAAAAAAGAAATGGAAAAGAATACCGTGCTCATAGGTAGGAAGAATCAACATCATTCAAATGTCCATACTACCCAAAGTATTCCATAGATTCAATGCAATCCCTATCAAAATACCAATGGTATTTTTCCAAGAGCTAGACCAAATAATCCTAAAAAGTACACAGAAGCATAAAAGACCTCGAATAGTCACAGCAATCTTGAGAAAGAAGAGGAAAGTTGGAGATATCTCACTACCTGATATCAAACTATACTACAAGGCGATAGTAAACAAACACCATGGTATTGGCATAAAAACAGATACATTGAACAATGGAACAGAATAGACCCCAGAAATGAATTCATGCCTATAAGCTCATGTAGTATATGACAAAGGAGGTCACAATATACAGTGGGGTAAAAATTGTCTTCAATAAATGCTATTGGGAAAATTGGACAGCATAAAAAAAGAAAAAAAGGAAACTGGATCATCTTACACTGTATACAAGAACACCCACAAAATGGATTAAAGACATAAATGTAAGACCCCAAATCATAAAAGTCTAGAAGAAATTATAGGCAGTAAACTCTCTGATATTGCTATCAGTAATTTCTTTTGCAATATACCTTCCTGGGAAAGGGAAACAAAAGACAAAATAAACAAATAGGACTACATCAAACTAAAAACATTTTGCACAGCAAAGAAAACCATCAACAAAACAAAAAGACAAGAAACCGATTGGAAGAAGATATTCACTAATGATATACCTGATGAAAGGTTAATATCTGAAATATAGAAAGAACTCATACAACTCAACAACAACAACAACAGAAAACCCCAAACCATCCAATTAACAAGTGGGCAGAAGATCTGAACAGCTGCTTCTCCAAAGAGGAAATGCAGTTGGCCAATAGACATATGAAAAGATGCTCAAGGTCACTAATCATCAGAGAAAAGCAAATTAAACCACGATGTGATATCACTTTCCACCCACAGAATGACTATCATCAATAAATCAAAGAACAACAAGTGTTGGTGAGGATGCAGAGAAAAGGGAATCCTCATACATTGCTGTTGGGATTATAAATTGGTACAGCCACTTTGGAAAACAGTTTGGAGGTTTCTCAAAAAATTAAAAATGGATATACCTTTTCACCTAGTGACTGCAGTTCTGGGAATTTATCCAAAGAAAATCAAAACAATAATTTGGAAAGATCAATGCACCCCAATATTCATGGCACCACACTTTACAATAGCCAAGATATGGAAGCAATGTAAATGCCCATAAACAGATGATTGGATAAAGAAGTTATGGTTCATAGATACAATGGAATATTAGCCATTAAAAAATGAAATCCTACCATTTGCAATGACATGGATGGACCTAGAGCTTATTTTGCTGAGTTAAAAATGTTAGAGAAAGATAAATATCATATGATTTCACTTATTGTAGAACCTCTGGAACAAAAAGAACAGACTAATCAAAACCTGACTCACAAATATAGAGGACAGACTGGTGACGAATAGAGGGTGTGGGGGCTGAAGGGCTGGGAAAATGGGTTGAAGAGTTAAAGAAGTACAAATTAGTAGTTGGTGGATGGTCACGGGGAATGAGGATAATGGCATAGGGAATGCAGTTAGCATTAATATATTGGCTATGTGAAAAACCAAAGGAGAGCAGGAGCAATTAAGGGGTCACTTGATAAACTATAAAAATGTCTAACTAATGTACTGTATATTTGAAACAAAATAAAAAATAAAATACAATAAAACCATTTATCGAGTGAATGAGCAGCTACAATAGAGAAACTTACAAAAAGCAGAAAAAAATTTTTACTGACTTATTACTTTCACATTTTATTCAAGAGAACTTCAAGACTTTACCCCCCCCCTTCTCATGTATGTTAATTCCTAGAAGCCTCATTTAATTTTATGGTTTGTTATGGTATAGTGTGATAAGGACCAAAATCCTCAATTTACCCATTTAAAAATATTCTTTTTAAAACTGTTTTCTGGATAAATTGATGCTGGTTCTATCTGAAGGCTGTAACTTCTCCAAGTTGTTCTGTTAGAGTTTGTTTCTCAGAAACTCTCAGCTGTGTATGCAAAGATTATTTCTTTAGTTTGTTACAGCTATTAGAAGGGAAATACCAAGTTAGCAATAATTATTTACAAGGAAAATATATATAAAAACACTCAAATACAATGTTAATATAATGCCATTTATTTTAAACATATAAGTATATCTTTAAAATGCCAATAGATCTGATCTTTTTAAATATAACAGAAGTATGTTATTTAATTTAAGGAAATCGTAGTGCCAATACTGTTTCTCAATGGGATAAGATTATAGTAAAAATAGTAAAGATAGAATTGGCATAGTCATTACATAATGGAAAAACTGTTCTCACATTAACTGTCAGCTTTTATAAATATTGCTTATTCTGTCATTAAAATAAGAGGAAAAAATAGTATTCTATATTGACAGTAAATGTGATTTCTAGAAAGATAAGTCCACTCTTTGGTTTCAAGGGCAATGATAAAATAACTGAGCATTCAACAGAATGGTGTTTTTAGTAACATATGCATTGTACATGCTGACTTAGAACATTTGGAGTCTGAGATTACCATTATCTGATAGGTGAAAAAAGAGAACTCTTCTGATAAAAGAGTTAACAAGGACTGTGAACATTTATTGAGAGTTTTCAGTGCTTCGTATGCACGTTTTCATTTAACGTCATAAAAACTTTGTTAGATTGTATTGTCATCACTGGCAGACCTAATGCCTAGTGAATTTTAAAAACTTGTCCCAAGTTATTCAAACCAGTAGTGGTTAAAAGATTAAAATGTAGGTTTGCCTTGGTTGTTATGCTTCGGAAAAGAGAAAGATATCGAATTCAATAGTAAAACTTTGTTTAGATGGCCTTTGTATTTTGTATTCGTTAACCTTCTTCTTCATGATCTTAGGATTTAGCATATTTATCACATTTGATTAAACTTTCATCGTCTTAAAAGTCTCCTAGTTCCCTTAGTAATTAACAGAAGCAGGAGCTCCCTTTCATTACCTGCATACAGATGTTCCTTTTTATTGATTGATTGATTGATTGATTGACTGACTGACTGACTGATTAATTTCACCTTCAGTCTCAACCTGTTCTCACTATCTAATATTAAAGCTACAAGGAACCTCTCCCTCAAAAGTGGTTACCTCAGAATCAGCTGGCCTTGCCCTGCTCAGATGTTACTCCTGCAATGAGTGTGTTCTGAGCTCACTGACAGGGTTTTCTGTGTCTGAAAGGCATACTGTTCTTTTCCTATGATGCCTGTTCTTTGCTAAGTGCCTTTTCCTTCTTCTAAGACTTCAGTCATGTCTCCTTCCACTTATTCTTCCTATCCAGCTGATTCCTCATGAGTGCTCTATAGTGTAAAACATCAGAAAAGCCTCTGCCTGTACTCATGTGACCTGCAAGACTCATCAATCTATTTCTAATCTGTGAACATGATTACTCAATTTTCAGGTCATAAACCCACTCTCCAGAGTTCTGGATTCTGAAACCTAGAATCAGATAAACCAATGAGCTTTTTCTTCTTAACTTGCATTCCCTCTGTCAACCCCATCTTCCAGATCTAACCTATCATACTCGATTCTTATTTATTTATTAATTCTTATTTACCTGAAATATCTTTAGGATTGTGTCTTGCAATGCAGTCTGCACTTTCAAAAAATTCAGAGAATGTTAAATTGAGTGTGAATATTCCAGACAGATCTTTGCCATATAATGCTAAATACAGTTCTTGAAATATAATATAGGCAAGGATCCAAAATAATCACTTGTGTACAATATATTAAAACTGATTCACAAAATGCAAGCTTGACTCAAAAGACAATATTCCATATCATGCTCTGAGATCAGAGCCAGAAAGGAAGCTTTGTGGAAAAATGAAACTTCTCGCTGAGGACAAAGGGTGCTGGGGAGGCCCCTGACTACTAGGAGTGGAGTTAAATGATGGCTACAGGAACTCAGGCAGTTCCCCACAGTTCAATATGCCTGCCCTGTCAGGGTTTTGAATCTGCCTGAAACAAAGCTCCACTTCCTCTCTAAAACAATCCCGAATCCTTTAGAAACAATCCAGGGTGCATGGATTCTGTGAGGGAAACCCACAGGGTTTCAAGGGCAAAGACCAGTCCAGGATGAGATGAGAATAGGGTAGGGAGGGAAAAAAAGGCCCTAGGGGATTGACTGTGTGGTGATTAGGTGATACAGAGTGTTCCTTAGCACAGCTGACTGACCGAATGTTCAAATCTCAAGGCCAACCACTGGAAAGGCAGAACATTTCGGAAAAGCCTATTCCCACGATCACCAGAAAATCACCAAAAAGTTACGAAGGGAAGGCTAGGATGAAGCCCAAGGTCAACTCAGAGCAAAGGAAAGTGTCTCTATTCACTATGTAGAAAAGACTGTGAGATAAACCACCGCGAATCCCCTAGCCCAGCCATCGGGACCCTGGGCCAAATTTTGGCCTGAAATTTACTGAGCCAACAAAGGCTGTGCTGGGCTCTATTCCCTTGACTAGACGAGGCCCCAGTTTTAAGGTGGATTCTGCCGTTAACCTGGCCAAGCTAGCCAGCAGGAGCAGGCCATTCTTCCCCTGGTGGCCGTAGCCATGAAGTGCATGAAGCTCCCACCTAATAGTTCTGAGCTGGGTGAGGGCAGCAATCCATTGGGGCACATGTCTTTGATTCAGTTCTGAGACTTTCTAAAATTTAGAAGCTTCATGTAAGCATAGACAGAATCCTACTCTATATTGTTTCAGGTTCACGACGTTATGGTCTGAGAGGTACACACCTCCCAATATGTTCCCCGCACACAGTCTAGCCACAGTGAGCCACACAGCAAACTCCCAGATAGGACTGAGAG
This sequence comes from Eonycteris spelaea, assembly GCA_003508835.1. NCBI lineage: Eukaryota > Metazoa > Chordata > Mammalia > Chiroptera > Pteropodidae > Eonycteris > Eonycteris spelaea. The sequence goes on along the minus strand of PUFA01000041.1, from coordinate 60,161 downwards.
GATTCCCCTCATTTTTCATATGCTTCTTTCAGACCAGGACCAGACCAATGTTTACAGGTCTCTGGGGAAAAGATGTATGAAACACTCACACTTATCTGGACATTCAGAAATGCAAAGGACACTTTATGCTCACATGCTGGTTTGCACTCACACTTTAGCAAGGACACCAAACACTCACATCTTGAAACACCTAAAAACCCTCAGACACTCAAGAAATCTTCACACAGGCACACACATGCAGATATTCATGCATTTCCACTTGCCTGGATATCCACAAATCCGCATCTCTCTTCCTCACTCACACAAACACACAGAATCGCACAGAGTGATACCTCACATACCTAGCATAGAGCTTATTTGAATTGAGATCCTCTGATAATTAAATACATGGCAGAGCTACACAACTCCCAAAGCAGGAAAGGCAATGAGGCAGGATGTGGCTGTCCCTGTTTAACCTAGAAACAAAAATACAACTAAGGGCAAAATACTATCCCAGCCAGGCCCTTGAAGACACCTCAGTTTTCACTTCAGGGCCTACAAAGGCCTGGGCCTTCCATACTCTCCTCAGCCCACTGCCATGCCTTGCTCAAGGACAAAAGGGGGAGCTCCTGGTCACATACCTATGGTGAGGATGTATGGTCTCGCATTCTGAGCCCCCTTCCAGTCTTCATGAGACATGAGCAAACTCCATTTCCCCAGAACCCAGTCCCTGGCTGCCCCAACTTGGCTGGGCAGTGGGCATGAAGGCAGGCCTGCTCCCGGAAGCTGGACGCTTTCTTGGTTCCCACAGCATTTCTCTGGGGGGCAAGAGACTAAGGTGAGGATTGGGGATGTGGAAAAGTAGATGGAAATGGGCTATAAAATAAGTAATTTGAGAAATGTAGGAGCAGTGTCAGGGCACTGAGGATGGGAGAATGTGTGAGTGAAGGAATGTGGAATTGCCTTCAAGTTTCAAAAAAACCCTGAAAGAATAGGAAGATGGCCTGCTTGAAAATTCACATGCATTGAAACGGGATGGGGCATGAGGTGGAATGGGAGAGTTGAAGGCAAAAGCAATGAGAGACTCGGGGAAAAGAATAGAACTTTAGTGGGTATTTAGACACAGCGAAAGGCTGAGAGAGGGCAGAGCCCATGGCCTGGCCGACATCAAGCGCATGCACAACAGCTGTGATTTATTGATAACTAGTCCTCCCACAAAGGAGCTTGAATTGGGCTACTCACCTGTGCCATTCCAGGGGTGCAGAGAGGCTGAATTGAGGTCTCGGGCCCCTGACCACCAAAGCTCCCCTCTGAGGTCTCATATGCTCTGGGCCTGGTCACTTGCACATTTCTCAAGAGCCAAACAAAGACAGGCCAAGAGAGAAAGAAACACCTCCAGATTAAAATATACCCACTTAAAGAGTGGTTTAAGGTTCCTTGTTTGTCAGCCCAGAGACTTGGAGCGAAAGCATGAATATTGGTGAACTGGACAGTCATGGTAGGTGGGGAACCGGAACCCAAATGGCCAGCTACCTCGCAGGTCCCCCGCAGTCAGTTCAGGGGTGATATCTTAGTTGGAAGCAGTGCAGTGACTCCAGACCCTAAGTGCCAGAATATTTGACAGCCTGGTCCCCAGGGCGAAACACCCGGCCAGCTCTTGGCCAGGGCCATCCCCAAGATTTGGTGTCTTCATCCATGCTGGCATTGAAGGCGGGAACCTGGTAATAACAGCTGTGATGGAGCCCAAGGCAGAGGGCTTCATTTCTCCGCAAAGTTTGCATTTGTGTCCTGAAATTCAAGTGAGTGCTTAGTATTCCTGCATATACCTGAGGCTCCATCAGTAGCACACTCTGCTGAGGCCCCCGACTACTGAGCCGTACCACCTCTTTCCCTGCCTCACCTTGGTCAGATGAGAGTGTCAGGGTGTGCACTCTGCACTGGACCCAGAGATTCTGGAGATTGCATGAGACCCAAGACTCAGGGATTCCGCTTCTCCCTGCCTGATGGCCCTCCTTTCACTGTAGGCCTAATGGGAGACCGGCCTCACCTGCCTTGCATCGACCACTTTCACCATTCAAGTCGAGTCAGCATCTGCCATCCGTTTGCCTGAAGGCAACAGGCTGACTCCTTCGGCACAGCGACTCGTCCAGATGCCTGTCTTTATTGCAAATATGGATGGTCGACTAAAAGCCCTGGGAATTTCAGAAATGCATTTTCTTGGAACTCAGCCTCTGCCAATTCTGGGCAGAATACCTCACATAAACATGCTGTGACCCTGACACTTTCTACTGGCCCCTCAGCCCACCAAATGTAGAGAAATATATCATTGAAGGAAATAGAGCCTTTATGGTTTCACTCACATGTGTACCTCAAATGGAGGGCAAGATGTAAAGAAGCAAAACAACCAAATGAATTCTGAATCTCAGATAATAGACCAGGGCCAAGCACAACCTCAGGGTGGCAGAAAGATAACAACATATGTACAGAGGGTTAGCGCCAGGGTGGCGGTCAAACCCCAGGCAGCTGGTACTGAACATGCAGTGGACTCAGTGGCTGTGGGGTAATGGGTTGGCACACCTGACTTTTTCCTAAGCTTCTGAAGTCTCGTACTTCAGCTAGGTTTTATTAGGTCATAATGACAGACCGCAGCTGGGTTTAAGGCGCCAACCCCAAGAAGGGCTCTCTGTTGCTGACAGAAATGTGAACCAACCGGATCTCCACGTGAAATTTAGAAGATTGTTTTCAGTTGAGTCACAGGGATGGTAGCACAGGACATTGGTGTAAGGTCAGGGAAAGGTGAAAATGACTGGCAGAATGGGTGGTGACCATTTCATGGGGGCATCTCAAACACATGAGTCCCCTGATTGGAAAAGGAGATAAACTCCAAATAGAGGGGTTTGACTCTGAGTGAGAAGTTGGTTTCTCAAAAGTCAGAGGTGTTACAAGGTCCTATATTCTGGTTTGGGTCGCCCAGATTGGAGACATGAAGAGAAAACTGTGATGCTGACTTGATGCTCATTCTATCAAGATTGATCCAAAAAGGAAGCTTTATGGAAAAATGAACCTTCTTGCCAAGGACAAAGGGTACTGGGAAAAACCTTGTCTCCTAGAAGACAGGTGAAATGATGGCTCCTCATTCCCAGCCAGTACCACTCAGTTGGATATTCCTGCCCTGTCAGGGTCTTTGCCTCTGCCTGAAATGCAGCTCTGCTTCCTCCCTGAAACAATCCCAAATCCTTAAGAAACAATTCAAGATACTTGTATTCTGTGAGGGGAACCCTTGTGAGTGGTTCAAGGGTAAAGGCCAGTATTCATGTGATGAGAATGGGGGTGGGGAAGCACAAAAGGGGCCTCGGAGATCACCTGTATGGTGATTGGGTGATACAGAGTCTTACTGCACACAACTGACTGATAGGGAATCCTCGAATTTCAAGGCCGGCCACTAAAAAGGAACATCATCTGGACAAGTGTGTTCTCACAATAACCTGAAAATCACCAAAAAGTTACCAGGAGAAAGCTAGGATGAAGCCCGAGGTCAGCTCAGAGCAAAGGAAAGTGTCTCTACTTATTATGTAGAAAAGCTTGTGAGACAAGCCACCACCAGTCCCTCACCCTGGCCATTGGGGCACTGGGCCAAATATTGGCCTGAAGTTTACTGGTCCTCCTTGGGCCACAAAGGCCGCTCCAGTTTCCCTCACTTTGGTGAGAGGAGAACCTATTCTGAGGCAGATTCAGACCTTAACCTGAACAGACCAACAACAAGAGCAGGCTGTTCGCCCCCTGGTGGCCATAGCCATGCAGTGCATGAAGCTCCCACCTAATGGTCCTGGGCTGTGGTGTGGGCAGCAATCCATTCCCGCAAACGTCCTTGACTCAATTCTTGGACTTTCTGGAATTTAGATCCTTGATGTAAGCCTGGATGGATTCCAAGTTCATATTAGATTGAGGTCCGTGACGTCATTGTCTGAGAGGCACACACCTCCCAACGTGTTTCTCGCCAATAGTCCAGCCACAGTGAGCCACCCAGGATACTCCTACAATAGGACTGAGAGGATTCCCCTCACTTTTTACATGCTTCTTTCAAACTAGGTGCAGCCCAATGTTTACAGGTCTCTCTGGAGAAAAGATATATGAAACACTCACACTCATCTGGACATTCAGATATGCAAAGGACACTGCTCTCACATGCTGGTTTGCACTCACACTTTAGCAAGGACACCACACTACATTCTTTAAACACCTGAAAACTGGGCGCTCAAGAAATTTTCACACAGGCACACACATGCAGATATTCACTCATTTCTACCTGCCTGGATATCTACACGCCCTCATCTTTCACTCTCCTAGCATGGAGCTTTTTTAAACTGAGATCCTCTGACATTTAAGTGTGTGGCACAGCTACATAACTCCCACGGCAGGAAGAGCAATGAGGCAGGACGTGGCTGTCCCTTTTTCACCCAGATACAGAAAGACACTCAAGGTAACAATACTATCCCAGCCAGTGCCTTGAGGACACCTCGGTTTCACATCAGGGCCTCCAAAAGCTTGGGCTTTCCATATTCTCCTCAGCCCATGGGCATGTCCTGGTCAAGGAGAAAAGGGGGTATTCCCATTTGCATGCCTATAGTAAGGACCTATGAACTCACTTTCTGAGCATCCTGCCAGGCTGAATGAGACATGAGCAAAGTCCATGTCCCCTCACCTAGTCCTTGGCTGCCCAACCTGGCTGGGAATTAGGTATAAAGGCAGGCCTGCTCCTGGAAGCTGGGTGCTTTCTTGGCTCCCACGGCTTTTCTCTGGGAGGCAAGAGAATAAGGTGAGGATTGGGATTATGGAAAACCGGCCAGAAGTGGTCTGTAAAATAGATAAGTTGAATGTAGGAGTGGTGTCGGGGTGCTGAGGATGGGAGAATGTGTGATCGAAGGAATGTGGAATCGCCTTCAAGTTTCAAAAAAACTTGAAAGAATAGTGAAACGGCCTGCTTGATAATTTATATGCCTTGGAATGGGACAGAGAATGAAGGTGGAATGTGAGAGTAGAAGGCAAAAGCAATGAGAAAGTCAGGGAAGAGAACAGGGCTTAGGGGGATGATTAGACTCAGCAAAAGGCTGGGAGAGGGCAGAGTCCACAGCCTAGCCTACGACAAGCGCATGCACAACAGCTGTGATTTATTGATAACTAGTCCTCCCACAAAGGAGCTTTAATCGGGTTACTCACCTGTGCCAGTCCAGGGTCCCAGAGAGGCTAAATTTTTGTCTCGGGCCCCTGCACAGCCTGAGCTCCTCTCTGATATTTCACTCGCCCTGGGCCTATTTGCTTGTACATTGCACAAGAACCAAGCAAAGACAGACCCAGTGAGAAAGAAACATGTCCAGAATAGAAGATGCCCCACTCTAAGAGTGGTTCCTTGTCCCTTGTTTGTCAGCCCAGAGACTTGGAACGGAAGCATGAATATTGGTGAAATGTACAGTTTTGGCAGGGAGTTAACTGGAACCTAAATGGCTGGCTACCTCGCAGGTCCCCTGCAATCTATCCATGGGCTGATTTCCCAAGTAGGAGCATGAGAGTGACTCCGGACCCTGCAATTCCAGGACATTTGCCAGCCTGGCCCCCAGGGCAAAATACAGCACCCGGCCAGCTCTTGGCCAGGGCCTTCCCCAACACTTGGTGTCTTCACTCGTGCTGGCATTGAAGGCGGGAATCCATTGATAACTACTGTGATGGAACCTGGAGCAGAGAGCTTCATTTCTCTGCAAAGGTTGCACTTGTGTGTCCTGAACTTCAAGTGAGTGCTCAGTATTCTTGCGTACAGCTGAGGCTCTATCAGCAGCACACTCTGTTGAGGTCCCTCACTACTGCTTCATACCACCTCTTCCCCTGCCTCACCCCAGGCAGATGAGAGGGATAGGGTGTTCACTCTGCACTGGATAAGAGATTTTGGAAACCACATGAGAACCAAGGCTCAGGCCTTCTGCTTCGCCTCTTGCCTGATGGCTCTCCATTTGCTACAGGCCTAATGGGAGGCCAGCCTCATCTGCCATGCATCGAACTCTTTCACCATTCAAGTCATGTCAGCATCTTCAATCTGTTTTCCCGAGGGCCAGAGGCTGGCTCCTTAGTCCCAGAGGCTTGTGCAGATGCTGGTTTTTATTGCGATGGTAAATGGTCATCTAAAAGCCCTGGGAATTTTCTGGATTGCATTTTCTTGGAACTGCAGCCTCTGCCACTTCCCAGCAGAACACCTCACATAAACATGCTGTGACCTTGGCACTTTTGACTGGCCCTTCAGCCAGTCAAAATGTAGGGAAATATGTCGTTGAAAGAAATAAGGCCATTATGGTTTCACTCTCGTGTATACCTGGAATGGAGGGCAAGATGTAAAGAATCAAAACAACCAAAACGAAATCTGAAACTCAGACAACAGACCAGGCCAACCACAGACTCAGGTTGGTGGGAAGATAATGACATATGTAAAATGGTCAGCACCAGGGTGGCAGTCAAACCCCGGGCAGCTGGTGCTGAGAATGCAACAGACTCAACGGCTGTGGCTAATTGGTTGGCACACGTGACCTTTTCCTAAGGTTCCTTAGCTATGTATTTCACCTAGGTTTCATTTGAGTAAAATTACAGACCATTGTGGGGATTAGAACACCAACCCCAAGACGGGGTCTCTGGCGCTAGAGAAATGGGTATCAATTGGATTGTTGTGTTGAGTTGACAATATGGTTTTCAGTTTCATGAGAACATGTCCAACACGAGAATCACCTGATTTGAAAATGAGGTGACCTCAATTGTAGGTTTTTGACTCTCAGTAAGAAGTTATCTTCCCCAAGGTCAGAGGTGTTACAGCTTAATACTTTCAGCATAGTTATCCCAGCATTAAGAATTGAAAAGAATGCTATGATGATATCTTGATGCTTCTTTTATCAATTTTTTACAAAAGTAAACCTGTATAGATAAATGAACCTTTGTATCAAGGACAAAGTTTACTGGAGAGGCATAGTAATTTTATCACTGTTTTAGAATAATCGTTCTGTTTGTAAATTTATATCAAAAGGTACATCTAGATCTATGACCCTTGGCTATGGTTCCATGATCTAGGTAGAATTAATTTAAACTAGTAATGTGTACCTTTTAAAATTCTGTTACAGAGGAACACATTATTTTGAAATTAACATTTCTTAAAATAAATGTAAGAATTCTTTTTGACATAATATAGGTTATCAAGAAAGTGTTAAATCATAAGAGCTCTTTTAGTAATAAATAATATGCAGCTACCACAACTTAAGACTAAAGTTTTTCTTAAGTTTGCATTATTTGAACAATTTCTTCTCTGTAGTATGAACTGTGGTTTATATGTTGCAATTATTCTTAAGTATGTATATCAAAGTGTGTTAAACTTTGGTCTTTCTGTTTTGTCCTCCCAGTTAAGAATTACTGCCCTGTAATCCTGCTTATAATTATTTCACTGGAAAGATTAATTTGCTTTTTTAAGAAGCCAATTATCTTTTTGTTATTGATGTGATTGAATTTAACACATTTAAAATAAGTTTTAGCCCATATAGAGGCTCATGTTTTTCAAAGTAGGCACCAGAGGAATTGTAGAAGAGTTTATCATTGGAGAGATATTTTATCATATTCCTGTTTTACTGGTATTTTTTATCATAGAGTTAGTAGCTTAATATTGTTAAGTTTTCTCTTGTGACAATTAAAAATAAAACATTTACCTAGCACGATTATTCTGAAGATTAAATGAAAATATATGTACAATGTCTCCCACCTGGTATGCAGTGCTCACCCTTCTGTAACCAGGCAGTACAGTGATTAAACATATATGTAGTAAAATGATGCTTTATTTTCTTTCTGTTAATAATTTCCTTAACATTAATTTTATTACTTTTTATTGCTTTCGATGATAGTGATATGTGATGTCCAGCAGTAGCTCAGTGAAAATCTTGTCTTAAATCCTGGAGAAATTCCATGCTTCACACAAAAGGAATACAGGTGTTAATTCCTATCAAGTTTTATAATACACAAAGGCTTTTATTTTGTTTTGGTCTCTAAAAATTGATGTGATATGAATTTACCCTTGAGGTAGACTTTTAATCTATTTTAAGATTTAAAAAATTAACATTTCATTGATTTTAAAACTTAATGTAGTTAAATGACAAGTTTGTGCAAGGAATATCAGTTTTAGAAATGCTTTGATGAATATTGGATCCATTAAAATTCATAAAAGCAGTCTTTGAAAAATATAACATTGTTTTGGGGTTTAAAATGCAAATGACTAATGATCTCGATACTGAGAAGTAGACATTTAGTTTCTTGCCAGATACTCTATATTTTCTAATTTTTGACAGGTATCAGAAGTGATACTTTCAAAGAAATCAATGATACAAATGTCCATGAAAAAATAACTGGATAAAGAAGACATGGTACATTTAGATGGTGGAATATTACTCAGCCATAAAAAATGAAATTTTACCATTTGCGACAACATGGATGGATCTATAGGGCATTATGCTAAGTGAAATAAATCAGACTGAGAAAGACAAATACTACATGATCTCACTTATATTTGGATTCTAAATAAGAAAATAATCAAACAAAAATTACTTATAGATATAGAGCACAAATTTACAAATGCAAATGAGAAGTGGGGTTGGGGTACAGGTGAAAAATATGAAGGGATTAAGAAGACAAGTTAGCAGTTACAAAAGAGTCACAGGGATGTAAAGTACAGCATAGAGTCTATAATCAATAATATAATAGCTATGTATAGTGCCGGGTTCTAGACTTACGGGAGAATCACTTCGTAAGTTATATAAATGCCTAAGCACTATGTTGTACACCTGCAACTAATATTGAATGGTCAGGTTCTGGTGAGGACTCTCTTCCAGGTTTATGGAACGCTGTCTTCTCATATGTCCTCACTTACAGGAAAGTGAGAGAAAGCAAGCAAGCTCTCTGATGTCTCTTCTTGGAAGGGCAACCATGTCCAGATAAGTGCCCTACTCTCCCGGCCCATCTAAACCTCATTCCTTGCTAAAGGCCCATCTCCAAATATTGTTCCATTGAGGGTTAGTGCTTCAAAATATGAATTTTGGGGAACAAAAATCAGTCCATGTTGTGTGTATGTGTGTCTTTAGGAACTGAAGGATTTATTGAAAAACTAATGAAATTAATATTACTGTATATTAGGATTGCTTCATAATTAGATATGAGTGATAGAAAGATTTACAATGCTCTCCTGAAAACTATAGAATATTCTTTCATCATTGTTTTATTTTTGTCTCCAACTTAAAACAGTAGTGTACTTTTATTAGTATGTTAGGACTCATAGCAGATAGTTTTCTCACACTGATTTATTGTTCTGCATATATCATTAAAAGGCAGCTAGTCATTGTATTCCAGAAGTTTTCAACCATGGAGGGAGATGAAGAATAATATGAAAATTATGATACACTGTGAAACACAATAATGGAAGCTCACGATACTGAGAAAGCATGTTAGAGAAACATTTAACTGTGTCTGAACATGGTCACCATACTTTTGAACTGTATTTCAAAGGAAAGTAGAGTTTAGCCACTCCGCAAAAATGTAGAAGGATCTTCCATGCTAAGAATCAGCATATATAGAGGTATAAAAAGTAATATGGGAGACTACGTTGAGTTCAGAAAATTTTAGTAGTTTATTCTACCTAGAGTTAAATGCAAGTTATACAACGATATCAATTGAGACTCAAGAGAAATGAAGATTTCATATAATAGACCACTTTGTCATATTCTGGAATTTAGATTTCATTCCTCTGATCATTTCTAAAAACTACCTAAGAATTTTAAGTTAGAGCAGGGTCTATGACAATGCAGGAGGAGGTATGATGCACCAGGGAACATTTGCTACCCTCAACCAAGTAGTTTTCCCCTTTCATAAAATGTTGCCTTTATAATACTTAAGCAGCAAATTAAGTCATGCAATCTAAATAGAGCAGAAAATCCTACCTAACACATATGTAAGACATTGAGATGTAAACTATATTCAAAACAACAAGAATTACTGGTCAATCTGTTTGAAAGGCTATTTTCTTCATTATGTATATTATTACCAAATCCCTTCCTTTTTTGTTGATTTAGTAACCTGCGGACTCCAATTCTTTGCTATGGGACATACAGTTTCTGCTTTTTGAGAATTTCCTTGATTGTCTTCATTTTGGTCTTCTCAAGAACCAAGACAGATGGATACTCACTTGTGTTTCTCATCAACTTATCTTATGCAGATACAAAAAAAAAAATGTACTTTCTATTTGAAATGAATCCAAAAGTTTCTTACAGTTTCAGCCCAATAAAACTGCCATCTTAGTTCTCTAAAACTTCTCACCCCATGTCTAGCCATTCCTTGGAAGCCTCAAGAGAAAAAATATATATGTATATATGGTGCAGAACACTTTCCCTTTAAATAAACTCAACCAATTGTGTGCCTTTTTTCTGGGCTTTCATTTGGAACTCTTTTCCTTAATAGAAGTATGCCTCCAGTCTTCCCTCTCATATTGCTCATTAACATTTCTAGCTAAAACATTGCGATACTAAGGCCAAGATCATAGATTTCATCAGGGCATTGCACCTTTAGCTTTTTCTCTGTTGTCTTCATTTACTGCCACCTTCCAAAAGTATATTTTTCAATGAATAACTTACCATTTCTTACTTTCTTTGCATAGAACAACTAACTGCAAGTGGACTCTATTAATAAAGTTGTTACCTTAGAGAAGAAACAAGTAACCAATTGTTTGGTTCTAAAATGAAGAGCAGTCATTTGAGCACAAGGGGAAGAATTTTTGGCCTTCGAAAAGACCATTTGTAACAATTGCAAGTAGTGCTCTGCCTGTCTCAGTTCATTTCCTAGTCTAACACATAAAGGCAATTTGGAAATCTCATTGCATCCTGCAGTGTATGAAGATGATCCTACATTAAGGGGCAATAGAATTGCCATAATTGATTCGGTAGTACTTGAATAATTAACAGAATTGTTTTGTTTTCTAGAAGGCACCCAGAAATTTGCATAATAAAAAAGTCATCTTAAGTATTAGTAGAAGATACTACTATTTGAATGAATGCGAACAAGTGAATCAAAATGTGTGTGTAGGCTTAAATTTGTCTTAAAACCTGGAATGAAATATTAAAACAATTCTAAGGCTGATGATTATCTTCTTAATCAATCATTTCTATCATTTCTCAATTATCATGCTTTAAAAGAGTTTTGGAGAAGTACATAGTAGAGAGTAGTAGAGAGTTCCTGGGCCTCCTCATTGGTTTCCTCCTACTCTTGGGCATAGTTTGACTACATTCCCTAGGCTCACTTGCTAGATAGAACCATGTGACTGAATTCTGCCAAATAAAATGTGGAACGATATGCTCTACTTCATTTCCTGGTCTGACTTAACCTTTTTCTCAGATGTGTGAAATGGCAAAAAAAAAAAAATCAGGAAAGCTTGGAAGCCATATATTGGTAATTATAGAAATATGATGTAAAAGTAGCTTAGGCCTTTCAATCACAGCTTGGACAATACCTGCCTAACTAGGAATGTCCTCAATAAACTGTTACATGAGAAGAAATTCAGGGTCTTATTTACCATGATAGCTAGTACCATTTCAATTATAAAGTATCAAACAACTAATGGCATAATACAGTAATCATTATAGAAAATTTTCTCATTTTATTGCAATATTTCCTAGTTTGGCATTTTACAAACAGCATTCATAGAGGAAAACTCTCTCTCTCTCTCTCTCTCTCTCTCTCTCTCTCTCTCTCTCTCTCTCTCTCTCTATATAATATATATATATATATATATATATATATATATATACATATATATATATGTATACATATATATATGTATACGTATATGTATGTATATATGTATATATATATGTATATGTATATATGTATGTATGCATTTTATAAGTTCAATGACTAGCTTTGGCAAAATACACTCTATTTCAGATTGTCATGATGGCCAATGTAGCATCTTTCCTTAAGGAAAAGAAATAGAGTGATTGGTTGCTGCAAACTTCATGTCTCCTTTCCTCTCTTATTTTTTCAAATTCATATCCCTGCTCGGCTAGGTGCACATAACTTCCACAGATGCCAAACTCTGTTATAAATCCTCAATTGTTAGGATGATACCTTGTGTTGGAATTTAGGATGGCAGAATATGCCACACATATTAATGCTAATTTGGTGGAAGGAACATTTGAGCTAAAAGCAACTTAAAAAACAAGTGCAAAAAGGATATTCTAATCTCCTTTTTCTTCCTTGAAACAGGAGATCAAAATGCCCCTATGAAAGATGCCCTTCCTGCACAAGGAGAAAACAAATTCTTTAACAGGTAGTCAAAGGCAAGAGACTGCTATACAAAGAGCCCTTGTTAAAATCATTCTTTAGCCTCCCTACATAGTTTAATTATTTTCTACAACTCTCTCTCTCTCTCTTTGTTCAACTTAAACTGATAGCATGTATGTTCTGTCATACCTTTGAGTCTTCATTTCCTCATGAGGGCTCCTGTGGCATGTAAAGTTTATGTAACTATGTGTGTTGTCTCCTATAAATCTATCTGATGTCAGTTTAATACTTAAGTGTAGCCAAAACCCCTAAAAGAAGGGGGTAATAGTTCACCTCCTGTACAAAATTGTAGAAAAACATCCTCCTTGTGTGATTAAATTTGGGGGGAGCACTAATTTATAATGTAAGATTTCTGTTCTTTGTAGGGTGTGGGAAGAGGACGCTCATGATTTATACATGGAAAGTAGTCATCCAAGGTAAGTAGCATTGTGAGCTGAAGTTTGGTATTTACAACTCAGGAATGTCTTAATTTCAATGCTGATGGTTTTGAATTCCTTAGGAAAAACTAGCTTTCAGCATATGACTAAGTACTAAAGAAAGGTTCCAAAGTATTTGTTTAGTTAGAATTTGAAACTGGATTCTTCACCTAAACCTCTCCCTTGACCCCATAATCTTTTTCTTTTTTTGCAATAGCCAGTCATTAAATCTTAAAATCTCAGAATGAAAATAATAAGTTAGGTTAGGTTAGGCTGCTGCAAAAATAAACACTTACATTTCAATGATATAAACAACAAAGAAACAAGTATGTTGGGCTCATGTGACAGTCTAAATTGAGTGTTTCGGCTTAATGTTGGCTCCTCCGCATGCTGTTCTTCCATGTAGTCATTCAGGAACTTAGGCCAATTTAGCACCTTCCATCTTTAGAATTCTGTTTCAAAATAACTTCAATCATTGTCATTTCCGTCCATGGAAAGGGAAAAAGGCAGAAGTTGACATCCAGAGATTTTCCAAACTAAGTGAGGTGAAAATTGCACATTTTACATCAGCTCACATTATATCTTGAAAATCCTGGCAAGTGTCCATACTCGGCTTTGAAAAGGCAGAGGAATGTTAGTCTTTGTTAGGCGGTTATGTCTAAGTTCCACCTCTATTATTGAGGAAAAAGGAAAATGGTGTTTGTGGAAAACTAGCACATTAAATGTGCAACTCTAGATACATTATAGATTTTAATTGTTGTTTATATTTTAAAAGAAGTTGTTTTCTATTAAGAATATATACTATTGGGTACATGAACTGAAGGTATAATACTACAGAAAGGTTTTTAAATATATATTAGGAAAATAGAATACATTCTTTTTCAAATAATAAGAGAATTAATATGTATTTACCTTCAAATTTAAAACAAATATTAGATGAACTTTCTTGGATGTTTTAACCAATTTCAAATTATATTAGCTTATCAAGTATTGATATCACATATTCCAAACACAACCTTTCTGGCCTTCAAGCTAAAGACTGGCTATTTGATTGCAATTAATTGCCTTCTCCATTTTCCAGAGAAGTATAATCATCTTCATCACTAAAGTAAAAAGAAGAAAAAGTGAAAAATAAAGCATGGCAGAGTGTAAATCGGAGTTATGAGATGTAAACTAGTTTGTGGAAGCTATCAAAAAGACTTGAGAGGTGGCATGAACTAGTTTGCAATCATTTTTTAATATAACTGTCCTACCTAGATGGAGATTCAAAATACATTGGACTTTTTCTAAAATTAAAATGTTTAAACATTTAATTATTGATCGCTGGAATATAGCAATAGACCTGTTATATTTTCTAAAATTATTATGATCATGATAGTAAACACTTCAATATTTACTAAAGGAAAATCCTATTGGGTTGCCAGCTAACTTTTTGGTGAGAGATAATTAGTAGGTTAGCTTACCAAAGCAAAAGTAGCAATACAATAGAAAACCTAAACTTCATTTTATATACTTAATTATGATGTCTCTGTTGTCATATTTAAAAACTTCCTTTCTGCTAATGCTTCTTAGAAAAATAAATAAATAATGAAGTCAGTGAAATTAGTCAAGGAGTTTACAAAGACCACCTTAAATATTAAGCAAACTAATATCACTTGTCAAGATGAGAACAGAAATATCTGACACTATTTTTCTTGTTTATAATTTATAATATTGGGATATTTTTATATATATTAGGAAAAGCTTTGATTTTTGTTTTTTCTCAAGTCCTGTGAACTAAAGTTGCTTCCTCTTGGTCTGGTTTCCAGTAAGCTTTCTGGGTAGGAGGAATCTCATAATGGGAAAGCAATTTGCCCCCTACAGATGTATGATTACTTTTTTAAAGGCCAGATTGAAGCAGTTCTTCAGACAAGTATGCACTTGATTCCCTTTAATTCTTATGGAAATTGTCCCAATTGAAACAGATTCATTTCTGTAACTTCATGATCTCTTCTACCAATCTTTACTTGAGTCATTTAAATGGAGTATCAAAGCATTATCTGATTTATCTTTCATTAGATGATCATCTATATTTACCAGGAGGCACTGAGTTCCTCTTAAGACTTCTGAAAGTCTATAAATCTTCAGACAGTATAGTATTTATTTATATTATTAATTTATTATTAACATATTATTTATTAATATCTTATATGATTGTAAACAACATTCACATTATTTAGAAGCATACACAACACACAATTTCAAAATTGTAACTAATACTGATTTTAATGCATCATTCCTGTTTTATTTGGTTCTTTCGGGTGTCTTTTTGGACAAGGAAATATCAGTAATTTCAGCCTTCGAGGTTATATGCCCAGACATTTATTTATTTATTTATTTTCTCTTCTCTTTTCTTGAAACGAGTTTCTTAAGGAGTAAATGGGTAATGGCATTTTCTTTTTCTTTTGTTACTGAAACAACCCTTCTTTCTCAAAATCA
Source organism: Eonycteris spelaea (assembly GCA_003508835.1). Classification (NCBI taxonomy): domain Eukaryota; kingdom Metazoa; phylum Chordata; class Mammalia; order Chiroptera; family Pteropodidae; genus Eonycteris; species Eonycteris spelaea. Next base: position 44,892 of record PUFA01000041.1, on the reverse strand, counting down.
TCTCCAGGTGGCTTCAATTTTTTTTAATGAATTGATATTTACTCTTAGCCCCTCCCTCCCATAAATAAGCCTTAATTTCTAGTTACTACCATTCAGGCAATTAGAAGTTTCTCTATATCTTTATGCAATCTCATATCTTAATTTTAACCATTTTTTTCAATTTGATCTTCACTGGAACTAGGGAAAAATAGGTTAATTTTACTCTTAAACATTCTGTTTTAGGGTCATATCATATGATGGATGAAATATACCGTAGAGATCATTTAGTCGGCATAATAATTTAATACTTGATTTTTCTAATATTTTTACCTCAATGTCCACTAATCTCTTACTATACTTTCTCTCCACTTTTCTTTGAGTCTTCACCAATTTTAGCATTCACTCCCTCTTTTACGGAGTATAATTGTGTGGGAGAGGGAATATCATTGTCCCTGGACCCTTCCGAGTTCTTAGCTGAGACTCTGTAATAAAAAACAGATTAAGAAGAAAATAGCAAATACAAATTTATTAACATATATTTCATGTATACATTGGAGAAATACTTAGGAAAAATGAGTAACTCAAAGAGATGGCTTTAGAATTCAGCATTAAATATTAACAGCGGAATGAAAGAGAGGCCTATAAGCCTCTTAGGAGAGTAAATAGCTTTTTGGAAAGATAAAAGGATTCTTAAAAGAATAGATAGGCGATCTGATATTTTGTGACAAAGTTTGGGTGTTGTGTCTACTTCTAGTCTCTTGTCCAGGTTTAAGAATCAGTGTTTGTTAGTTGATGAATCTCCTAAGGAGAAAGGATCTATGACAATTGAGTTCCTTTTGGAGGTAAGAAGAGTTCAGAGAAAACCACTCCCTGAAGTTGCTGTTTTGTAATTGCCTAGAGCTCAAAGTAACCAACATACCAAAGTGACATGTTTTGGGGTGGCATGTCCTAAACTCTACTGTTGTAATTTAGGGAGACATATTCTGATACCGTTCCATTAAAATTGAACAAAAATCTTTGGTTTAGACAGATGTGACAAATAATGCTTTCCTAGTTATTATTAGAAGATATCTTGGCAGGATTGGGAAAGAGAACTCTGTACCTTGTAGTGTCTGCCTCTGATGTGGAAGGAAAGAGTGATTGCAACCTTGTAGCTACTGACCTGAGGGAAATATTAATTAGAATTTCTAATACGAGTTTAAAATATCCTATAACATATGGCACTCTTCTACATTGTAATAATATCTAAATAATGGTATACTATAACCCTCAAGATTTCTTATTCATTTTTGTCTCCACAATAATTAAAATGCATTAAATTTATTCAATTTATTTATCTCAATTAATATGTCAATATATATTGATACCTATTTTAATATGTATTAAATTTCACATTAATATCTTTTCAATTTATTCTTTATTTACCCCAGAACTCTTTTTGTAAATGTTTATGTTCATAGTGAGATGGCAGATATAAGTCTTATCTCTTCCAGGAAGGGACCTGCCTGAGCATCTCTGCTTTTCTCATTCGTTATCTGTAAGCAGCCCTTAGGAAGCATGACCTTTACATAAGGCTTCAGACAGCAACAGGACCTTGGTCAATGTGCTTCCTATAGTTGGAGATCTGTGAGGCACAATCTCACTGCTGCCGTATTTTCATAACTGATAAGAGGTTTTCCGTCAATTACCCGTTTTGATCTTGTGAAAAATAGTTGTACTGTCATAGTCAGAAAATACATTTTACATATTCATTTAATCCAAACAAATATCAAAATTCAAATAGTAATTCAAACATATAATATTACTTTAGAATAAAGGAACTCTGTGTGTCAAGTTAGCATTTGGAAGACTGAAATTTGCCCTCATTTTCAGGATGTTGGACTAAGACTTACACACACTGGGATTCACTTGTCATCTGTTTTAGAGGTGAAAATCATGGACAGGTTAATACATCTGGAATAGTTTAGAGAGTCAAAATGTGAATATTGATTTTGAATGGGAAATGCAGTATCTTACATAATTTACCAAAAATTTCAGTAAAGGCAGTTGCATACAACTTTTCCAAACAAATGTGCTAGCAATATAGACATACCTTTAGTATTTATTTAAAATGGAAATGTATTGACATTGATTATTAAACTAATAAACTTTGCATGTTTTAATGCTACACATGTTCATTTTTAAAGATTCATATTTTAAAAATCATTTTCTATTAAAACAATTTCAAACTTTTATTTTATATAGAGAAAAGAGGCAAATGTACCTAACATATTTTTATTCACCTCTTGAAGAAGTTGATATTTTGTTAACTTTTTAAAAATATTGTCATTTCCAATTTCTAGTATTATTCAAACTTAATACAATAAATCAAAATAACAATACTATATACATATAAGTATCTTCACATTTTTTTAAAAAATTCAAATCCCTTGAGTGAAGAGCATAAGATTATCATCAGTTCCCTATTATAGTAAATAATTAACCTTGTGTTCATTAATGTGAAGCCTCATGTAAAATGTGGACTTCAGTTAGTAATGTATCAATATTGGTTCATCAATTGTATCAAATGGACCATATTAATGCAAGACATTAATTCTAGGGGAAACTGGAGGTGGACGATGCACATGGAACTCTATACTTGGCTCAATTTTTCTTGAAACCTAAAACTACTCTAAAAAACAAAGTTCATTACTCATTAAAAATATGTAGCTGTTTTATATGTGAAATTTAGGGTTGGTGAGGACAGTGCAAATATAGTAAGATAATGAAGCAGTAAAATTTAAAAGTGGCATCTATTGAAACGGAGGGTTTAAATGAATTATGATTCAGTCTCCTTTTAAGTTTTAATTTACGTAATTTTTAATTTCAGTCACAATTTGCAGGATTATGTAAAATGGCCAATAATGCCCCAGGTGTTGCTCTTGGGGGAAAAACAGGGATATGTCAGGAATATGGACATCAAACCCAACTCAGATAAGCCTTGTGGGAAAGTTTCTGGGAAAGGCCTCTCAGGAAGACATCTTTAAAATATGAAAACATATGTCTCTGCAATGCTCTAGGTCCATATCTGTTAAAGATATAACCATTTCCTCTAGCATGATCTTAGCAGTCCTTTTCTGGACAATGGGAATCCAGGTGATCTTTGACTCTTAGGCTTCATCACTAAAGCTGTATAGTTCCACTACCTGTTTCAAGTCCCTTTTTTATTATAACAAGCTTTTCTCAATTATATCAACAGTAAATCAGGCTTTAAAAAGTAAAATTCTTGAATACAGATGCTCAGTAGCTACCTATTTTACAATAGGTGTTAGAAAGTTAATTGGAAGAGGGTTAATGAGGCACGGTTTGTTATAAGATAATGAATTACAGCTACATGAATTAACAGCAAGAGAAAGATATTTTTAGGCTTTTAAAAAATCCTGTATTTGGCCATAATTCTAGGCTCCTGAAATTAACCAATAGATTTGGATTGTACTCAACAGAAAGAAAAGAGGAAATGGTAAATCACATTATATAACATTCAGAATGGTCAAACTGAAAAATACCTTTGAAATAGTTTACTTGTGACTTGTAAACTATCAGGCAGCTCATAGATCAAGCCCGTAGATCAAACCAAGTCAGATGATGCTTTAAAAAGAAAACTTCCATTGCTCGCCAAATGTTAAGTTTATGGAATTCACATAAAATTTGGAATTTAGTTTTCACTTGAAGCTCTCCCTGGACTTGCCTTACTGCATAGTAGTTACCTTTATTACACAGAACATGCAGTGTCCAATTCTTTATTTCAACCACTTTCTCTATGTATTTATGTTCAGTTCATTCTATTCAATTTTGTTATTTTTCTATCCTTTCTGCCATATGATTTTATGAATCTTGACTTCTTTTTGCTTTATTTTGTATTTAAATTATATGTGACTCCAAAGGGAACATGTAATATGCCCCAATTATGTAACCAGTACTTTACAGGACGTAAAACAAAATAAAATGTGTCCTGCCAGGCAACAAATAGAACTGAATTAAAATTTGGTCATCTAATGCTCATTATCATAGAGGCTCATTTAATTCTAGCCTGGAGAAAATTGCATTTTTATGGTGTGTTTTGATTCTGGTAGAAAGAAGTATGTTGGAATAATTAAGACAAATGTTAATGAAGAGATATTTTGTCTAGAAGTAAATGTTTTAAATATATACTAACAAATAGCTTTTTAAATGCTTTTATGGTTATGAATTGGATTTAAATTCCTTCTTAAATTATGACAGTTAATTTGTCTGGTATTAATCATTTCTATCCGTAGTGTAGAAAAATACACATGAAATACTAATTTTAAAGTTTGAAATAAAAGACAGCATTTTTTATGTTAAAGCTGAAAGTTCTTTGGCTACAGTTTTTATATTTCTATACTTCGTAAGGATCAATAAATTAAATATGGAAAGCAAAACATCTAGCTCTTATCTCTCATAGTATTAAGTCAGACAAGTAAACAATTTAAGCAATGTCTAACTCTGCAGAAAAAGAAATTTAGTTTATGAAACTTATTCCAGAATATGACTAACATATGTTTTCTTATATCAAACTTAAGTTGTATGCAATTTAACCTGTCCCAAGTTAGCAATTTATTGGTCTTATTATTAAAGCCATGTGAATTAGCTATCTATTGCAGCATAACAATATTAAAATGAACTTGATATGTTAAAAAACACATATATCATCTTGACGTTTCTGTAGGTTAGGAATTAGTCATCTGTATTCTTTGTTTTATAGTCTCATACAGGTTTGAAATCAGGTATTGGCCACTACTAGGGTTTCATCTGAGGCTTGACTAGAGAAGGGTACATTTCCAAGTTCATGTGGTTTTGGTATAATTCAGTTACTTGTGTGATATTGAACTGAGAGCATCAGATCCTCACTGACTATTGGTCACACATCATCATCAATATCCTGTCACATAGACGATTCCATGTATTCACTTCATTTAGTCCAGCAAAGGAAATAGAGTCTACGTAATCACTGAGGTGACATCCCATCTACTGTGCCAATTTCTGTTGGTTAGAAACAAGTCACTCTTTAGCCCTCATGCAAGAGAAGAGGAAGACTCATAGGTAGGAATACAAGCAGGGGGAGATTGAGGCCCTTTTAAGAGAATATTGTGTTTCCATAGCTCTCTAATTGTAATCCTTTTTGAGTTTCTCTTTTACAATCACCATGGTCATCCACTAAGCAAAATGAGCAACAGCATATTGTCTTAATGTCTCTTTATAACCTAAAATGTCATACACTGGCTCTATTCATAAGCAAAGCAGTCCACCACAACCAACCTTAGTGTCACTTGTATAAGTGCCTTCCTTTTGATGTTAGGCTACACTTATTTTTTGTTCAAAGTTAACAAAATTATGCTTTGTTCAGTGCACTGACACTGTGACAATGACTAACTAAATTGTTTATAGCATATCATTGTGCTAGCTCAGATAATTTACTTAAGAAGTGTCTAAACATTTTTCAAAAAGTTGTTGGAAGTCTTTAATTGGAATGTAAAGAAATTGTAGATAAAGGAGAAATAAAAGAGAATTTATTTTTTTCCCTAAATAACATGATGAATTTACCAAACTTTAAGAACAGCAGCATTTAAAATATTAGGCAAAGTGTAGGGGATCTATTTTCAACCCTAAGTAATTTTATTTATGTTGGTATCATTATCAAGAAGATCCTACTCATAGAGTACAAACATTAAAATCCTAGCAAAAAAACAAAAACAAAAACAAACTAACAAACAAAAACAACAACAAAACAAGAAAACAAATAAATACTGAAAATCACGTAGTAATCACCAGGGAATTACATGGAATTCAAGTGAATACAGAGATTTACATGAGGATCAAGGAAAAACCTGGAGGAATCTAATGCCCACCTGGTGACGAGTCTTGTTTCTGTGGCTGTAGGTTTTTGCTTTACCACTTACAATGAATCAGGCTTCTTTTTGTGCAATATTTTGCACTCGACTGTATCCTCTAAACGAGACTGGTGTGGCGTTGTGTATTTAAATGTCCACACAACTTACCCTAGTACTGAGAGAACTGGCCCCAGGGCAATGAACTTCCATTGACCTTTTTTTCTACCAGAAGTTCTTGTGACCTTGTGCCACATCCTCCTTCTAAAGATCCGTTACGTAAAGATAGGTTAGATTCTGTGTGCCAAAGTCTCCATTCTACTTTCTGGAAATTAAAGCAATGCTTGCCCATGCTTCCAGGCTCTCCATTTGAGTAACTTACCAAACATTTCAGGTTTTGATTCAGGTTTCATATTGCTCAAAATATGTTCTATTACCAGACTTTATGCTATAAGATATGGTCACCTTTCAATAATTGTATACAAGGAAAATTGGTGATATGGGACCAGTTTGTGCTGAATGTACTGTTATGATGACACATGTTGGTGTCTCTGGCCCAACTTCTATCATAAATTCTTTAAAGGGAGGACAGTCCTGGAACTGTACACCGAGTCCCCCACTCTTTCTCCATCCAGATGACAGTTTGATTCTGTAAGCCCAGGTGTCCTCAACACTTACTGGTCAGCAAAGGCTAGCCTGGATGTTTGTGGGCCTAGGTCTTCAGATTGGATATTGTTACAAATTGGATGATTTGACATAGAGGTTCTGAGTTTAACTGCTTTGTTTTTGGTGGTCCTGACTTGGTTCTGTATTCCACAGTCTTTTTACATTTTTTTTTTCCATAAGAAGTCTTTTGCTTTGAGCCAGGGCTCAAGGCAACTTTTGATCACAAAACAGGCTTGGAACCTTGGATTGCACCACCATTTCAGTCTGTGTTGGAGAAAGTCGAAAGAAATGCTGTGGGCTAATTTCTCAGATATACTTCCTTGAAATAGATGTAGGGATTGGAACTTCAAAATCAATGTCAGCATCTGGTTTCTAATAAAAAATAGAGGTCGGAGACAAGGTCCTAGGTTTCTAGATAAGACTCATATTAGATGAGGACAGGCTTACCCTTTGGATTAAGTTCTCTTATCTACTCATCTTCAGAGAGGACAGACTTAGTCTTTGGGTCCCAGTCTCCTTTCTACTTTTTGTTAGGAAAATACAGGCTTTGTGCTTTGGGCTAATGTCACCAATCTATATCCTCACAAGGGTGTAGTGCTCCCTTTGTAGTGAAAAGTGCATATTACTGAGAAAATTCACATCAACATGAAAAGTCATTTGACTACAGGGAGCAAAAGGTGGCCGAGATAGTCTACTAACTGTCCTCCCATGAATGTCATGCCCACATTACAAATCTAATTTGAAGTCAACAGTATGTGTGGGCAGTCAATGATCATTAATTCACCTCTAGTTTTGTCTCTTTGTCAGGGAAACTGCCAACTGATTGTGGAGGCAATAGTCTCACACTGGCATCATTGATCGTTGAGCCGAGTGTGCTGTGACGCAGCGATTGGATATTGGTGGAAACAATAACTGACATTTTTCTGTATTGTAGGAAAAATGCTGACTCATTGCGAGGATACCACTTGATGGCGGAAAGAACGGCTGCCTAAGAATTTTGCTATAGCAAACCTCTAACTACAAATTCTGAGAGGGACAAGCTTAACCACCAAGGAAAGAAAATTGAGATATTTACTTTGAGTCTGTTCCATCAACGTGTTCTGAAGAGGCTTATTTTAGCCTAGCAGAGGCAAGTGTGGTGGAAGTCGCCTGGAAAACTAGTACTGAGAATTAGGAAATGTCGCTATACTCACAAGGCTCTCCCATGGATTCAGGTGACCAGGAAGAGACTGGCCTGATGGCAACACATGAAAATCACATGAAATTAGGGTGATACTTTGGCACTCAATTTGTGTTACCCTTCTCCATTCCTTGTTAAAATTTAGATAACCACTGAGAAAATGATAGTGTTAACAAATAATTGTTAAATAACTGGCCTTAAGTTTCATATGTTGTCAGGAAACCTGCTTAAACACAATGGAACATGCTTCAGACATTGACTGTGTTGATATTTGGAGGGTGAGTCTGCTTGATGAAGCTGCTTTAGACTGGTATAAACTGTAAGCGCCATTTTTTGTATAATAGCAAAAATGCTGAGTTATTGTGAGTAGAACTGTGAATAGCTTCATATGGGACTCCTGCACTATTTTTTATGCAGAACTTTGGCCACTACCATCAACAGAGAATTGCTTAAATCCAATGAATCAATGCTGAATATTAAAAATAGAAGTTTACGAGTCGAGATTTTAAAATACTTGTTTGAAAATAGGGGAAGGTGGAAATAATAAATAATAAAAAATTAAAATATATAAGGTGGAAGTCACCTGAAAATCACTTAGAAATCACTAGGGAATAACACAGAGATCAAGTAAACATCTGGTGGAATTCACATGGGGTTCAAGAAATACCCTGCACTAATCTGGTATCTATCAAGTGAACAGTCTTTGTTGTGGCCGTAGGTTTTCACTATACTTTGTAGAATGAACCAGGCTTAAGATCACGAATCATAATGCAAACAGTTTTACATTATATATGAGATAGACGTGGTGTTGTGTATTCAAACATCCACCCAACTTACCCCACTTCCAGCAGAGGACTCCCATTTAGGCCATGGACTTACAACAACTTTTCTTTTTCTACCAAGAATGTCTTGTGCTGGAGCCAGCCGGCTAAAGTCGAACAGCACCTGAAAGAGCCTAAGAAAAAAGAAGAGGCCTAAGAAAAAAGAAGAAGACAGGAAAGAACTTTCGGGAGGGCATACAGTCAATGCTGCAACCTCGAGTTTATTTAGCATAGCCCTTATATTTCTTTTTGAACACAATAGCAAAGCACAGACTACAATAGCAAAGCACAGAGTACATACCATAGGAATGCTGACATTTACATTAGTTCCTAAATATCCTTCCTTCAGGGTACAAACATCCTTGCTTTCTGTAAAATATAAAATATTCCACTATCTTAAAAGGATTTCTTTAGGAGGCAAACCTCTCCTCCATGGTCAGTAATGTTTAACCCAACATTGCTTCATTGAACCATTGTTTAAGCAGTCTCAGTAGCTGCTTTATGGCTATCAGCTATGTGACTTCTTCAGTGTCTCATAATGGCTCCTGACAGTCTTGTGACCAGTTGCCAAGTCCTCTAACAAAAGAATTGTTATGTAAAGTCAGGCTAGATTATATGAACCCTGTTCCACTCTACTTTCTAGAAATAGGACCAATGTTTGGTTGTGATTCCCAGATCCCAAATCAAGTTTTAAAAGAACAGTCTAGGCTTAGGCCAGGTTTCTTAGTGCCTACACTACCTTCTCTTACCTAAGGAAAGGCTTGATGTTGCAAAGTCTGGTAACCTTTCAATAATTATCTAAAAAAAAAATTAGTGAAGAGGTGTAAGATTGTCCTAAATGTACTGTAGGATGACACAGGGTTGGTGTTATTGGTCTAATATCTATCATAAATGCTTTCAAGAGAGTACAGTCTCAGAGGCATGCACCAGGTTCTCCATTCTTCTTCCTCATAGGAGTTAACAGCTTAGTTCCAATGACTAAGTTGTCCAAAAGAGTTTCTGGCAACAAGGGCCATGCTGAATGTTTGTAGACCTAGGTCCTGAGGCTGGAAATTGTTACAAATTTAATGCTCTTGAAGTTCATGGTCTTTAATTATGTCCTTTTAGGAGGTTCAAGCTTGGTTCAGATTTCCTCATTCTCCGTTTTATTTTTTCTTCCCTAAAGAAGGTTTTTGCTTTGAGACAAGGACTTCAAGCAACATTTGTTCACAGAGAACAGGCTTTGAACTGTGGGCATACACCATACTTTCAGTCAATGTTGGAGAAAATCTTAAGACATGCTCTGGGCTAATTTCTCAAATCTACTTTCTGGAAATAGAGGTATGGATTGTAACTGCAACCAAAAACAACACACTGGATTCCAGTAGAAAATGCAGGTGAGAGACAAGGTTCTAGGTTTCAAGACAAGACTCAAATTACATGAGGACAGATTTGCCCTGTGGTTTAAGATATCCTATGAACCAGTTTTCAGAAGATAAGCTTAGTGCCTTCATTTCCAGTCATGCTTCTACTTTTCTTAGAAAAAGACAGGTCTTGTGTCTTGGGACCATGTCATCAATCCACATCACCACAAGGGAAGATGATGTAGTGCTTTCTTTGAAAGGGTGAGTGCACATCACTGAGAAAATTCACTTCAACACTGAGAAATCATTAGTACGCATGGAACAGAAAGTGGGCATGACAGAATTTACACTGACCTCCAATCAAAAGTCATGTTTACATTCCAAATCTTATGTGAGGTCAACTGTATATGCAGGCAGTCAATTATTTTTAATTTGCCTCTACATTTTCTGTTAGTCAGGAAAACTGCCTATGATAGGGGAGGCAAAAGTCATACACTGCTGCATTCAAAATTGAGCCTGAGTGTACTGTGAGGCAGCAAATGGATAGCAGTTGAAACTATATCTGACATATTGCTTTATTGTAGAAAAAAATCCTGAGTCACAATAAGGATACTTCTTCACTTCAAAAAGTATGTCTGATTTAGAATTTTTCTATATCAAACCACAGACTAATAATCTGCCAGATACTGGCTTATCCAATATGAAAAAAAAAAAAAAGCTGAGATACTGACATTGAGGCAAATTCTTCAACATGTTCAGAAAAGGCTTGTAATAGCCCTGCAAAGGAAAGTTAGGTGGCAATCCCTCGGAAATCTCGTACCAAAAATTAGGGAATCTTGCAATACTCATGAGGCTTTCCTGCGGGATTCACTTGAGCAGAAAGAGACTGGCCTGAGGGTAACACACAAAAATCACATGAAATTGGAGTGATGAGGTGGCACTCACTTTTGTGTTACCCTTCTACATTCCTTGGAAAAATTCACATGAGCACTGAGAAAATCAGATTACCTGTGTAACATAGACAACTAACAGCCCTTCAATCAATAGTTCATGTCTGTATGAGAAGGTTTGCTTGAGGACAGCAGCATAGGCTAACCCCCACTTTTCTTAGGTAACTCCCTGAGGTTTTGTCTCTGGTCACGCAACCTGCTTGTATATGATGAAAGCAGCAGTCACACATTTTACCGCATTGAAATTTAGAGGCTGAGAATGATTGACGAAGCTACCTTAGAGCAGCAGAGACTCTGAATGCTATTATGCTGTATTGTTGTGGAAATGCCGAGTCATTGTGAGAATAACCCTTAACATTTCTGGTGGGAGATCCACATTACTCTTAAAAGTGAACCTTAGGCTACTACTGTCAAAAAGAATTGCTTGAAGTCCAATGACTCAATGCTAAAATATTGAAAATAAGAGTTTATGAGACATGTTTTGAAAACACTTATTTGAGGATAAGGTTAGAGAAATAAGGTGGAAGTCACCTGAAAATTACATATTAATCACCAGTGAATTACATGGAGGTCAAGTGAATACCTGGAGAAATTCACGTGGGAATCAAAGACCTTGAAGGAATCTGGTGTCCACCAGGCAATGAGTCTTGATGCTGTGGCTGTAGATTTTCATCTTACCTCTTACAATGAATCAGGCTTTAGTATGTGAAATGTTTTGCACTCAAGTGTACTCCGTAAGTGAGACCAGCCTGGTGTTGTGTATTCTAATGTCCACACAACTTACCCTAATTCCAGCAGAAGACTGAGGTCTGGGCCATGGACATTTATTAACATTTTTTGCTACCAGTAAGGACTTGTAACTGTGAGCCACATGCTGTATCTAAAGATCCATTAAGTAATTTAGGTTAGATTCTGTTTCAAGACATTCACTCTACTTCCTGGAAATGAAAGCAATGCTTGGCCGTACTTGATGTCCAATCAAGTATCATACAAAACAGTTCAGGCTTTCATCCAGGTTTCTTTGTGCCCAAACTATGTTCTATTACCAAGGGAAAGGCTTGGTGTTGTTACATATGGTATTTAGACAATAATTGTCTAAAAAGAAAATTGGTGACATGGAACCAATTCGTGCTGAATGTACTGTTATGATGACACAGGATGGTATCTTCGGCCCAATATCAATGGTAAATACTTTCAAGTGAGGACAGTCTTGGAACACTTTACTGAGTCCTCCATTCTTCCTATTTCTTAATGATGACAGTTTGTTTCTGTATGCCAAGTTTTCCACAATAGTTGCTGGTAGCAGGGGCCAGGCTTGATATTTATGGGCCTAGGTCTCCAGACTGGATATTGTTACCAATTAGATCATCTTGACATTGTGACCTTAAGTTTAACTGCTTCCTTTTAGGTGGTCTAGGCTTGTTTCAAATTTCCACAATATCCACATTATATTTTCCTACATAAGGAAGGCTTTTGCTTTCAACTAGGGCTCTAGACAACGTTTGTTCAGAGAAAATAGGCTTGGAACTTAGGCTTATGCCACCATTGCAGTCTATGTTGGAGAAAGTTGGAAGAAATTATGTGGGCTAATTTTTTAGATCTACTTCCTGGAAATAGAAGTAGAGATTGGGACTTGAAAACCACAGTCAGCACCCATTTTCCAAATAGGAAATAAAAACTATAGACGAGGTCCTAGGTTTCTAGATAACATTTAACTTACATAAGGACAGGCTTGCCTTTAGGATTAAGTTCTCCTATTTACTTCTTTTCAGAGAGGACAGGCTTAGTGCTTTGGGTTCCTGTCTCTCTTCTACTTTTTGTTATAAAAGACAGGCCTTGTGCCTTGGTCCATGTCACCAATCCATATCCTCACAGGGGAGGATGATGTAGTGCTCCATTTTTAATGACAAGTGCATATCACTGAGAAGATTCACATCAGCACTGAGAAGTCTTTACATGGATCAAAAGGTGGCTGAGACATCCTCCTAACTGTCCTCTAATCGAATGTCATGTCTGCATTACAAATCAAATTTGAAGTTAACAGTATATGGAGGCAGTCAATGATCTTTAACTCACTTCTAGTTTTGTCTGTTTGTCAGGAAAACTGCTTTGTGTTTGTTGAGGCCACAGTTGCACATTAGCAGCATTAAAATTGAACCTGAGTGTGTTTAGAAGCAGCGAATGTATAGCGGTTGAAACCAAAGCTCCCATATTGCTTTATTGTATGAAAAATGCTGAGTCATCATAAGGATACCTCTTCATTGCAAAAAGAACAACTCCTTAATAATTTCTCTATATCAAACTGCAGAGTAAAAATCTGTGAGAAACTGGTTAGACCAATAAGGAAAATAAGCTGAGAAACTTACATTGAGTCAGTTTCTTCAACGTGTTCTCAAAAGCTTGTATTAGCCAAGCAGAGCTAATGAGGTGGATATCACCTCAAATTCTCATACCAAGAATTTGGAACTCTTACAACACTCTTGAGGCTTTCCTATAAGATTCATGTGACCAGGAAGAGACTGGCCTGAGGGCAACACAGAGAAATCATGTAAAATTTGGGTGATGGTGTGGTGCTGTCATTTGTGTCACCCATCTGTATTCCTTGGAAAAATTCACATAAGCACAAGAAAATAAGATTACCTGTGTAACATAGCCACCTAACAGCCCTTCAACTGAAAGGTCATGTTTGCATAAGAAGACTTGCTTGAGGACAGCGGCATAGGCTAACCAACACTTGTCTTAGGTAACTGCCCTGAGGTTTCATCTCTGGTCACGCAACCTGTTTGTAAAAATGGGAGCAGCAGTCATACTTTAACCGCGTTGAAATTTAGAGGCTGCGTCTGAATGATGGAGATACCTTAAAGCGGTGGAAACTAGTGCTATCATGCTGTATTGCAACTGAAATGCTGAGGCATTGTGAGCATAACCCTTAATGGCTCTGGTGGGATATCCATGCTATTTTTGAAGGTGATCTTTAGGTCACTACTGTTGAGAAAACCAAGGTCAGCACCTTGGTTCCTAATAGGAAATAGGGACAGGAGACAAGGTCATAGTTTTCTGGATAAGACTCAAATTACATGAGGACAGGCTTAGTGCTTTGGGTCCCCAAAGCACTTTCTTAGGAAAAGACAGACCTTGTGCCTTCAGCCCATGTCACCAATCCATATCTTCACAAGGGAGGGTGATTCCGTGCTCCAATTGTAGTGACAAGTGCATTACACTGAGAAAATTCACATCAACACTGAGAAATCATTATTCTATGTGCAGTAGAAGGTAGCAGAGACAGATTCTTCTCAAACAAGTGGTTTCAAAACACATCCCAGCAGAACCGCAAGGGTTATGCACACATGACTCAGCATTTCTGCTACAATACAGTATAATGGCACTTAGAATTTCCACTGCATTTAGGTAGCTTCATCATTCACTCACAGCTTCTAATTTTAATGTGATTAATGTGTGACTGCTACTCCCATTGTATACAAGTAGTTTGCCTGACAAAAGATGAAACACCAGAGAAGTTACCTAACGGTAAGTGTGTGTTAGCCTACGCTGCCGTCCTCAATCTAGTCTTCTCAGGTAGACATGATCTTTCTATTGAAGAGCTGTTAGGTGCCTATATTATATAGGTAATCTTATTTTCTCAGTGCTTATGTGAATTTTACCAAGGAATGTGGAAGGTTAACACAAAAGTGAGTGCCACACCATCATCCCAATTTAATGTGATTTTCGTATGGTGCCCTCAAGCCAGTCTCTTCTTGGTCATGTGAATCCTGCAAGAAAGCCTCATGAGTATCATGAGATGCCCTAATTTTTGGTATGAGATATCCAGGAGTTTTCAACCTCATACCTCTGCTAGGCTAAAATATGCCTCTTTAGAACACTTTGTTAGAACAGCCTCAATGTTAATATCTCAGTTATCTTTTCTTGGTGGTTAAGCCAGTTTTCAGAATTTGTAGTCTGAGATATTCTCAGACTACCTTTTTTTTCCACCATCAGGTGGTATCCTCAGAATAACTCAGCATTTTTCCTACAATACAGAAAACTGGTGGCTATTGTTTCCACCACTACAGTCGCTGCCTCACAGCACACTTAGGCTCAATTATCAACACTGCCAATGTGTAACTGTTGCTGCCAGGAACAAAAGGCTGCTTTCCTGAAAGACAGACAAAACTAAAGACAGACAAAAGCGAATTGTCTTTGATCATTGGCTGTCCGCATGTACCATTGACTTCAAATTAGAATTGTAAAGTGGACATGACATTTGTTTAGAGGACATTTAGGAGGTCATCTAGGCCACCTCCTACTACACATAGACTAATTACTACACGTAGACTAATTACTTCTGCTACACATAGACTAATTACTTCTCAGTATTGATGTGAATTTCCTTAGCAATATGCGTATTTCACTACAAAGGAAGCATTCCATCATCCTCCCTTATAGGATATGGATAGGTGATACGAGCCCAAGGCACAAGGCCTCTCTTTTCCTAACAAAAAGTGGAAGGGAGACTGGGACCCAAAGCACTAAGCTTGTCCTCTCTGAAAACAAGTAGATAGAAGAACTTAATCCAAAGGGTAACTGTCCTCATGTAATTTGAGTCTTATCTAGAAACCTAGGACTTTGTCTCTGGAATCTCTTTCCTATTAGGAACCAGGGTGCTTACTTTGGTTTTGCAATTCCAATCCCTACCCCTATTTCCAGGAAGTAGATCTGAAAAAGCTCACAGCATTTCTTCCAACTTTCTCCAACATGGACTGAAATGGTGGCATAAGCCCAATTTCCAAACCTGTTTTCTGTGAACAAATACTGCCTGGAGACCTGGCTCAAGGCAAAAGTTTTCTTTACCGAAGAAAAAATAAAGTGAAGATGTAGACATTTTAACAAAGTCTGGACCACCTAAAAGAAAGCAGTTAAACTCAGGGCCACAATGTCAATATTATCTAAATGGTAACAATATCCAGTCTGAAGACACAGATCCACAAACATCCAGCCTGGCCCCTGCTAACTGCAAATGTTGTCAACACCTTGGCTTACAGAATCAATCTGTCATCTCCTAGAAGGAGGAAGAATGGAGGACTCAGTGCACTGTTCCAAGACTGTTCTTCCTTTAAATTATTTGGGCTGAAGACACCAACCTGTGTCATCATAACAGTACATTCAGCACAAACTTGTTCACATCACCAATTTTCCTTTTATACAATTACTGAAAGTAACCTTATCTTACAGTACCAAGCCTTTCCCCTGGTAACAGAACATTGTTTGGGCACTAAAAATCCTGGATCAAAGCCTAAATTATTTTGTAAGTTACTCGATTGGAGATCCTGGAAGCACGGCCAAGCATTGCTTTTATTTCCAGGAAATAGAGTAAAGACATTGGTACACAGAATCTAGCCTAACTTTACTTAACTTATCTTTAGATAGAGCACATGCACACAGTCACAAAAACATTTTGGTAGGAAAAAGTGTCAATGGAAGTCCATGGTCCAGGACCCAGTCCTCTGCCGGAAGTAAGTTAAGTTGTGTGGATGTTTGTATACACGGCGCCATGCCATTCTCATTTACAGGATACACTCAAGTGCAAAACATTTCAAAAACTGAAGCCCGATTCATTGTAAGAGGTGAGGTGAAAACCTAAATCCACAGCAACAAGACATGTCACCTGGTAGATACCAGATTCCTGCAGGGTGTTCCTTGATTCCCACATGAATTTCTCTAAGCACTCATTTGGCCTCCATAGAATTCCCTGGTGATTACGAGGTGATTTTCAGAAGACTTACACCTTATTCCTCTTCCCTATCCTCAAACAAGTTTTTCCAAAACACATCTCATAAACAAGTATTTTCAATATTTCAGCATTTAGTCATTGGCTTTTAAGCAATTTTTCTTGTCAGCAGCAGACTATTTCACCTTTAAGAATAGCGTGGATTTCCCACCAGAACCATTAAGGCTTATGCTCACAATGACTCGGCATTTCTGCTGAAATACAGCTGCCCTCAAGCAAGTTTTCTCATGTAGACATGACCTTTAGACTGAAAGCCTATTTTGTGGCTATGTTACATATGTAATCTTATTTTCTCAGTGCTTATGTGCATTTTACCAAGGAATGTAGAAGGGTAACACAAAAGGCAATGCCGTCCTATCACTGCAATTTCACCTAATTTCTGTGTGTTTCCCTCAGGCCCATCCCTTCCTGGTGATGTGAATCCTGAGTGAAAGCCTCGTGAGTATCGCAAGATTCCCTAATTCTTGGTACAAGATTACCAGGTGATTTCCACCTCACTTTGCTAGGGTAATACAAGTCTTTTCAGAACATGTTGAAGACACTATCTCAATGTCAGTATGTCAGCATTTTTTCCATATCGTTTAAGCCAGTCTCTCACAGAAATTTAGTCTGTGATTTGATATAGAGAAAATTTTAAGCAGCCGCTTTTTATACAATGAAGAGGTAACCACACAATAACTCAGCACGTTTCCTACAATAAGGTACTATTGTAGCTATGGTTTCAACCGCTATCCATTCACTGCCTCATAGCATAATCGGTCTCAATTACGAACTCAGTCCATGTGCAAATTCTACCTCCACAGACATAGGCAGTTTTCCTGACAATCAGATAAAAGTAGAGGTGAATAAAAGATCATTGACTGCCTGCATATACCATTGACCTCAAAAAACATTTGTAATGAGGACAGACATTAGATTGGAGGACAGTACAAAGTCTGTCTTGGACACCTTTGTTCCATGCATTTTAGTGATTTCTCAGTGTTGATGTGAATTTTCTCAGTTATATGCACTTTTCCCTTTAAAAAAAGCACTACATCATCTTCCCTCATAAGGATGTGGATTGATGACATGGGAAGAAGGCATACGGCTTGTGCTTTTCTAAAAAAATGTTGAAGGGAGACTGAGAACCAAGGCACTATGCCTATCCTCTCTGAAAAGTAGTTGATAGGATACTTAAACCACAGGGAATGTCTGTCCTCATGTAATTTGAGTCTTAACTCAAAACCTTGAAACTTGTCCACTGCCTTCCTTTCCTATTTGGATTCAGTATGCTGTCCTTGGTTGCAGTTAAATCCTTACCTCTATTTCAAGAAGCTAGATTTGAAAAAACTAACCCAGGTCATTTTTTCCGACTTTCTCTGACATAGACTGAAAGGGTGGCATAAGCCCACAGTTCCAAGCCTGTTTCTGTGAACAAATTTTGCCTGAATTTCTTGTCTCAAAGCAACAACCTTCTTTAGAAAATAAAAAAATAAATAGTAGACTGTGAAATTTGAACCAAGCCCAGTCCTCCTAAAAAAAAAAAAAAACCATAGTTAAAGCCTAGGCACACAAAGTTAAAAGCATCTAATTTGTAACAATGACCAGTCTCAAGACCTAAGCCCACAAATAGCCATCCTGGCCCTTATTACCTGAAACTATTGTGGAAACCTTGGTCTATAGAACCTAGTTGTCATTTCCTAGGAGAAGGAAGAATAGAGGACTAGGTGCATGCCTCCTAGACTGTACTCTCTTGAAAGCATTCACTATATAGAAATTGGGCCTATATCACCAACCCTGTGTCATCATAACAATACATTCAGCACAACCTGGTCTAACATCACCAATTTTCCTTTTAGACAATTATTGAAAGGTGACCATACCTTGTAGCACCAAGCCGTTCTTCTGGTAATAGTAGGTAGTGTTGGCACTAAGAAAATTTGCCAAAGCCTGGACTGTTCTTTAAAAAACTTGATTGGGGAGCTTGGAATCACAACTAAGTATTACTTCGATTTCCTGGAAGTATAGTGGATACCTTCACCCACAGAATCTAACCTAACTTTACATATGAATTTTTACATAGAGGACTTGGAAAATGGTCACAAGACATTCTTTGTAGGAAAAGAAAAATTGTTGGAAGTCTATGGCCTAGAGGGCTGGCTGTTCTCTACTGGAACTTAAGTAAGTTGGGTGGATGTTTGAAAATACAACACTGGGCCAATCTCATACATATGGTGAAATTGTCTGTAATATTATTCATGCTCTGAAGCCTAGTTCATTCTATGAAGTGAAAATTTACAACCACAGCAACAAAACTGGTCACTTGTTAAATACCAGAGTGTGAGGTATTCTTACTCATGTGAATTCCACAAGGTGTTTGCTTGATCTCTGAGTGATTCCCTAGTGTTTTCTAAGTGACTTTCAGGTGATTTCCACCTTATTGCTCTTCCACTATATTTAAACAAGTGTTTTCAAAACTCATCTAATCAACTCTTGATTTCAATATTCAGCTTCGAGTCATTGGCCTTTAAGGAATTCCCTGTCAACAGAAGTGGCCAAAGGACCACAAAAAAGAATAGTGCAGGAGTCCCACATGAAGCCATTCAGAGTTATACTCACAATGACTCAGTATTTTTGGTATACTATAGCAAAATGCCGCTTACAGTTTACAACGCTCAAAGTAGCATGGCCAAGAAGACTCAGCCTCCAAATATCAACGCTGTTAATGTTCAAAAGCAGCTTCCACGGCATTCAAACAGGTTGCCTAACCACAGATAAAACCTAAGGTAAGTTATCTAATAACAATTATCTGTTAATCTATGCCCCTGTCCTCAAGCAAACCTTGTCATACAGATATGACCTTTAGATTGAAGGGCTGTTAGGTGGCTATGTTCCATAAACAGTATAATATTCTCAGTGGTTATCTAAATTTTACCAAATAATGGAGAAGGGTAACTCAAAAGTGAAGACCACACCATCAACCCAATATCACAGTCCTGTCTCTTGACAATCACGTGTAACCCACAGGAAGGACTCATAAGTATTCTGAGATTTTTCAATTCTTGTTATGAGATTACCAGATGATTCCATCTCACTTTCCTCTGCTAGGCTTAAATAAGCCTCTTCAGAACACGTTGATCAAAGAGCCTCGATGTCAATATCTCAGTTTTCTTTCCTTGGTTGTTAAGCCAGTTCCTCTCAGAAATTGTAGTCTGAGGTTTGGTATAAAGAAATTGTGAGGCAAGTATTCTTTCCACTTCCAAGTGGTATCCTCACAATGACTCAGAATTTCTCCTACAATACAAAAAAAAAGTGTTTATTGTTTCCACCACTATCCAGTCACTGCCTCACAGCACATTCAGGCTCAATGATCAACACTGTCAATGTGCGACTGTTACCTCCACAAACAGAAGGCAGATTCCCTGGCAAATACACAAAACTAGAGGCGAATTAAAAATTATTAACTGTCCTCATATACCTTGACTTAAAATTAAATTTGTAATGTGGACACAATATTCAATTGGAGGGGAGTTAGGAGGCCATCTCGGCTACTTTCTGCTCTATGTAATGTTTTCTCAGTGTTGATTTGAATTTTCTTAGTGATATGCACTTTTCACTACTAAGGGAGCACAACATCTTTATCCTTTTTGAGGATATGGATTGGTGACATGGGCGCAAGGAACAGGGCCTGTCTTTTCCTAATGAGAAGTAGAAGGGAGCCTGGGACCCAAAGCACTAAGCTCATTCTCCTTTAAAACTAGTATATAGGAGAACTTAATCCAAACAGCAAGCCTGTCCTCATGTAATTTGAGTCTTATTTAGAAACCTAAGACCTTGTCTCTGCCTCGATTTCTTATTAGGAACCAGGGTGCTGACCTTGGTTTTGCATTTCAATGTCTATTTCTATTTCCAGGAAGTAGATCTGAGAAATTAGACCATAGCATTTCTTTCAACTTTCTCCAAGATAGACTGAAATGGTGGCGTAAGCCAAACTTCCAAGCCTGTTTTCTGTGAACAAATGTTGCCTGGTACCCTGGCTTAAAGCAAAAGCCTTCTTTACAGAAGTAAATATAAAACAATGGCTGTGGAAATCTGAAGCAAATCTTGACCACCTAAAAGGAAGCAGTTAAAATCAGGGTCACAATGTCAAGATCATCCAATTGGTAACAATATCCAGTCTAAAGACCTAGGCCCACAAACATCCAGCCCTGCCCCTGTTACCAGTAAGTATTGTGGACATCTTGCTCTACAGAATTATCCTGTCATCTCCGAGAAGGAGAAAGAATGAAGGACATGGTGCACAGTTCCAAGACTGTCCTCGCTTGAAAGTATTTATGATAGAAATTGAGCCAGAGACACCCACATGTGCCATCACAGCAGCACATTCAGAACAAACTTGTTCCCTAATTAGCATTTCCACCAATTTTTCTTTTTGATAATATTGAAAGATGACCATACCTTACTGCGCCAAGAATTTCTCCTGTTAACAGAACACAATTTGGGCACTAAGAACCCTGGGTCAAAGCCTGAACTTTTTCGTAAGTTACTCGATTGGAGGACCAGGAAACGCATCCAAGCATTGCTTTCATTTCCAGGAAGTAATGTGGAGACTTTGGCACAGAGAATCTAGCCTGTCTTTACATAGTGAATCTTTAAAAGGAGAATGTGGCAAAAGGTCACAAGACTTTCTGGTAGGAAAACGTATCAATGAAAGTCCATTGCCCAGTACCCAGTCTGTGATGGACTGAGTATTGTGTGTATGTTTGAATGCACAACACATGCTGATCTCACTTACAGAGCACACTTCAGTGCAAAACAATTCACAAACTAAAGACTGATTCATCATAAGAGGTAAAGTAAAAACCTAAAGCCCTAGCAACAAGATTCGTCACCTGCAAAACACTAGATTCCTGCAGGGTCTTTCCTGATCCTCACATGAACTGCTCAAGGTTTTCACTTGAACTCCATGTAATTCCCTAGAGACTACGTGATTATCAGGTGACTTCTACCTCATTCCTCTTCCTTTATAACTCTCCTCCAGTCGAAAGTTGTGTTCCCCTTACAAATCTCATTTGAAATCAACAGTATAAACAGGCAGTCATTGATCTTTATTTTGCCTCTAGTTTTGTGTGTTTTTCAGGAAAACAGCTTTTTGTTTATGAAGGCAACAGTCGCACATTGGTGGCATTGATAATTGATAATAGTGTGGTCACTATTAACTGCGTTGAATTTAGAGGCTGATTCTGAATGACGAAGCTACCTTACAGAGGTGGAAACTGTAAGCACCATTATGCTGTAGTAGTCATGTGATTTAACGATTTTGGTGGTAGATACACGCTATTCTTGATGGTAAAGCTTAGGCTACTACTATCAAGAAGAATTCGCTTACAAGACAATGACTTAATGCTGAATTATTGAAAATAAGAGTTTATGAGACATGTTTGAAAACACTTGTTTTAGGATAGGGGAAGAAGAAATTCTCCTGAAAATCAGAATTCTCCTGAAAATCACATAGTAACCACCAGAGAATTACCTGGAGGTCAAGTGAATACCTGGATGGATTGACGTGGGGATTAAGGAAGACCCTGCAGGAATCTGATGTATACCAGTGACTAGTCTTTTTGCTGCATCTATAGGTATCACTTTACCACTTACAATGTATCAGGCTTCAGTTTGTGAAATGTTTTGCACTTGAGTGTATCCTGTACATGAGACTGGAGTGGTGTTGTGTATTCAAATGTCCACATAACTTGCCCTAGTTCTGGCAAAAGACTGGGTCCTGGGCCATGGACATCCATCAACATTTTTTCCTACCAAGAATGTCTTGTGACCACGTGCCATGTCCTCTACCTAAAGACCTGTTAGGCAAAATAGGCTAGATGCTGTGTACCAAGGTTTCCACACTACATCCTGGAAATTAAAGCAATAACATGTGTGCTTCTAGGATCTCCAATCCAGTAATTTACAAAAAAGTTCAGGTTTGATTAAGGTTTCTTTGTGCCTAAACTTTGTCTATTACCAGGGGAAAGACTTGGTGTTGTAAGGTATAGTTACCTTTCAATAATCATCTAAAAGGAAAATTAGTGGTGTGGAACCAGTTTGTGCGGAATGTAGTGTCATGATGGCACAGGTTGGTGTCTTCGGCCCAATTTCTATCATAAATACTTTAACGAGTGGCCAGTTTGGAACTGTGCACCAAGTCATGCTTTTTCCTCCTTCTAGAAAATGACAGCTTGAATCTGTAAGTCAAGTGTCCTCAATAGTTTCTTGGAACAGGGGTCAGGCTTGATGTTTATGGGCCTAGGTCTTCAGATTGAATATTATTACCAATTGGATGATCTTAAATTTGTGGCCCTGATGTGGAGAGGGTTAGGAAGAAGAGTTGGAGTCTGGAAATGCATTAACTAACATGGATGAGGGAGAGGGGATGAATGGCAATGCTAGCTTCCCCCACCCCTGTCTCCATGGCTTTTTATTCTCTCTATCACAAAGCTGGTTTTGTTATTATTATTAGTTACAATCAGATTAGTAATTACAGATTATAGTCAACTCCCAAATTCAGCCTCAAGGCCACCACTGTGTTATCAGCTACTTCCTCTACTTATCCTTGTGCCTAGAGCAAGAAGTCAATGTCATCTTGTTGCTCCAAGCACCAGGCATCCTGCCAGGACTGCAGATGTCTCTCACAACATGGCCCTGAGTTTAACTGCTTTTGTTTAGTTGGGCCAGGCAGGGTTAGATTCCCACAGTCTCTGTTTTATTTTTTTTCTTCCATAAAAAAAGGCTTTTGCTTTGAGCCAGGGTTCTAGACCACATTCATTCACAGAAAACAGGCTTGGATCTTGAGCTTAACACCACCATTTCTATGTCAGAGAAAGTGTGAATAAATGCTGTGGTTTAATTTCTCAGATATACTTCCTGGAAATAGGGGTAGAGATTGGAACTGCAAAATGAAGGTCAGCACCCTTGTTCCTAATAGGAAATAGAGGCAAGAGGCAAGTTCCTAGCTTTCTACTTAAGACTCAATTTATATGAGGACACACTTGCCCTTTGGATTAACTTCTCCTATCTACTATTTTCAGGAAGGATAGTTTAGTGCCTTTGTGCCCAAATTCCTTTTTAATTTTTCTTAGGAAAAGACAGGCCTTGTGCCTTGGACCCATGTCACCAATCCATATCCTCACCAATAAAGGCAATGTAGTGCTTTTTTTGATGTGACAGATACATATAACTGAGAAAATTCACATAAACCCTGAGAATTCATTAGTATGGAACCAAAGGTAGATGAGACAGAATTCGTACTGACTTCCAATCGAATGTCATGTCCACATTAAAAAACTTATGGGACTTCAGCAGTATATGTGGGCAGTCAATGATCTTTAATTTGCTTCTACTTTTGTCTGTTTGTCAGGAAAATTGCCTTTATCAGTGGAGGCTGGATTCTCACATTGGTTGCATTCATATTTGAGCTGTAGTGAGCTGTGAAGCAGAGAATGGATAGCGATAGAAACCATAGCTGTCATTGCTGAGTCATTGTGAGATATCTCTTCATTTCTAAAAGAACGAATGCTTAAGAATTTCTCTATATCGAACCACAGACTAAAAATCTGCAAGGGACTTGCTTAAAATATATGAAAAAATGTGAAATCCTGTCACTGATGCAGGTTGTTCAACATGTTCTGAAAAGGCTTATATTAGCCTATCACAGGTAATGAGGTGGAATTCACCTACAAATCTCATACCAAAAGTTAAGGAATCCTGTGATACTCACAAGGTTTTTCCCATGGGATTCACATGACCAAAAAGAGAGAGCCTGAAGGCATCACACGAAAATCACGTGAAATTGGGTTTATGGTGTGGTGCTAACTTTGTGATATCCTACTGTATTCTTTGAAAAAGAATAGGCATGGGAAAATAATATTGCCTATGTAACAGAGTCAACTAACAGCCCTTCAAGGGAAAGGTCATGTGTGTGTAAGAAGACTTGCTTGAGGATGGCAGCATAGGATAGCATACACTTGTCATTAGGTAACTGCTTTGAGGTTTCGTCACTGGTCAGGTATCCTGCTTGTAAACAATGGGAGGAGTGGTCATACATTAACCTCATTGAAATTTTGAGGCTTAGTCTGAATGAAGAAGATACGTTAGAGTAATGGTAACTCTAAGTGCCATTATACTGTATTGTAGCATAAATTCTGAGTCATTGTGAGCATAAACCTTAACGGTTCTTGCAGGAGATACATGCTAATCTTGAGGGTGAATTTTATGCCACTAACTACTGTCGAGTTAACCAAGGTCAGCACCCTGGTTCCTAATAGAAAATAGAGGCAGAATAAAGGACCTCATTTTTTAGATAAGACTCAAATTAAATAAGGACAGGCTTGCCCTTTGCACTAAGTTCTATCTACTACTTTTCAGAGAGGATGGGCTAGTGCTTTGAGTCTCAGTCCCCCTTCTACCTTTTGTTAGGAAAAGACCAGCCTTGTTCCTTTGGCCCATGTCACCAATTCATATCCCCATAAGGGAAGATGATGCTGTACTGCACTTCGTTGTGACAAGCACATTATACTGAGATAATTCACATCAACGCTGATAAGTCATTACTCTACATAAAGCAGAAGGTAGCAGAGACAGCCCCTGCCTGAAGCAAATGTTTTCAAAACATGTCTCATAAACAATTATTTTCAATATTTCAGCATTGAGTCATTGGCCTTTAAGTAATTCTTCTCAATAATAGTAGTCTAAGGTACACCTTCAAGAATAGCATGGATCTCCCACCAGAACCATTAAGGGTTATTCCCACATTGACTCAGCATTTCTGCTACAATATAGCATAATGGCTCTTAGAGTTTGTACTGCTCTAAGGTAGCTTTGTCATTCAGACTCAGCTTCTGAATTTCAACGCAGTTAATGTGTGACCACTGCTTCCACTGTATACAAGCAGGTTGCCTTACCAGAGACAAAATCTCAGGGCAGTTACCTAACAACAAATATGTGTTAGCCTATGCCACTGTCCTTAAATAAGTCTTCTCATGCAGACATGACCTTTCTATTGAAGGCCTGTTAAATGGCTATGTTACACAGGTAATCTTATTTTCTAAGTGCTCATGTGAATTTTTACCAAGGAATTGTGTTACCAAGAAGGGTAACACAAAAGAAAGTGCCACACTATTTCCCCAGTTTTACATGATTTTCTGTGTTGCCCTCAGGCCAATCTCTTGCTGGTCACATGAATCCCATGGGAAAGTCTCATGAGTATCGTGAGATTACCTAATTCTTTGTATGAAATTTCCAGGCATTTTCAACCACATTACCTCTGTGAGGCTATAATAAGCCTCTTCAGAAAACTTTGATGAAACAACCTCAATGTCGATACCTCTGGATTCTTTCCTTGGTGTTTAAGCCAGCATCTCGCAGATTTTTAGTCTGTGGTTCAATATAGAGCAATTCTTCAGCAGCCATTCTTTTACAATGAAGAGGTATCCTCACAGTGACTAAGAATTTTTCCTACAAGAAAGCAATATGTCAGCTATGGTTTCACCTGCTATCCACTCGCTGCCTCACGGCACACTTAGAATCAATTATGAATGCTGCCAATGGGAGAATTCTGCCTCCATTAACATAGACAATTTTCCTGACTAATAGAAAAAGTAGAGGCGAATTAAAGATCATTGACTACCCGCATATACAGGTTACCACACATAAGATTTAGAATGTGGAGATGACATTCGATTGGAGGTCTGTATGAAGTCTGTCTCACCCAATTTCTGTTTCACACATACTAATGATTTCTCAGTGTTAATGTGAATTTTCTCAGTGATATGCAATCATCATTTCAAAGAAAGAACACTACATCATCTTCCCTTGTGAGGATATGGATTGGTGACATGGACCCATGGCACAAGGCCTGTCTTTCCTGAAAAAAAGTATAAGGGAGACTGTGAACCAAGACATTAAGCCTAATATTCTGAAAAGTAGTCAATAGTATATCATAAAATACAGGGCAAGTCTGTCCTCATGTAATTTGAGTCTTATCTCAAACCTAGAACCTTGTCTCTTGCTTGCATTTCCTGCTGGATCCAGTGTGTTGTTTTTGGTTGCAGTTACAATCCCTACTTCTTTTTCTAGAAAAAAGATTTGAGAAATTAGTCCAGAGGTTTTCTTATGACTTTCTCCAACGTAGACTGAAAGTATGGCATAAGCCCACAGTTCCAGTCTGATTCTCTCTGAACAATGTGGTCTGAAGTCCTTGTCTCAAAGTAAAAAACCTTCTTTAGGGGAGAAAAAATAAAATAATAGAGACTGTGAAAATCTGAACCAAGCCTGACCTCCTAAAAGAACACAGTTAAAGCCCAGGCCAACAATGTCAAGAGTATTCAATTGGCAACAATGTCCAGTCTGAAGACCTATGGCCACAAACATTCAGCATGGCCCTTGTTACCTGAAACTCTGTGGACACTTTGGCCTATAGAACCAAGCTATCAACTCCTATGAAGAAGGAATAATGGATAACTCTGCACACCTTCCAAATTGTATTCTTTGAAAGCATTTACAATAGATAATGGGCTGAAGGCACAAACCCTGTGTCATAATAACAGTACATTTAGCACAATCTGGTCTCATGTCACCAATATCATTTTTTAGACAATTATTGGAAGGTTACCATAACTTGCAGAACCAAGTCTTTCTTCTGGAAAGAGAAGGTACTGTGGGCACTAGGAAACCTAGCCAAAGCCTCAAAAGTTCTTAAAAACTCGATTGTGGATCTTGGAATCACAAGTATATATTCTTCCTACTTAGAAAGTAGAGTAGAGACTCTGGTCCACAGAATCTAGCCTAAATTTATATAACAATCTTTAGGCAGAGCACTTGGCAAACAGTCACAAGACAATCTTAGTAGGAAAAGAAATGTCATTGAAGTCTATGGCCTAGGAGGCAGTGTTCTGTTGGAACTGGAGTAGGTTGAGTGGACATTTGAAAACACAACACCACGCCAATCTCTTATATATGGCAAACTCAATTGCAATGCGATTCATGCTCTGAAGTTTGGTTCATTCTATAAAGCAAAGTGAAAACTTACAGCGGCAGCAACAAGACTGGTCACTGGGTAGGTACCAGATTAGTGTGGGGTATTCCTTGATCTCTATGTGAATTCTATCAGGTGTTAACAATCTCTGCATGATTCCCATGTGATTTCTCAGTGATTTTCAGGTGATTTCCACCTTATTCCTCTTACCTTATTTTCAAACAAGTGTTTTTAAAACTCATCTCATAAACTTTAATTTTCAATATTCAGCATTGTCATTGGCCTTTCAGCAATTCTCTGTCAACAGTAGTGGCCAATGGTCCACATAAAGAATAGTGAGGGAGTCCCATATGAAGCCATTCAGAGTTGTTCTTAAAATGATTCAGCATTTTAGCTATACTACACCAAATAGCACTTACTCTTTACACCATTCTAAAGTACCTTCATAAAGCAGACTCAGCCTTCAAATATCAACGCAGTTAATGTTCCACAATAGCTTGCACTGTGTTCAAGCTGGTTGCCTGAGCATAGGTGAAACCTAAGGCCAGTTATCTAACAACAATTGTATGTTAACCTACGCCGCAGTCCTCAAGCAAACCTCCTGCAGACAAGTCTTTACGATTGAAGGGTGCTATGTTACACAGACACTATCATTTCCTCAGTTGTTATATAAATTTTACCAAGGAATGGAGAACCCTAACTCAAAAGTGAGCACCAGACCATCAGCACAATATCACATGACTCCCTGTGATGCTCTCAGTCCTGTCTTTTGACATTCACGTGAATACCTCAGGGAGGCCTCGTGAATATCGTAAGATTTCCTAATTCTTGGTAGGAGATTTCAAGGCAATTTCCACCTCACTTTCCTCTGCTAGGCTAAAATATGCCTCTTTAGAACATGTTGATGGAACAGCCTCAATGTCAATAACTCAGATCTCTTTCCTTGGTGGTCAAACTAGTCCCTCTCAGAATTTGCAGTCTGAGGTTTGGTATAGAAAATTCTGAGACAGCTGTCCTTTCCACCATCAAGTGGTATCCTCACAATGATTCAGCATTCTTCCTACAATACAGAAAAATGGTGGCTATTGTTTCCAGCACTATCCAGTCACTGAATCACAGCACACTGAGGCTCATTGATCAATGTCGCCAATGTGCAACTGTTGCCACCACAAATGTAAGGCAGTTTCCCTGACAACCAGACAAACTAGAGGAGAAATAAAGATCAGTGACTTCTTGAAAATACTGTTGACTTCAAATTATGTTTGTAATGTGGACACAACATTGATTAAAGAACAGTTAGGAGCTCTTTCAGCCACCTTCTGCTCCACAGAGACTAATGATGTCTCACTATCGATGTAAATTTTCTTAGAGATTTGCACTTATCACACCAAAGGGAATGCAATATCAATGTCACTTGTGAGAATATGGGCTGGTGACATGGGCCAAAAGCACAAGGACTGTCTTTTACAACCAAAAGCAGAAGGGAGACTAGGACGCAAGCACTAAATCTGTCGTCACTGAAAACGAGTAGGTAGAAGAACTTAATCTAAAATGCAAGCCTATCCTCATGCACTTTGAGTCTTATCTAGAAACCTAGGACCTTGTTTCCTGCCTCTATTTCCTAGTAGGAAATATGGTGCTGGTCTTGGTTTTGGAATTTCAATCCCTACCCCTATTTCCAGGAAGTATATCTAGGAAATTAGCCCATTGCATTTTACTACTGACTTCTTCAATATAGACTAAAATGGTGTTTTAAACCAAAGTTCCAAGCAGATTTTCTGTGAACAAATGGTGCCTGGAGCCCTGACTCAGAGCAAAGTCCTTCTTTATGGAACATAATATAAATAGGAGACTATGGAAATCTGAACCAAGCCTGGACCACCTAAAAGAAAGCAGTTAAACCCAGGGCTACAAAGTCAAGATCATCCAGTTAGGTAACATAATCCAATGTGAAGACCTGGGCTCACAGGTGTTCAGCCTGGCCCCTGTTACCCGAAACTATTGTGGACAACTTGGTCTACAGAACCAAGTTGTCATCTCCTAGAAGGATGAAGTATGGAGGACTCAGTGTAACAGTCCCAGGACTATTCTTCCTTTAAATTATTTATGATAGATATTAGGCCAAAGACACCACATGTGTCACAGTACATTCAGCACAAACTAGTTCCACATCACCAATTTTCCCTTTATACAGTTATTGAAAGTGAACCATACCTTACAACAATAAGCTTTTCTCTGGTAATAGAACATAGTTTGGGCACTAAGAAACCTGGATTAAAGCCTGAAACTGTTTTTCCATGTTACTTGAAGGAGAGCCTAGAAAACAAAGGCCAAACATTGCTTTTGTTTCAAAAAATTAGAGTGGATACCTTGGCACACAGAATCTAGCCTAATTTTCCTTAACAGATCTTTAGATACAGGACATGGCACATGATCACAAGACCTTCTTGGTAGAAAAACTGTCAATGGTATTCATCACCCAGTTTCCAGTCCACTGCTGGACCTGAAGTAAGTTGTGTGGATATTTTGAATATGCATTTACAGGGTACACTTCAGTGCAAAACATTTCACTAACTGAAGCCTGATTCATTTTAGTGGTTGGTGAAAATCCATAAGCCACAACAATAAGATTAGTCAGCTGGTATACACCAAATTCCTGCAGGGTCTTCTGTGATCCCTACATGGATTTCTCCAGGTATTAACTTGAGCTTTATGTAATTTCCTGGTGAATTCTATGTGATTTTCAGGTGGCTACCACCTTATTCCTCTTCCCCATCCTCAAACAAGTGTTTTCAAAACACATCTCATAAACTCTTATTTTCAATATTCAGCATTAAGTCATTGTCCTGTAAGCAAATCTTCTCGACAGTAGTGCCTAAGCTTCGTCCTTCAAGAAAGCATGGATCTCCTGCCAGAACTGTTGTTGTTATTCTCACAAAGCCTCATAATGTCTTCTATTATAGAGCATAATGGCGCTTAAAGTTTCTGTTCCTCTAAGGTAGCTCCATTATTCAGACTTTGCCTTTAAATTTGAAGCGGTTAATGTGTGACCACTGTTCTTATTGTATACAAGCAGGTTGCCTGACCAGAAACAAAACCTCAGAGCAGTTGCCTAACAACAGTGTGGTGTAAGCCTATGCTGCCATCCTCAAGCAAGTCTTCTCATTCAACATGACCTTTGATAGAAGGGTCTTTAGGTGACGCGTTACACATGTAATATTATTTTCTCAGTGTTTATGTAAATTTTACCAAGGAAATGTAGAAGGATAACACAAAAGTGAGTGCCACACCATCACTCCAACTTCACATGATTTTGTGTGTTGCCCTCAAGCCAGTCTCTTCCTGGTTATATGAATCCCATGGGAAAAAACTAGTGAGTATTGCGAGATTCCAAAATCCTCGGTACGAGTTTTCCACGTGACTTCTACTTCAACTTTCCTCTGCAGGCTAAATAAGCATCTTCAGACCACATCGATGGAATTGCCTCAATGGCAATATCTCAGTTTTCTTTTCTTGGTGGTTAAGCCTGTCTCTCTCAGAATTTGTAGTTCTAGGTTTGTGACAGAGTAATAACAAAGGCAGCTATTCTTTCCACCAACAAGTGGTATCCTCACAATGACTCAGCATTTTTCTACAATACAGAAAATTGGCGGCTATTGTTTCCACCACTTTCTAGTCACTGCATCACAGCACACTCAGGCAAAATTATCAACACTGCCAAAGTGCAACTGTGTTTTCCACAAACAGAAAGCAGTTTTCCTGACAAACAGACAAAACTAGAGCTGAGTCAAAAATCATTGACTGCCCACATATACCATCACCTTCAAACTAGATCTGTAATGTGGATACGACATTCAATTAGAGGACAGTTAAGAGGCTGCCTCTTTCTGATCCACATATACTTATACCTTCTCACTGCTGATGTAAATATTCTCAGTGATATGCACTTGTCACTACAAAAGGGTATCTATATCATCTTCTCTTGTGAGGATATGGATTGGTGACACAGGCCCAAGCACAGACCTGTCTTTTCCTAACAAAAAGTAGAAGGGAGACTGATATTCAAACCTGAATCCTATTTTTCTCTGAAAAGTAGTAGATAGGAAAATTTAATCCTAAAGGCAAGCCTGTCCTCATAATTTGAGTATTATCTAAAACTTAAGACCTTATCTCCAGCCTTTATTTCCTATTAGGAAAAAGGTTATGAAGTTCCAATCCCTACTTCTATTTCCAGGAAGCAGATCTGAAAAATTAGCCCACAGCATTTTTTCCAACCTTCTCTGACTTAGACTGAAATTATGGCCTAAGCCCAAGTTCTATGCCTGTTTTCTGTGAACAAGCATTGCCTGGAGCCCTGTCTCAAAGCTAAAGCCTTCTTTATAGAAGAAAAAATAAAATGGAGACTGTGGAAATCTGAATCAAGTATGGACTACCTAAAGGAAGCACTTAAACTCAAGGCCACAATGTCAAGATCATCAATTGGTAAAAATATACAATCTGAGGACCTAGGCCACAAAACAAACAGCCTGGCCCTTGCTCCTGAAACTATTGTGGACTACTTGGCTTACAGAAACAAACTGTCATCTCCTAGAAGGAGGAAGAATGGAAGACTCTGTGCATAGTTCCATATGTCCTTCCTTTAATGTATTTGCGATACAAATTAGGCCATAGACACCAACCTGTTTCATTATAACAGCACATACAGCACAATCCTGTTCCATGTCACCAATTTTCCTTTGATACAATTATTGAAAGTTGGCCATACCTTACAACACTAATCCTTTTTTTCTGGTAATAGAACATAAGTTGGACACTAAGAAACCAGGATCAATGTCTGAATTGTTTTGAAGTTACTCAATTGGAGACCATAGAAGCACGGCCAAGCAATGCTATTATTTTCAGGAAGTCGAGTGGAGACCTTGGCACAACATAATCTAGCCTAACATTACCTAACAGATCTTTAGATACAAGTCATGGCACATGGTCACAAGACCTTGGTTAAAAAAAAATGTCGATGATATCCATGGCCCAGGACGCAGTTCTTTGCTGGAACTAGGGTATGTTGTGTGAATTTTTGAATGCACAACACCATGCCAGTCTATTTTACAAGATACACCCAAATGCAAAATATTTCACAAACTGAAGCCTGATTCACTGTAAAAGGTAAGGTGAAAACCTATAGCCACAGCAACAAGATTCATCGCCTGGTAGACACCAGATTCCTTCAGCATCTTCCTTGTTCCCTCCAGTTATTCACTTGACCACCATGTAATTTCCTGGTTATTACTATGTGATTTTCAGGTGAATTCCACCTTATTCCTCTTCCCCTATCCTCAAACAGGTGTTTTCAAAACTCGTCTTATAAAATCTTATTTTCAACATTCAGCAGTGATTTATTGCCCTTTAGGGAATTCCCTGTCAACAGCAGTGGCAAGTTTTCTGCAAAAAAACAATAGTGCGGGAGTCTCATAAGAAGCTGTTTAGAGCAATACTCACAATGACTCGGCATTTTTGCTCTACTATAGCAAAATGGTGCTTACAGTTTACAATCACTCTAAAACAGGTTCATCAAGTAGACTAAGCCTTCAATATCAAAACAGTTAATTTTAACAGCAGCTTCCTCTTCCCCTATAACTGTCCTCCAATTGAATATCATGTCCCCATTACAAATATCATTTGAAATCAATAGTTTATGCAGGCAGTCTGAGATCTTTACTTTGCCTATAGTTTTGTCTGTTATACAGCAAAACAGCCTTTTGTCCATGGAGGGAACATTCCACATTGGCAGAGTTGATGAATGAGCCTCAGTGTGATGTGATTCAATGACTGGATTAGTGCTGGAAACAATAGCAACCATTTTCTGTATTGTACGAAAAATGCTGAGTCATTGTGAGGTTGCCACTTGATGGCAGAAAAGACGGCTACCTCAGAATTTTCTATACCAAACCTCAGACTACAAATTCTGAGAGGTACTGGCTTAACCACAAAGGAAGGAAAACTGAAATACTGAACATTGGGGCTCTTCATTCATGTGTTCTGAATAGGTTATTTTTGCATAGCAGAGAAAGTGAAGTGCAAGTCCCTTGGAAATCACGTCACAAGAATTAAGGAATGTCACGATATACACGAGTCTTGTTCATGGTATTCACATGAACTTCAAGAGACAGGACAGAGGACATCACAGGGAATCATGTGATTCTGGTTGATGGCATGGCTCTTACTTTTGAGTTACCCTTCTCCATTCCTTGGTAAAATTTAGATAACCACTGAGAAAATGATAGTGCCTCTGGAACATAGACACCTAATGGGTCATTCAATCACAAGGTTATTTCTGCATGAGGTTTGCTTGAGGTTTGGCCAGCATAGGATAAAACACTATTATTGTTAGATTAATGGACTTTGATTTCATCAGTGGTCAGGCATCCTGCTGGAACGCAATTGAACCTGCTGTCAAACATTAACTGTGTTGATATTTGGAGGTTAAGTTTGCCTGACGAAGCTACTTACAGCGGTGTAAACTGTAAGCACAATTTTGTTGTATTATAACAAAAATGCTGAGGTATTTTAAGTATAACTCTAAGTAGCTTCATGTGGGACTCCTTCAACAGGGAATTGCTCAAATGCCACTGACTTAATGCTGAATATTGAAAATGCGTTTATAAGATGAGTTTTGAAAACATTTGTTTGAAAATAAAAGCAATAAGGTGATAATGATGTAAAAATCACTTAGAAATCAACAAGAAATCATGCGGAGATCCAGTAACACCTGGTGGAATTCACATGGAGATCAAGGAATACCCCCACACTGATATGGTATCTAGTGAGTGACCAGTCTTGTTGCTATGGCCTTAGGTTTTCACTTCATAGAATGAACCAGGCTTCAGAGTATGAATCGTGTTGCAATAGAGTTTCCTTTATATATGAGATTGGCATGGTGTTGTAGTTTCAAACGTCCACTCAACTTACCCCAGTTCCGGCAGAGCACTGCCTCCTAGGCCATGGACTTCCAATGACTTTTCTTTTTCTACCATGATTGTCTTGAGACTGTTTCCCATGTCCTCTCCCTAAAGACTGGGTGTCACAGTCTCCATTCTACTTCCTAGAAATAAGAGCTATACTTGGTTGTGATTCTGAACACCCCAGTTGAGTTTTTGAAAAAATAGTAGAGGCTTTGGCCAGGTATTTTAGTGCACACACTACCTTCTCTTACCAAAAGAAAGTCTTCGTGATGCAAGGTATAGTCACCTTTCAGTAATTGTCTAAGGGCAAATTGGTAACATTGTATCAGGTTGAACAGAATGTACTGTTATGATGAAACAGGGTTGGTGCCATCAGCCCAATTTCTATTATAAATGCTTTCAAGGTAGTATAGTCTTGGAGGCGTGCACCCAGTCCTCCATTCTTCCTTCTCCAAGAAGATAGAAACTTGGTTCTGTAGGCCAAGGTGTTCACAAGGGCTTCAGGTAACAAGGGCCAGGCTGGAATTTTTGTGGGTCTAATTTTTTAAACTGGATATTGTTACCAATCAGTTGGTCTTCACATTGTGGGCCTTGGCATTAACTATGCCTTTTAGGAGGTCCTTGCCTGGTTCAGATTTTAATATTCTTCGATTTATATTTTCTTCACCAAAGAAAGCTTTGCTTTGAGACAGGACTTCAGACATTTTTTCACAAAGAACAAGGCTTCAATATGTGGGTTTATGGCACCTTTTCAGTCTATGTCACCAAAATCATAAGCAATACTCTGGAATAATTTCTAAAATCTACTTTCTGAAAACAGAGATAGGGATTGTAACTGCAACCAAGGATAGCACATTGGATCCCAACAGGAAATGCAAGAAAGAGACAAGGTCCTGGGTATCGAGGTAAGACTCAAATTACATGAGGACAGACCTGCCCTGTGGTTTAAGTTATCCTATTTCTAGTGTTAAGAGTGGATAAGGTTAGTGCCTTAGTTCCCAGTATCCCTTCTATTTTTTCTTAGGAAAAGACAAGCCTTGTGCCTTGGGACAATTCAGCAATCCACTTTTCACAAGGGGAGATGATTTCGTGTTTTCTTTGAAGAGACGACTGCACATCACTGAGAAAATTCACATCAACACAGAAATTATTAGTATGCCTTGAACAGAATGTGGCCAAGACAGACTTTGTAGTGACCTCCAATCAAATGTCATGTCCACATTAAAATCTTATGTGAGGTCAACGGAATATGCGGGGCAGTCAATGATCTTTAATTTGCCTCTAATTTTGTACGTTTTACTGGAAAACTGCCTATGTCAGTAGAGACAGAGTTCGCACATTGGCTGCGATCATAACTGAGCCTGAGTGGGCTGTGAGGCAGTGAAAGGATAGCGGCTGAAGTCATAGCTGCCGTATTGCTTTATTGTAGGAAAACTTTTGAGTCATTGTAAGGATACCTCTTCATTGCAAAAAGAATGGCTGCTTAAGAATTTCTCTATATGAAAATACAGACTAAAAATCTTCAAACTCTAGCTTACCAATATAGAAAAAATTCTGAGATACTTACATTGAGCCAGTTTTTTTCAACACATTCTGAAAAGGCTTATACTAGTCTAGTACAGGGAATGAGGTGGATGTCACCTGGAAATCTTATACCAAGAATTAGAGAATATGGTGATACTCATAAGCCTTTGCTGCAGATTCATGAGCCAGGTTAAGATTGGCCTGAAGGCAACACACGAAAATCACGTGAAATTGGGGTGATAGTGTCACTCACTTTTGTGTTACCCTTTTACATTCCTTGACAAGGTTCACATAAGCACTGAGAAAATAAGATTACTTATGTAACATAGCCACCTTACAACATATCTACATCAGAAGACTTGCCTTACGATGGTGGCATAGGCTAATACAGACTTGTAGATTAGTAACTACCCTAGGATTCATCTCTAGTCAGGCAATCTGCTTGTATACAATGTGAGCAGTGGTCACACATTTATCACTTTGAAATTTAGAAGCAGAGTCTGAATAATAAGGCTTACTTAGAGCTTTGGAAATTCTAAGTGCAATTATGCTTATTGTAGCAGAAATGCTGAGTCATTATGAGCAGAACCCTTAACAGTTCTGATGGGAGATCCACGCTATTCTTGAAGGTGAACTTAGTATACTACTGTTGAGAAGAAATTACTTAAATGCCAATGATTCAATGCTGTAATATTTAAAATGAGTGTTTATGAGATGTATTTTAAAAATACTTGTTTGACAATGGTGGAAGAGGAATGAGGTGAAAGTCACCGGAAAATCATGTAGTAATCATCAGGGAATTATATGGAGTTCAAGTGAATACCTGGTGAGATTCACATGAGGATCAAGAAAGAATGTGCAGGAATCTGGTGTCCCCAGGTGCCTAGTTTTATTGCCTTGGCTATTAGGGTTTTATCTTACCTCTTAGAATGAATCAGGCTTCAGTTTGTGAAATATTTGGCACTCGAGTGTACCCTGTAAATGAGACCAGTTGTGGTGTTTCTATTTAACATCCACACAACTTAACCTAATTCCAACAGAGGACCAGGGCCTGGGCCATGGATTTTACAAGACATTTTTTCCAACCAAGAAGGTCTTGTGACTGTGTTCCAAGTCCTCAATCTAAAAATCTGTTAAATGGAAGTTAGGCTAGATACTGTGTCTAAGTGTCTACACTCTACTTGCTGGAAATTAACCAATGCTGGCCAAGCTTCCAGGGTCTCAAAATTCAGGTAACTTACAAAAACAGTGCAGGTTTTGATCCAGGTTTCATAGTGCCCAAATTATGTTCTATTACCAGTGGGAAAGGCTTGATGGCTTTTAAAAGATATCGTCACCTTTAAATAAAACTGTATCAAAGGAAAAAATGGAGACTTGGAACCAGTTTTGTGCTTGAATGTACTCTTATGATGATACAGATTGGTGTCTTTGGCCCAATATTTATGATAAATACTTTAAATGGTGGACAGTCTTGGTACCATGCACCAAGTCCTCCATTCTTACTCCTTCTACGAAATGACAGCTTGATTCCGTAGGCCAACGTGTCCACAAAAGTTTCAGGTAGCATGTGCCAGGCTGGATGCTGGATGTCTTCAGACAGGATTAGTATTACCAATTATATGATCTTCAATGTTGTGGCTCTGAGTTAAACTGCTTTCTTTTTAAGGTGGTCCTGACTTGGTTCAGTATTACCACAGTCTTTGTTTTTGTTTTGTTTTCTTTCTTTCATATAGAAAGCTTTCTTTTGAGCCAGGGGCCAGGCAACATTGGTTCACAGAATAAAAAGGCTTGGAACTTAGGCTTATGCCACCATTTCCATCTATGTTGGAGAGAAGTTGAAAGAAATGCTGTGGCTAATTTCCTCAGGTCTTCTTCCTGGTAATAAAAGCAGCAATTGAACTTGCAAACCAAGGTCAGCACCTGGTTGCTAATAGGAAATAGAAAGCTGGAGGACAAGGCTTCTAGTCTTCTGGATAAGACTCAATATTCATGAGTACATACTTGCCCTTTGGATTCAGTTCTTTAATCTACTTGGTTTTCAGAGAAGACAGGCTTAGAGCTTTAGTTCCCAGTCTCCCATCTAATTTTTGTAAGGAAAAAGACAGGCCTTTGCCTTAGATCCATGTCACCAATCCATATCCTCACAAGGAGAATGATGTAATGTTCCCTTTCTAGTGAAAAGTGCATATCACTGAAAAAAATCACATCAGCACTGAGAAGGTGCCTGAGACATCCTCCTGTCTTCCAATCAAATGTCGTGTCCACATTACAAATCTTATTTGAAGTCAAACGGTATATGCAGGCAGTCAGTGCTCTTTTATTTGCTTCTAGTTTTGTTTGTTTTCAGGAAAATGCTTATGTTTGTGGAGGCAACAGTTGCATTTTGGCGGCATTGGTCATTGAGCTGAGTGTGTTGTGAGGCAATGACTGGTTAGTGCTGGATACAATAGCTGCTATTTTTTTTATATTGTAGGAAAAATGCTGTTCATTGTGAGGATACCATTGATGGTGGAAAGAACAACAGTCTCACAATTACTGTATACCAAACCTAAAACTATAAATTCTAAGAGGGGAATGGCTTAACCACTAAGGATCGAAACCCGAGATATTGATGTTGAGGCTGTTCCATCAAAGTGTTTTGAAGAGGCTTCTTTTATCTTAGTAAGGAAAGTGTGGTGTAAGTCACCTGTAAATCTCGTTAATAAGAATTAGAAAATCTCACGATATTCACGAGACTTCCCTGCGAGATTAATTGGGTGTCAAAAGATAGGCCTGAGGGCATCACAGAGTGTCACGTGATATATAGGTTGATGTGTGGGACTCCACTTTTTAGTTACCTATCTCCAAAACCTTGGTACAATTTTAGTAATCATTGAAAAAATTATGGTGTCTGTGGAACATATCCACCTAACGTCCCTTCAATCTAAACATGTCTGCATGAGAAGGTTTGGCGCGTGAGGATGGCAACATAAGTTAACAGACAATTGTTTTTGAAACTGGCCTTAGGTTTCACTGTGGTCAGGCAACCTGCTTTGAAAGTAATGGAAGCTGCTGTCAAACATAAACTGCATTGGTATTTAGAGACTGAGTCTGCTTGACAAAGCTTACTTTAGAGGCATTGTAAACTATAAACATCATTTTGCTGTACTATCACAAAAATGCTGAGTCATTTAGTATCACTCTTAAAGGTTTCATGTGGGACTCTGCACTATTATTTTTATTGCAGAACTTTGTCCACTGCTGTCAACAGAGATTTCCTTAAAGGCCAATGTCTCGATGCTGAACATTGAAAGTAGGAGTTTATAAGATGAGTTTTGAAAAACACTCATTTGAAACTAAGGGAAGAGAAAATAAGGTGGAAATCATCTGAAAAATCCTTAGAAATCACATGAGAATCACGCGGAGATAAGGTAAACACCTGGTTTAATTTACAGGGTGATTAAGGAATACTCTGCACTATCTGGCATCTTCCAAGTTATGTTGCTTGTGGCCATCAGTTTTCGCTTTACTTCCTAGAATGAATGAGGCTTCAGAGCATGAATCATATTAAAAGTGAGTTTACCTTTATATGAGACTGGTGTGGTGTTGTCTTTTCAAAAGTCAATCCAATTACCCTGTTCCGCAGATGACTGCCTCCTAGGAAATGGACTTCCAACACCTTTTTTTTTTCCTACTTAGAATGTCTTCTAACGATTTGCTAAGTTTCCTACCTAAAGATGTCATTATGTAAAGTTAGGCTAAATTCTGTGCGGCAAGGTCTCTCTCTACTTCCTAAAAATTAGGAATAATACTTGGTTTATCATTCCCAAGCTCCCGTCAAATTTTTTAAAGTACAATCCAGGCTTTGTCAGGTTTCCTAGTGCCACACTACCTTCACTTTATACTAAGATAGAGGGCTTGTTGTCTTAAAAGTTATTGAAAACCTTTCAATAATTCTTTAAAAGGAAAATCAGTGACATGGACCAGGTTTGTGTGTTTGTGATATGATTCGTTATGAAGACACAAGGCTAGTGCCATTTGCCCAAATTCTATCATAAATGCTTTCAAGGGCGTACAAGTCTGGAGGAGTGTACAGAGTTTTCCATTCTTTCATCCTTCCTAGGTGATGACAGCTTGGAGTGTCAGCCAAGGTGTTCACAAGATTTTAAGATAACAAGGGCCAGGGTGGATGTTTGATGATGGAGTTCTTGAGACTGGACCCCAATTGGATGATCTGATGTTTTCGGCCTGTTCTTAATCAACTATGTCCTTTTACAAGGACCAGTCTTGGTTAAGATTTCCACAGTTTTCTTTTTATTTATTTGTTTGTTTGTTTGTTTGTTTGTTTGTTTTTGGGTTGAAAGGATTTTTCTTTGAGAAAAGACTTCAGGCAACATTTGTTCACAGAGTACAGGTTTATAACTCTGGGCTATTTCTCAAACCTACTTTCTGAAAATACAGGTAAGGATTGTTACTGCAACAAAAAACCAGCACATTGGAATCCCAACAGGAAAATGCAGGCAGGAAGACAATGTCCTATGTTGTCGAATTACATGAGGAACAACTTGCCCTGTGGTTTAAGTTTTCCTATCTACTAGTTTTCAGAGAGCATAGGATTAACACACCTTATGGTTCCCAGGCTTTTTCTACTTTTTTTGAGGAAACAGAGGCCTTCTGCCTTGGGCCCCATGTCGTCAATCCACATCTCCACAAGAGAAGACGATGTGGCACTTTTTTCGAATTTGACGAGTGCATATATATTGAGAAAATTCACATCAACAATGAGAATATCATTTAGAATAGATGGAAAGCAAGGAGGCCGAGACAACTTTGTGCTGACCTCCAATCCAATGTCATGTCTACATTACATATCTGATGGGAGGTCAAGATATATGCACGCAGTCAATTTACTTAATTCAACTTCTCCTTTTGTCTGTTTGTCAGGAAAGTGCCTATGTCAGTGGAGCAGAATTCACACATTGGCTGCAGTCATAATTGAGGCTGAATGTGCTGTAAGGCAGGAAATGGATAGCGGTTGAAACCATAGCTGCCTATTGCTTTATTGTAGGAAAAATGCTGAATAATTGTGAATTTATACCTGTTCATTTGAAAAAAGAATGGATGCTTTAAGAATTTCTCTGTATCAAACCATAAAAATCTGCAAGAAACTGGCTTAACCAATATGGAAAAAGAGCTGACATATTGCATTGAAAAAGTTTTCTTCAAATATGTTCTGAAAATGCTTGTATTAGCCTAGCGAAGTACTGGGATGGAATTCACTTGGCAATCTCCTACCAAGATATTTAGGGCATCTACCATACCCCTGAGGCTTTCCTTTCAGGATTCACATGATCAGGAGGGGACTGTGCCTGAGGGAAACACACAAAAATCATGTGAAGTTGGGGTGATTGGTGTGGCACTCACTCTTTTGTGTTCTCTTCTGCATTCCTTAGTAAAATTCATAAAGCACTGAGAAAATAAGATTACCTGTGTAACAAAAGCCACCTAATAGCCCTTCGATCAAAAGGTCATGTCTGCATAGAAGACTTGCTTGAGGATGGCAGCATAGGCTAACATACACTTTTCTTTAGGTAACTCCTTGAGGTTTTATGTCTGTTCAGGCAACTTGCTTGTATACAATGAGAGCAGGGGTCATATTTAACCGCGTTTAAATTTAAGAGATTGAGTCTAGTGATGAAGCTTACCTTAGAATGGTAGAAACCATAGCGCCATTATGCTGTACTCTAGCTTAAATACTGAGTCACTGAGAGCATAACCCTTAACGTTCTAGTGGGAGATCCTCACTATTCTTAAAGTGAAGCTTAGTCTACTACTTGAGAAGAAATTACTTATATTCAATGAAGAATATTAAAAATAAGAGTTTATAAAATGAGTTTTAAAAATAATTGTTTGAAAAAAGAAGAGGAATAAGGTGGAATTCAACTGAAAAACATTTAGTAAATCACTAGGGAATCATGTGGAGATCAAGTAAACAACTGGTTGAAATTCACATTGGGATCAAGATTTTCCCTGCACTAATCAGGTATCTACCAAGTGGACCAGTCTTATTATTGTGGCCAGCGGTTTCAACTTTAATTCCCAGAATAAACCAGTCTTCATTGCATGAATTATGCTGCAAACAACTTAACTTATATATGAATTGGCGAGGTGTTGCGTTTCAAATGTCCACACCACTTACTGTAGTTTGGCAGAGGGTTGTTTCCTGGGCCATGGACTTCAATCGACATTTTTTCCTACCAAGAAGTTCTTGTGACCATGTGTTGCATCATCTGTCTAAAGATCCGTTCAAATAAAGTCAGGCTAGATTCTGTGTGCCAAGTCCTCCAACCTGCATTTTTAAGGCCAATGACTCAATGCTCGATATTGAAAAATAAGACTTTATGAGATGAGTTTTAAAAACACTTGTTTAAAAATAGGGGAAGGCAATAAGGTGAATCACCTGAAAATCACTTAGAAATCCATGGGACTCACACGGAGATCAAGTAAACACCTGGTTGAATTCACATGGGGATCAAGAAATACCCTGGCACTAATCTGGTATCTACCAAGTGACTATCTTATGACTATGACCATAGATTTTCACTTTACTTTAAATGTATATGAACCAGGCTTCAGAGCATGAATCATATTTCCATCAAGTTTACTTTATATATGAGATAGGCATGGTGTTGTGTTTTTAAATGGCCACCCAACTTACTCCTGTTCCAGCAAGAGGACTGACTCCTAGGTCATGGACTTCCAATGACTTTTCTTTCCTACCATGAATGTTCTTGTGACCATTTGCAAGTTCATCTACCTAAAGACTTTTTATGTAAAGGGAGAGCTACATCTGTGGCCACTGTCTCCACTCTACTTCCTAGAAATAGAGCAATACTTGGTTGTGATTCCAAGCTCCCAAGTTGAGTTTTTTGAAGAATAGTTCAGACTTTGGCCAGGTTTCTAACGTCTCTTACCAGAAGAAAGGCTGCAAGACATGGTCACCTTCAGTAATTGTCTAAAAGGAAAATTGATGACATGGGATCAGTTTTATGCTGAAATGTACTGTGATGATGTCACAGGCTTAGTGACATCAGCCCAATTTCTATTGTAAATTTTTTCAAGTAGTACAATCTAGGAGGCGCACCAAGTCCTTCATTTTTCCTCCTCCTAGGAGAGGACAGCTTGGTTCTATAGTCCAAGGTGCCACAAAGAGTTTCAGGTAAAAAGGGCCAAGCTTGCCTGTTTGTGGGTCTAGGTCTTGAGTCTGGACTTTGTTACCAAATGGATGGTCATGACATTGCAGACCTGGTTCTTTATGTTCTTTTAGGAAGGACAAACTACTTTCATTTTTCAACAGTCTTGTTTATTTATTCTTCCCTCCAGAAGGATTTTATTTGAGACAAGGACTGCAGGAAATATTTGTTCACAGAGAACAGGCTTGGAGCTTGGTGCTTAAGCCATGTTTTTCAGTCTATATCGGAGAAAGTCAGTTGTAGGAAATGCACTTGTGTTAATTTTCTTAAATCTACTTTCTGGAAATAGAGATAGAGATTGTAACTGGCAACCAGGAGCACACTGGATCCCAAGGGAAATT
The DNA here is from genome assembly GCA_003508835.1 of Eonycteris spelaea. Classification (NCBI taxonomy): domain Eukaryota; kingdom Metazoa; phylum Chordata; class Mammalia; order Chiroptera; family Pteropodidae; genus Eonycteris; species Eonycteris spelaea. Next base: position 1,222 of record PUFA01000041.1, on the reverse strand, counting down.
AGGCAAGAGACAAGGTCCTAGGTTTCGAGATAAGATTCAAATTACATGTGTACAGACATGCCCTGTGGTATAAGTTATCCTATCTACTAGTTCTCAGAGAGCATATGCTTTAGTGCCTTGGTTCCCAATCTTCCTTATACTTTTTTGATAGGAAAGATAGGCTTTATACCTTGGGCCCATGTCACCAACCCACATCCTTACAAGGAAAGAAGATGTTATGCTTTATTTTGCCAGTGACAAGTGCATATCACTCAGAAAATTCACATCAACACTGAGAAATCATTAGTATGTGTGGAACAGAAGGTGGCCAAGACAGACTTTGTTCTGACCTCCAATCAAATGTCATGACCACATTACAAATCTTTTGTGATGTCAACAGTATATGCAGGATCTTTAATTCAACCTCTACTTTGGACTGCAGAAAATTACCTATGTCAATAAAGGCAGAAGTTACACATTGGCTGCATTCATAATAAATCTGAATGTGTTTGTGAGGAAGTTCATGGATAGTGGTTGTAACCATGGCTGCCATATTGCTTTATTGTAGGAAAAACTGTTGAGTCATTGTGAGGATACCTCTTCATTGCAAAATGGATGGCTGCTTATATTTCTCTATATGAAACCACAGAAAATTTGCAAGAGATTGGCATAACCATTATAGAAAAATACAGAGATACTGATATTCACACGGTTTCTTCAACATGTTTTTAAAAAGGCTTGTATTAGTGTAGCAGAGGTAATGAGGTGAGAGTCTCCTGGAAATCTCATACCAAGAATTAGGAAATCTCCAATACTCACGAGGCTTTCCCATAGGATAGAAGTGACCAGGAAGAAAGAGCCTGAGAGCAACTCTGAAAAAACACTTTTGTGTTAACTTCTTACATTCCTTAGTAAAATTCACAAAAGTATTGAGAAAGAAAGATTACCTGTGTAACATAGCCACCTCACAACTCTTCAAGTGAAAGGTCATATTGAGATGAGAAGACTTAATTGAGAATGGAGGCAAAGGCTAAAATACACCTGTCATTAGGTAATGGCCTGGAGGATTTATCCCTGGTCAGGTAACCTGCTTATATACAATGGAAGCAGCAGTCACACATTAACAGTGTTGAAATTTAGACATTGAGTCTGAATGAAGAAGCTATCTTAGAGCAGTAGAAACTAAACACCATTATGCTGTATATTGTAGCAGAAATGCTGAGTCATTGTGAATATAACCCTT